>LZPO01055152.1:77787-93656 GCA_001675575.1 Neotoma lepida
AGATAAAGAGAAGCAGAGAGAGTGTGTGTGTTTCCTCTGTATAGGCCTCTCAATGTGAAATAAGAAGGGAGGGGTTAAAAAGTTTGCTTTACCTTATCCGAAATACATGTGTTTGGAACATTCAGTGTTTATAACGGAAGATGTCTGGGGACTCTGACGTTCCAAGATATGGAAATTTAATTTTTTCTTTCACTTGTATCTAGGGACAGTCGGGAAATGAACTCTAAACAGAGGACTTGGTGACCCACTGTAAATTGTGTTTGGTAGCTAGAAGAATCCATCTCAGGAGATCTGAATGAGTAGAATATAACAGTTTGGCTCTTATGTTCCTTCTTGACATATTTTGCAAAAAGAAATTAATCACATTAGCCCCCACATCTAGTGTATTGGAATTGATTTCCATTTTAAGGACTTACTTAGTAAAACTAAGGAAACATATGGAAGCAAAAGAGAGAAGACAATTGATTTATTGATTAATGATTTGCAAAAGCCACTAAGAGACGTGAATTGTGTGCAAAAAATACAAATGACATCCTTGGTTGTTTTTAAAGACTCTTCCTCTTGGGTCATCTTAACGTGGTTTGTGTGAAAATTGTCCCTCAACACCTGCCTGGGGACCTTGGCCTCGTCAGGTCAACAGACTCTGGTTCTGGAGTGGTGTGTAGCAATAAGTCACCGAGGTTTGTTGGGATTTTAAACACTCAGTCAATGGGAGGCTGGAGTCAGGTGGGCATAATCAAGAACGTGTTATCTGATAGGTAAAAGAGAGCAGGGCTCAGAAGAGGGAGGGTGTAACGAGGGTTGCTTGGTGAAGACGATTCTGACAGCCACAAAGGGAGTGGGAAGGGGAGAGATTAAAAGTGACATAAAAAGGGATTGCCTGACTAAAGGTCTTGAAACCAATAGGTAACAATTTGAATATGACCCAGAAGCTAATGGGAAGTCATTTGAGGGTCTTGGGAAAGGGAGAATGGAAACAGCAGGCATGAAAGATTATCTGAGCTGCAGAAGATTGGGCCAGTTGGAGAGATGAGAGGCCAAGGACTGAGGAAAGCTNGCAGGGAACCCCAGATCACAGGGCTGGTCTACAGCAGANAGGACTTGGTGATTACAATGAGGAAGCCAAGCCAGACAGGTTAAGTGGCTTGTCGAGGCCATACTTCTAATAGCTTTGCTTGCTTATTGGTATCTTTTATGTACCTGACATAAGGCCTGCCTTAATTAATGCATAATTTGCTTATTATGTGTAACTGCCGCAACAATTTCTAAAAAGGTTCATCAAAGACACCATAAACCAGAATTCAATCAAATCAAAATTTCAGAAAGTTAGTTTTTTGTTTCCTTTTGTTTTATTTTGTTTTTGTTTTTCAGTTGCTAGTATGCATTTGGAGTTATGAACCACTTTCTCAGCTGTAGCAAAAAGAACGCAAGCTCTATGTCCCAAGGATGCTCAGCATCAGATATGTCCCAAGGATGCTCAGCATCATGTATGTCCCAAGGATGCTCAGCATCTGGTTGGTGAAAAGCATTTCCAGCACTCTTGGCCAATCAAACACACTGAACGGTTCCCCTTTTCTGCTAAAGGACACTGTTTCCCGTAACAAAACTCCTAGCAAATACACTCAAGTCAGAAAGTNGGACACTGTCTCTGCATGAAGGTTTTAAGAAAAAGTTGCTGATGTCAAGCANGCTTTTTAAAAATCTGCACAAATATTTTGTGATTGTGTTGATCCACAGAGGGAGGCATTACCCCAGGAATACTGCTTCGGAAGCAAGCTGACATTCTCGATGTATATGAGATGTTTGAGCAAACCATCTAGCAGATGTTGAATTGCTAAGAACTCATGAAATAACTTGACTAAGAACTTAGAGTAAAGAGAGCTTGCACTTTTATTTAATCTGAGAAGCATATGCTTTAGACACGAGGAAGGAAAAGGTTATTAATCTGTGAGAATGAGTTTTAAGAGCAAGTTGAAGGGTTTTCNTTTAAATTCAAGNGGAACCCTCTACCCCCACTCCAGCAAAATAANAACAACAAAAACTTTCGTCTGGGGAAATGGAATATTTTACTTTGAACTTAGGTCCCGTTCTTTTCTGTGCAGGTACCTGGTTCATAGTGAAACCTGTAGGTCTTCAATTGTAGAAGCATAACTAATCTAGAAATCCAGCCAGGGCTGCCACCTGCAGAGGGGTCATTCTGGAGTTTGTGTCCCCTTCGCAGCCCCCACCTGCCTTCCAGACTGCACTTCCCTGTCANGTGTTAGGATTAGACCTGCAACATAAATACAGGGGAGGAAGGAAAGGAAACTAGAGACAACAAGATTTGACTGTAGTGGGGAAGGAAAAACGGACAATGAGGAAGGATTTAAGGNAGAAAACTGCTTGTGTTTATCTAAGACCAAATGGAAAATGATTCTAACAAAGTCAGCAATCTGAACTCTTTGTTTGACTTACATGACATTAAACATCTGGTCACATAGGGCATCTAGGATACTGTAAGAGTTCTTAATGTTTCATATGACTATCAAGCTTTTTTCATTTGCAGAGACTCTTCATAGCAAAATACCTAAGAGGAAAGAAACTGACCTAATTGTCAGAATCCAATTCATCCTATTGATAAGGCAGGAAAGTTTAAATCTAAATAGGCTCACTCTAGATTAACCTGAATCAACAGCAAATATGCCACAAAGAACCCTAAACAATGCACAGTAGTGATTATGGCCACATGAAAGGACGTGAATTAAAAGGACATCAGCACACAGGAGGACATGGCACCCAATATGGTGAGATTGCTGGAGTTGTATGAAGACCCCTTAATTATGTGATTGATGTGAGCTTCAAAAGAAATCTGGGAAACTGTGGTGGCTCCNAGGACACACATATGATAGGAAGGATAAGGACAGCTTCCCCAAAAGAAAAATCACTCGAAGACGAAGCCTCTGAGCATCTCATGGCAGAACGAATCAATAACATCTTGGTTTTATCTACATTAGGTTTAATAAAATTTGATGNCATCTGTGATTAAAGATCTCACCCACAATTATGGCAACATCAAAGGTATTCTAGAGTATATGTTCAGCCTTGGAAGTATACCAGTCAGAGCCTAAATGTATATGTCACTGCACATTCTCCATGGGAACACAGAGTCCTGAGAAGGGCTTGCTAAGTACTTTTACCTTTTCCATTCACATAAAGCCACCTACCTGCCACCTTTCCTCTTCCCACTGCTTGCTGAGCACAATATTTTCAAAGAATAGCTAAAAGAGTGAGTCCATAACAGTTGTTCCACCCTGGCCAAATAAACAAACAGAAAGGGCCATGCTTGATCAATCTTCTCCTCATCTTTCTCTGGGGAGCATTTCTCCCACCCTCCACCCCCCANCCGAAATCTAGAACATTTCCAGACTCCAGGATGAAACTGATAAAACTTTTTACCTATTCCTTTGCAAAAAAAAATAAAAAATAAAAAGAAGTGGAGAGGGCTTAGGAATGAGATCTTTGTTGTCAAATTTCACACAGAGCTCTGCAGAACAGAAGAAGAAAACGAGACTTACAATTACCTCAGATTTAGGACTCAGTGTAAATCCTTTAAATCCCTTGGACTTTGTACCACTGTCATTTTTATTTTCTGTTCAACAGGTGTACAAATTGTTTGGACTGGAACTGAAGACAGCATTTGGGCCCTCTGGGCTGAATACAAGTCTAGGGTTTAGCTGCTTAGTTGCTGCTGACTATCTGATTCTTTCTTTCTTTCTTTCTTTCTTTCTTTCTTTCTTTCTTTCTTTCTTTCTTTCTTTCTTTCTTTCTTTTGTGTGTGTGTGTTTCTGGTTTTGTTTTGTTTTGTTTTGTTTTGTTTTGTTTTTCAAGACAGGGTTTCTCTGTGTAGCCCTGGCTGTCCTAGAACTCACTCTGTAGACCAGGCTGCCCTTGAACTCAGGTGTGCACCACCAGGAACTGGGAAGATGGCTTTGTCAGTAAAGTGCTTGGTGCACATGCTCGAGGACCTGACCTCCTATCCCTAGCATCCAAATAAAGGTCTGAACACAGAGGCACATGTCTGTAATCTCAGANCTCAGAGGGAGAGATAACTTTCTGGCCAGCCAATCTAGCCAAATAGACAAGCAGACAAGTGCCAGGTTCACTGACAAGACCCTGTCTCACAAAATGATGATGATGATGATGATGATGATGATGATGATGATGATGATGATGATAACAATAATAATAAAATAATAATGTGGAAAATGACTGAGGAAGATATCTGACATTGACCTCTGGCCTCTATACATGTGTACCTCCACACAAACTTACAGGGAAAAGTAATTTATTTGGTCTAGGATGGTCTTTGATCAGCAATAAAGACTGCTTTAGNAAACCCACCAACACCTTTGAGCCACCACAACAGAAATCCACATCATCTTTTCTGTCTTTTTATTTGCTTTACCTAAACTAACTGGGACTCACTATTGAAACAGTAAACTATCAAGTATTAAGGACAGCCCTTGTATCTAAAAATGCCAAGAATGACTAAGACACAGACACCGTTAATTCTCCAAGTTCTTTGACTGTCCCAAATTGCATTTGGAGGAGTTTCCTCCTTTCCTATGGGCCTACTGCCATTGTTGACTGTCCTTTAGCCTTTAATCCCAGCATTCAGGAGGCAGAGGCAGGCAGATCTCCTCTATAAGTTTGAGGCCAGCCATGGCTATATAGCAAGTTCCAGGCCAGCCATGCCTAGGCTATATAGTGAGACTCTGTCTCAAAATACATATGTATATATTGTGTGTGTGTGTATCACTAGTATAATATATGTATATATACATATATATACACATATATATATGTATATATAATCTCACTAATTTTCCTCACAAAAGAGATCCAGTAAGTGAGCATTCCCTGACTTTGTATCAGAATTCTAAATCAGCTGTTATGTTTTAATTCACTGCTCGGATCAGAATTCTAAATCAACTGTTATGTTTTAATTCACTGCTCAAACCTAAGTTGATGTTCAATGTCAGCAAGTTTATAGCTCTCTTATAAGACAGATGCCTAAGTGTGAAGTAACATCACACATTATTGAAGTTGAATTTTGTTTTGCTTTGTTTTTAAATGTTATTAAGTTGTAGAACCTCACAAAAAGTAATAAAGTCATTAAGAAACATTTTTTAAAAAAAAATTAGTCTGATGGGAACAGATGCAGCTAGACATTATGAAGAGAGAATCTAAATTGGAAGTCACCGTCAAATTCCTCCCCTCAGAGCTCAGGGAATCCTGCAGAAAGTGAGGCAGAAAGATTGTAGGAGTCAGATGGGAATGGAAGACAACAAGGCCCTCTGANTCAACTAAGCAAAGCTCATATGAGCTTACAGGGGCTGAATCAGCAAGCCCAAGGTCTACACGGGTCTACACCGGGTCCTCTGTGTATATATTATAGCTACCAGCTCAGTATTTTTATGGGACTCGACTGTGTGAACAAGTGGGTNNNTGACTCTTGTCTGCTCTTGGGACTCTCTTTCTTTCTGTTGGGTTGTCATGTCTGACTTCAATATCATAGTTTTTGCTTCATCTTATTATATTTTATTTTGTCGTATTTGGTTGTTATCTCTTAGAAGCCTGTTCTTTTCTAATGAGAGACATGAAGGGTGTGGAACCTGGGGAGAAGAGTGGTGAGGAGGAATGGGGAAGAGTAAAGAGAGGGAAAACTATCATTAGGATATATTGTACGAGGACAGAATCTACTTTTAAGAAAAGAAAAGGGGGGAGCTATGCTCCTAAAAAGCACATTTCCTAACTTTTTGGTTTGGAATCATTTTTATANCATAAATTAAAAAAGAGAAATTTTCTCAACAAAAATGAAGTTCTTTTGTTTAAGAACAGTATCCTCAATTTCCTGCCTGCCTATATAGATGATTCTGGACCCAGGGGAATGGCTAAGTCTATGTTTGCCATTGAAGCCCAAGAACTGACTTCCGTTCCCATAAGCTATGTAGAGAAGCAAGTGTGGTGGCTCATGGTAGCAATCCCAGCACTAGGGAGGCAAGAACAAGCCAATCCCCAGGCTTACTGGCCAGCAAGGCTAGCCTACTTAGTGAAGACCAGACCAGTGAGAGGTACTGTCTTAAAACAAGACCGACAGTTCCTGGGGAATGACACCTAGGGTTCTTCTCTGGCCTCTGCATTCATCTGCACTAGAACACACAAGAATTTTTAAACATACAGGTGTACACANGTGNNCACACACACACACACACACACACACACACACACACACACACACAAATGTGTGTGCTCTGAAGCAAGACTTTAGCCCCAAAAGCAATGTTATGTCACACAAGGCAACTGTTATTTTTTTAAATCAGTACAACATCATATTTCAAAAACACTTGATATTTAGATCTTATTCCATGCTATTTTCTACTACTTAATAGAAACTTCCTGAAGTGTCTTGTGCATCAAAGTCAAGGGACCTAGAGAGCAACACAGAGTAAAATGTCAAGCATTTGTATCACTGCAGGTCCCCTGCTGTGACTCACCCTGAAAATACCTTGATGGGTGAAGTTAGTAAGTGGGGGACCACTTTGGAAGAAGTGGGGGAGGGTATGATGGATCACTCTGCAGAGCACTGCTGCCAGACTGAGGGCTACATCACCAAGAAGGCGCTCTCTATCCTCACTGTTGACACCTTGCACCTCCTTGTCATGTTTGCAGACACTGTATGCTGGGCTCGCTGGAGCCTCCATCCCCGGTGAAGAGCCGTATTATTAGTTCTGATTGACCAGGCCTGACAGTAAGAGAGTGAGAGTTCATGCTACATGAATTACACAGAGTGTGTATCAAGATGAAAATAAGAGCGTCAGTGTGCAGACAGGAGGGGTGAAGGGTCCATTGAAAATCAGAGAGATTAGCGACTCATCACATTATTTGTGGGTTATCAGGAGACAGAGGTAATGAAAGTGAGACCTATATCCTTGATCAATAAGAGTTTGACTGCATTTTGAGTTCATTTTCCCCTGCCGAGAGAGAGACAGCAGGCTTACTATTGATCACCGTGTTAATCCATAACCAGACTGGGCCTTAGCCTGGCGGAGCAGGCAGGAAAAATAAGATAATAAGTAGGAACTCTTGATCTTTTATTATGGTGTGCTAGATAAAGAGAGTGCAGGGGTTCAAGGTAGGACAGTTTACAGTTAACCCTTCCCTTCCCTCTTAATTTGGAATGCATGAGAAGAAGAATTGAGGCCCACCTTAGTCTGACTTCTATTTGACCTAATTTTGCCAGTTTCCTAAGTAGAGTGTATTCAGGGTCCTCTAAAACGATTAGAGGCAGGTAGTTACTGGGCCAAGGGACAGTCAACAATGACAGTAGGCCCACAGGGAAGGAAGAAGACCCTCCAATTGCAACTCAGGACACTCAGTGAACATGGAGAATTAATGGAATTTGCATCTGAGTCACTTTCAGAATCTTTAGAGATGAGGGCTGTCTTTAACCCTCGATAGTATACTGTTTCAAAAGTGAGTACACACACACACACGCACACACACACACACACACACACACACATACACATACATACAGGGGAGCAGGTACCTACAAAGACCAACCAGGCAGGATNTTTCCTTCTGAGCCATGCTTCTTTCTTCTGGCACCATTGAGCAGAGTCCTACAAGGTCACCTTGATGTTATCTACACAGCTGCAAAGAAAGCAAAGCCTTTTGTACCTGACATANACCTGCATGGTTTACTCGCGTCTCTCTGCCTACTTAGCCCATTAGCTAGCTCCTATGCTTTTCCAAGGATGTTTCTGATTGTTTCCAGGGATACTCATGCTTNCATCCAATGGCAACTTATGTCACCTAGAATTAGGGGTGTACATGAGTATATCAGGATGTGAAGAAGCATGCCAACATGACTGGCAGTGTGTGACTTTGGAAAAATGTCATCTAAGCTGTCCTAATTAGAATGATTAGGAGATATACATGGAAACAATGAATTTTTTAATGCATCCTTAAATGTGATTTTAACTAATCCATTTAAACACAAATATTTAATAGACTCACAGGCTACCATGGGTTGTTTTGATATACATGTACACTGGGAAATTAGGTAGGTGCTCTATGGTGATATGTTGTGTACCCTAATGAAATTTGCCTGAAGATCAGAGAACAGAACAAGCCACTACATTAAACATAGATGCCAGGCAGTGTTGGCATATACCTTTAATCTTAGCACTCAGGAGGCAGAGATCCAGCTGGATCTCTGTGAGTACAAAGCCACCCTGGACTACATGAGATTGACTCATTCTAGGAGAGAAACAGTCAAGCAGTGGTGGCACACACTTTTAATCCCAGTACTTGGGAAGCACACACACCTTTAATGGCTGGGTGGAGAAAGGTATATAAGGCATGAGGAGACTAGAAGCCTTTTNGACTGAGAAAGTTCATTCAGCTAGAGGCCTGTCAGCTGAGGATTTTTCAGGCTGAGGAATTGGTGAGGTAAGAGATGCTGGCTTATTCCTTTGTCTCTCTGATCTTTCAGNATTTACCCCAATATCTGNCACTGGGGTTATAATAAAATTTAGAAATTTAAGCAAGATTTGGCATCCAACTTGTTNGGCATGAATTCATGAAAAAGCCACAGGCTCAGGCCAGANCTACTAGTGGCTAGAATCTCTACCCCACCTGGGCCAGGCTCCCTAAAACACTGGCTAAATTTTTGTTGCAGCCTCTCTGCAGCAAACTCCATACGTTTTGGAGGGACTCTAAAAACACACTGCAATTAGCTGCTTTCACATGTTCTCCCACACAGACAGCTGGATCTTTAGTTTCCTCCCTTTGGCTTTCTCTGGGCCCCCTCGTCAGGCTGCTGCCACACCGTCNTCATCTGAATCACTGTCAGCAGTTTGGTGAGTCAATTGGGATTTCTTAAAGGGAGGAATTAGTTAAAAGAAAGTTTTNCCCCCTGCATTAAAAACTGGGAAACATTTTTACAATGGAAAGCATTTGGTCTCTGTTTGACTATACATTAAATGGTCTGAAAATGGAACAATTAAATGAGAGGATAATTAATATTGATGAGATAGATGTAATGTCAATTATAAATATTATTTTTTTGATCATTTTTGTTTTATCATTAAAAAATCAATTAATATGAGTGCCAAGATAAAAGTTTTAGAAAAACTTGTTTAAACAGATCATAGAGATAGTCAGACCCAGACAGAAGAATTTAAANGAGAACCAATCTCAACATTGCATTATAAGGTTACAGAGAAACAGCCTAAGGCTTTCAAACAGCCAACCTTAATCTATCCAGTAACCTTACAGGAACTACCCAGTGAGTCTCTTATACACATCTAGATGTGTATAAGAGACAGTTATAAGGTTACAGAGAAATGCCTAAGGCTTTCAAGCAGCCAACCTTAATCTATGCAGTAACCTTACAGGAACTACCCAGTGATATAGATATCCTCAAGGCTGTGTAAGAGCTGACTGGACTCAGTCCAGTTAGATTTGTTAGATTTCAGGAGATTCAAAGAAGCAATAGTCTCATAAGACATCCACTCATCTTTCATGAAACAAATGTTAAACTCATGATCAACTTGTAATAGAATTATCCCTCAAGACTGGAGAGATTTGTTTACAGCAGTTTTAGAGGCTGGTCCACAATTACAATGGATGACCTGGTGGAAGGATAAGGTTAAGACCATTGAACAATGAAGAAGGACTAGAGGTATGGAAATCTCCCAAGATCAACTTCTTGGAGAGGGCAATTATGCTGATATACAAAGACAATCTTTATATGATGACAACACCTTGTCTTTATGCCACATGGCAGCCTTGAATGCTTGGGACAGAATTGAAGTAGGAAAGAAAATTGAATCATTTACAAAAGTTATACAGCTCCCAAAAGAAACCTTCACTGATTTCTTACAAAGATTGACTTCAGCACTAAATAGAATGATACCAAATTCAGAAGCTAGACAGAAAATAATTGAATCTCTGGTTTTTGAAAATGCTAATATACAATGCAAAAGGATAATTAGGCCATTAAAAGCAAGATCATCACCCTTGGAGGAATGGATCTGAGATACAATTAATATTGAATCTCATGACCATGATGATGCTTAGATAGGAGAGGTGATTTCCAGAGGTTTGAAGAAAAATAGTAATGTCAAATGTTTCAATAATGGTAAACAAAGTCACCTAAAACGGAACTGTAAACTGGGCATTCCTAGAAACAATGTTTTTGCTAGGAATAATCCCAATAGAATGCCCCTCCCTTCTGGATTATGTAGAAGGTATGGTAAAGGCAGACATTGGACTAACGAATGTAGATCAACAAGGGACAGACAAGGTAATCTCTTGCCTTTGCTGTTGGGAAATTCTCTGAGGGGTCTCTCGCAGGCCCCCATGTCAAAGTTGGTTCAGTCATTTNCTGCCATTGTNGAGGAATCTCCTTCCCACAGCAATTAAAGAACTCAATGCCTGTTGTAAGAAACCATACAGCTCTGTATGATAGAACANCTTTAGAAAATAAAACAAAAATTTAAGGAGGAATTATAAATCAAAATTGATAAAGATTAGATTTGGAAACTCCCCAAAGTTAGGGGAAGGGTTTTGATTTTGTTGTTCCAGGCAATGAAAAACAACCATCTTGAGGAATTTAAAGACCTTTGGACAAATAAGCATTCAAAGAAGAAGGGAGAACTACCCAGAAAAAAATTACCAAGAAAAGGAATAATCTAACCTAATGGGACCTTTGAAGTCTCCAAAAAGATGATGAGACCCCACAAGGACAATTCCATCNGGACTTTGGGCTACAAACTGCTCAGGACAATATCGAGATGGCTAGCTGAGATGATACGGACTCACAGACTACTCCAATCAGGACTTGACCATAATCCTAAATTTTCTTTGTGTCCCCATAAGACTACCAGTGCCCTCAATCAGCAGGAAGTAGCCTAGGAAACTACACCCACATTTCCAAAAAATGGATTATGGATGTTGTCCTTATTTAGTGGTTGGTTAAAAATTGTTATTGGTCATAGTCAATCTCTTTGTAAAAGAAGAAAGGAGGATATGATGTAGAAATGTATTATATAGAAATGATGGATAAAAGAGTAGATTATTGAGTCTACTCTGAAAATAAAAAGGAGAAGATATAAATATGATAAGATAAAAAGGTAGATTATTGAATCTACTTTTAAAAAGCAACTACTAGTTGTAAAGATTTTACGTTGGATTGGATTTTTGTATATTGTACACAAATGTATATTGATACAAATTTGAGATTGATTTTCTCAGAAAATACTGTACATATATTTCTAATCCTGTTCAAGGTATTGTATCTATACAGTTGATTTAACAATGTAATGCAAATTGCTAGTCCTTAAAAGTTATTATTAACAACTAATTAGGATATAAGAAATGCAAGTTAATATTCATTACAATCAAACTTTTAGTCATATTAGGTATGTTTTCAAGGTCAAACACAAATATATTTTAGATACACAGGTCATCTTCAAAAACTTCAGAGATCTACAGAATATGGCATTTAAGATGTTTTAATGATATAGATTCTTATTTTGTTTTTTATGACTCTGAGACATGTCTATTCCTGGCAACACCAATCTACTTCAGAGAAGATAATAGGCATAGAACAAACTCATATGGAGTTTTTCTTTGTGACAAAAGTTAGTCACTGGGCAAGAAAGTGCCCTTGCCTCAACTGCTGACAGTATACTGTCCAAATGGACAAGCAGGACACAAAAGAAAGGACTGCTGAACTTTGCCAAGAAAATGTAGGCAGGCCCTTTAGAAAATCCCACTTCACAGATGAATCTGTCAGATATGCTAGACCTGTAGGCTGAAGATGGATGCCCCAATGTTGCAGAGGAACCTTGGGTAACTGTCTAGGCAGTCAGTTGTTTCTGTCATTTCTCACATTTTTTGGAAGTCACTTATTTGTACTTTCTGCTTACTCAGTAAATATTATTTCTTTCTCAGATCTCTAAAGGAGTTGAAGATTAGNTAGTTATAATTATAGTTTTTCTTGTTAATGAATTCAGAAAAGAAACTCACTATAGAGGTGTAAAGTGTTTAAGTTTGAAAGACATCAAAAGATAGTTTNGGGTTGGTAATACAAGTCAGGATAGAAAGTGAATCAAGTACAACACTTTGGAGTCACCAAAAGAGAATAAATAATGGAGTATTTTTTCTGAACCTGTCAATTGTTAATGGACTAGACATTGTTAATATGATTCTTGACTGTATATATTGTATATACCTATTGTACTTATTGTATATAGGTTTTCTTATATTAGTTGTAACCTTCTTTTATTATTTTAGACAAAAAATGGGAAATGTGGTGATATATTGTNTACCCTAATAAAATTTGCCTGAAGATCAAAGAACAGAACCAGCCACTAGAAGAAACATAGATGCCAGGCAGTGGTGGCACACACCTTTAATCCCAGAACTTGAGAAGCACACGCGTCTTTAATTGCTGGGCAGAGAAAGGTATATAAGGCCTGAGGAGACAGGAACTAGAAGCCCTTTTCAGCTGAGGAAGCTCATTTGGCTGGAGACCTATTGGCTGAGGCTTTTTCAGGCTGAGGAATTGGTGAGGTAAGAGGTAGTGGCTGTGGTTTTTTCCTTTGTCTGTCTGATCTTTCAGAATTTACCCCAATATCTGGCACTGTTTTTTTTTTATTTAAAGATCATTTAACATTTGAGTTATAGTACTCAAACATTTACCACCACTTTATCATGAAAACATGAAAAATCCTTTCTTCTAGCCTTTAGAGATAGTCAATACACATTCCACATCTGTGGCCACCTACNGCATAATAGCATACCAGAATTTCTTACTGCTATCTATCAGCAACTCATGCCCCATTGCTCAACTGAGTTATCATTAAATGACACATCTATATACTAAGCAANTTTTAATGAAATACCTTTCGATCATTTAGCAGCTTATTGTTGGATAACCAGGGAAGTTAAACAATTTGAACAAGTTCATANCATCATTATGTGGGGAAATTGGGCCCCAGTTCAAACTTCTGAAGCTAAGAACAATCAAAATTATTTTAACAGAAGCCAATTGGAAAAGTACGAAAGTCAGTACAGNCTACCAAGGAATTCGTCTCAGAAACAGCTAACACTACCTTTGAAGTTCCATACTCCAGCTGATGAAAAACAAGAACCTCTACAGTGAGGCATGTGGTGACTATTGTCAAAGCTTATGGGTTTATCTGAGGGGTGGGGTTTGCTTGTATAGTTTACATTTTATCTGAGGAAAAGTTTGCTTAGGAAAAAGAATCTTCCTCACATGACAAAAGCCAGCTCTTATTGGCCTGAAGCCTCATGAAACAAGCNAATCAAGCCAAGGAGTGACTCAAGGAGTAACTTTTGAGGATGCAGAAATAACAAGAAAGCCTCTCATGTGATACAGAAGTCATGTGCTATTTCACTTGGAATAATGGACNCTGAGNTAACTCGCCTGGGTTGACCAATACCAGTCCTTGGCTGGCTTCTCTAAGTTTTTATGAGCTTCATAATCATTGAGGCTTTGATGCTCTCTTGCCTGCTACAGGGACATGATCCTAACAGCTTTCTTAGCATAGCTACACATTCTGGGTACCTCCAAAAGAAAAGAAGAAAATAAGTCGTCTTGTCCAGTAAAATGCTCCTAGGCTGACTTGGGTTTATTAGAGAGTAATTTAAAAAGCAGCTGTCATCAAAAAAATATATATACACAATTAGAAGGAAATTTAATGGCTTTTTTTAAATTATTCATTTCTGGAAAAACGGATGAGAAGATAGAGTGTTTGCTGCACAAGTATGTGGACCCAAGTTTGAACCATAACGTGCACATTTTAAAAAAGTATAGAAAAGCCCAACATGGCTTTCTCATAACTGTATCCCCAGCACTGTGGGAAGTTTAGACAGGCNGATCCCTGGGTTTGTTAGCCACTGGCCTAGCTCCAGCTTCAGTGAGAGACTGTTACAAAGAAATTTATAGCACAAAACACTGAATATTCTCCTCTTCTTGCCTTAGTACACATGCTCACATGCGTACTTAGTACATATGTTCTCTCTCTCCCCCTTCTCTCTCTCTCTCTCTCTCTCACACACTCACACACACTCACACACACACACACACACACACACACGCACACACACAAAGAAAATATTCATTTCTAATTTGATTTTTAAAACTCAGACACTTCTTTTAAGTGAAGAGGGGTTTAAAGATTTCTATGATTTAAATGTTGATATCCCTCCCAAAATTCATGCTGAAAATTAATCCCTGACGCATCAGAATTGATAGCTATATCCTTTGTGAAAGAGATTAAGAAAAGAAAAGAAAAAAAAAGCAACTAGAAGACATGTAGTCAATTTGTGTTGGTCAACTTTCCTGATCATAGAGTCTGCCCTGGAGTTTGGTTGCTATATCCAGTGTCACTTCATTGATAAAAGTTATTTTCTCTTTTCCAGAAGCTGGTATTTGTAAATAGCTTCATGGCTACGGATGCAACCTTGTCTCCACTTCCCTTTCTCCATTGCTGGGATTTAGTCTGGCCTGAGCTTGTGCATGCCGTCACAATCTCTGCAAGCTCACATGTCTGTCTGTCCTGTATTGTTTTTTACTCTTCCAGGGGNGCCACCATCAGCTCCCGAATAAATCACACGTGGAGGCTTATGCTTAGTTATAAATGCCCAGCCTTGGCTTGGCTTGTTTCTTAACTTACCCCATCTATCTCTTGCCTCTGGGCTTTTCCTTTTCTATTCTTGTATCCCTTTCTTCGTTTCCTCCTCTGTGGCTTGCTGTAGAGCTGGGTGGCTGGCCCCTGATGTCCTCCTCTCCTTGTGCTCTCATTCCTTCTTCCTTTCCTGGCAGATTTCTCCTTCTATTTCTTCTCTCTGCCCGATAGCCCCGCCTATCCTTCCTCCTTCCTCACCATTGACCAGTCAGCTCTTTATTAAACCATCAGGTGNTTTAGACAGGCACAGTAACACAGCTTCACAGAGTTAAACAAATGCAACANAAAAGTAACACACTCTAAAACAATATTCCTCAACAGCCCTGTTGTGTCTGAGAAAACTGTTTCCTGAAAGTCATCTACTACTNCTGGCTCTTAGAACCTTTCTGTTCCTTCTTCCACATAGACTTCTGAGCATTGAGGGGAAGGGTGCAATAAAGACATCCCATTCAGGGCTGAGGATTGAAAAATCTCTGATTCTCTGAATATTGTCCAATTGTAGGTCTCTGTGTTAATTACTATCTGTGTCAGGAAGCTTCTCTGATGACAGTTGAGGCATTGCACTGATCTATGACTATAGCAATATGTCATTAGGAGTCTTTTCATTGCTGTTTATTTGGCATAATAATAGTAATAGATTTTCCCTTAAGGTCTACAACTTACCTAGTCTCAGATTCTTGACCTGATTAACAGTGTCAGATATGGGTTCNATCACAGCAGGCCTTAAATCTAGTATTAGAAAGTAGTTGGTTACTCCCCTAACATTTTGCCATTATTACATCAGTGGNCATTGTTGTATCATCTGATTATTGCACCAGTCTAAACAGGTCATTATTATAGCTTTCAGGGTTCATAGCTNAGTGAGATTAATGGTTNCTTTTCTCCTCCAGTAACNTGTACCACTTTCTAGTACTATGAATGCTGACCAGTAAGGGTGAAGCTTTTCAGCAGGGCACCAGCAAGATTTCTCCAAATTCTTTGCCATAAGCATGTGGTATCTTTAGTAATACGTTCTTACCATCAAGTTGTGGAGAGTAACCAACAGCATTAGCAATTGGCTTAGAATTTGCAGCATCTATTCAACTCTTGACCAACATAAAG
>LZPO01055152.1:127557-153751 GCA_001675575.1 Neotoma lepida
CAGGTGGATCTCTGTGAGTTCAAAGTCATTCTACTCTAAACAGTGAGCTCAGGGCCAGCTAGAGCTACACAGTGAGACCTTGTGCCATTTTAAAAACAAAGGTATAGAAGTTCAAAATTTAAAAACAGTAATCTTCCAGTCAAATGTCGAATATTGGTCTTCTCCTTTATCCAAAGGCCTGATAAGGCTAACTTGTATACTTCATAAGAACTTCTCTATAACCTTGAGTACACAACTTAACTCTCTAGCATAAGAANGTTGGTAGTTTTGAATTTGTAAATTTATTCAAGGATTCTTGAAGTCACATTTTCCAAAAGCAGGGCATCTATAGTTATTGCTGCTGCTCAAGACCATTACAATAAAAACAGTGAAAGTGCAACCTCTCTAGATGGCATTATCTTCCTCTGTGAAATGGAAGTACTGATTCCCAAAGCATTTTGAAAAACAAGGAAGTTAGCCAAAGTGAGGACACTGGCACTTGCTGGTCTAGCTCCAGATTCAGTGAGGGACCTTATGTCAAAAGGATAAGGAGGGGAGCAACAGAGCAGAACACCCAAGATCTTCCTTTAGCTTCCACATGACACATGCACATACCACACACATGTACCATGCACACATATACACACAAACTTCACATGCTCTGCTGACCCAAAGATGTGTCTTAAAATCTGAAGGGGAGTGCGGAGAGTTGGAAGGTATTATTTTCTCTCTGATATTGATGATTCACTTCTGGAAATGGGACCAAAACTTTCTAGGTGCNCTTTCAAAGATAAATGGTGGCATCATTCACAGACTCAAATGCTGAAGGAATGCTGAAGCCAGCCACGTCCAGCACCTGCAGATGTTTACATCATCTGGAAAGATCCCAGCATTGCTGGTTCATTGAGAACATCACATTGAACCAATAATTCAACTTTGTGGGGAACTGTCTGGGAAGTTCCATATATCCTAAACAAAATTTCACAGTGATAATAGTACTCCAAATCTTAGTAAACTTCCTCATATATCAAAGTTCACAGTTGTACTCTGCTGTGGTTTGGATATGTGCCTTTCAAATACTCTTGTGTTGAAGGTTTGGTGGCAGCTTATTATGAAGTTGAGAAATGCTGGAGCCCAGGAGGAACTCAGGCCATGCTGACTTTGCAGTTTTGTGTTTAAAACCAAGTATCCATTAACTGATTAGGTGGAAACCAAATTGTTCAAATAACTACCAATTGAATCAAATTCGTGTGTGTGTGTGTGAATATTGCCCAGNAATATTTAAAACCTCTGCCCTATTAATTCAACAAGAAAGCCAAATGGAATTAACTTTGCTCCATTCTTTCTGAGCATAAGTGTTGCACTCTGTGAGAGTAAATTGGATTCAGGGAACACTAAAATATACGCAAAGAGAAGTAACTCCTCTTTCCAGTCACCACTCACGACCCAAACAGCCAAGTGTCTGGCATTTGCCTGTCAGCTGCTTTTCTGACCATAGGGAGCAGCCCAGATGACAGGAACACAGATGGACACCCTGAATGATTAATGTGTCTACCAGACCTGGTAGAGGGGGTGCAGAAAATGGTGGCAGATATGAACTAGTCTCTTTGTGTAGTGCTCCTTCCAAGGTTGACATGGAGAAGACCAGGCAGGATTCCAGCTCTGTCCTTTGCTGGAAAATCTGATGGCAACCTTTCTTGTTCAAGACCCATTTACCAAGACCTGGCTTTTCACCGGAAGCTGTACCAGCTTCCCACCTGATCCATCGTGATTGTTTTCATCCTNTCTCCCTCCTCTTTTCCTTTCTTNGTGCTTTCCCCTCTCCCTTGCTTTGTNAGATGATGTGTCCTTCACTTCTGCTCCTTTTCTCAAGCACTGTCTCAACTCAGTGACCTCTGGATGCAAACTGGACAAATCCAGAGCTGGCACTTCAGAGGGAGGAACAAAGGGAAATATGTAATGCTGTGAAGGGTAGGGGAAAGACAGCATGGAGATGGAAAAAAAAAAAACCCTGACCTATTTGAACATACCCTCCACTCCCTAACTAAGTGGGCCATTCCTAAGCAAGGTGTTCCTAATGTAACAGGAATACAGGACACCAAGAGTTCACCATTAAAAATAGGTCCCACATGAGAGTGTAGCCTCGGGGTCATCCCCCAAGTAGGGGGTTCTTCCTTTTGTAGTGGTTTGCTTTGTTTTGTTTGGGTTCTGGATATTGAACTCAGGACCTTACACATGCTAAGCATGTATTCTACCACTGAACCACACCCCCAGCCACATGGCTTTAATATTTTTAGTGTACTATGAATATGTAATAGAGATACTTACTTTTCAAAATTAATTTGTTTTGAATAATCAGTAGAAACATGGAAAAGGTAAAAAAGAGAGGAAAATATTCTGCTGATCCTTCCTCTTCACCCCTCCCCACTCCATGCTTACTGATGTTTTATTTTAAAAAATTAATTAAAACTGAATGTGTATGCTTAGCATGTTTGAGACCTTAGGCCCTTAGACTTCATAACAGTGTGTGTGTGTGTGTGTGTGTGTGTGTGTGTGTGTGTGTAGATAGAAAGCTTGAATGAGAAGTATAAAGAGGTCATATATATCCCCTACCAGCTTCTCTTAATATGTTTATTTTGCTTTGGTATAATACATTCTTACAATAGCAANATCATGATATATGTGTGTGTCACAAAATTTAAATATTATTTCAAACTTGTTATAGCAAAATATACATTATCATAATTCAGTATAATNATAAATCTTTTTCATGTAAGTTCATTTTTCCATACATAAGCAGTGTGTACTGTACGCACAAGTTACAAATTATTTGAATTCAAAGTCCTAAAGTGTTAGAAGTATACTTCAAGTATTTTCTGTGTGGCATTATATAGTGTTGTTGAGAAAAAAAAATTAAGAAAGGGTTTCTCTGTGTAGCCCTGGCTGTTCTGGAACTTGCTTTGTAGATCAGACTGGCTTCAAACCCACAGAGATCTGCCTGCNTCTGCCTCCACTACCCCAGTGAGAAATTTCTATACTTACGTTTGGGTTCACTGCTGGTGTGGTATGATCTATAGGTTTTCACAAGGCTGCAATGACATGTATGTGCCATTACTGCAACACAGAGAGTTGTTCCATCCTTCCCATATCCTGTGTTCTCTGCCTGTTTATATGTCTTTTCCACAAACCCATGGAAATAACTGATGTCTTTCCTGTCCTTACAGTTGCTGTCTTTTTGTGTGGGAGTTGTACACCATGCAGCTTTCTCTAGTCAGCTTCTTTCACTTGGCACTATGTCTTTAAATTTACTCTGTGTCTACTCATGGCTTGATGGCTCATTCTTTTTATTGCTGAACATCCCTTTGTCTGGATGGACACAGTCTATCCACTCACCTGCTTTAACCCATTTTACCTGTATCCATGTTTTGACAGTTAAGAAGAACATTGTGATACAGTTACTTCTCTCATCACTGTGGCAAATATGTGACAGAAACTCCTTGGGGACAAGATTTATTTTGGTTCAGGGTTTCAGAGTGTTCAGTCCACTGTGGTGAGAGGGGAAGATGATNGTTCAGTCCAAGCTTTGAGATCTGGTGCTGGAGGCTGTTCCCACCACAGTGGGCCAGGAAGCAGGGGGTTGGGAGCTGGGGGGAGGGGGTAAAACTTTTCAAGTCCACCCTTTAGTGACCTGCTTCCACCAGTTAGACCCCACCTCTTAAAGGTTCCATCCCCCCACCCCAGATTGCACCACTAGCTGGGCGACAAGCATTTGAAACAAGAGCCTGTGGAAGACGTTTCAGACTTAAACCATGACAGCTACTGTAAACCATTTGGGCACNNAGTTTTCCTGGAAGCATAAGTTTTCAAGTTGTAGTCGTAAAAGACAAGAATGTGACTGCTGGATCATATGTTCATAGTGTGTTCACTTAGGCATTAGATTGTCAAATTGCCTTCTGATCTGGTGCCCCTTTGGATGGATTAAATAAAAAAAAACCAAAAAACCAAAATAAAAAAACACAGTAACACAGTAAGCATTTCCAAAAGGTGGAGAACCAGATCCTGCTGGTACAACACACACCCCTGCCCCCCACCCCCCCACACACAATACACTGAGGCAAGAGCTACCTGCATTTGGAGGAACACAGAATCACTTCAGAGTGACTTGATTGGCCATACGACTTCTTCTTTAGCTTTGAGATCTACTTCTTCTGTGACCTCTGGAGAATTATAAACCTTTCCCTGTTGGGTTTTCTCAGCTCTAATTAGGCTTGGTATTAGCACCCAAATACTAAGATCCCAAGCATTACCTAAGAAGTCCCATACAGATCTTANCAAAACACTTGGTATAAGTAAGTGCTCAATAAACGTTAGTCATTCTAGTGTCTTATTACCTAGTAACCTTCTCCCACCAAATAGCCGTCCCTTAAGGATAAATTTGTGCAGCGGTGCACTCAGAAACACCAAGCGTAAAATAATTAAATGTGCTGATGAAGTCTAACAAGGAAAATCAAAGCACGAGGCAGGTAAAAAAAAATACAAGGAAACCCGAACTGGGAATGGAAGTCAAGTGAAATTGCTTCCTCCTTCGAGGTTTTGGTCCATAAAGTAAACTTCCTTCTTGCACTCTCAGCCCTAGTTCTTACTTGTAGTTTCTTGGCTTAGAATTCTCTGGGGCAGTGCCTGAATTATGAAATACCCTCTCTCTGGTGGCCTGCCAAAGCCTGCTCTGCTAGCACCCAGGTTGACTGGCATTCCCACATGTGAGCAGACTCCTCACCCTCAGGGCCTGAGTAACACTGGTGCCTTTTCTCTCCTCAGACATCTCTGCAGGAAGGTGGGAGGAGAGCCATATTAAGCAATCCATGTGGTAATTTTTTTTTAATTTCTTTGGGCAGTTATTACATGATGATGTAACAAAACATGCTAACAGTGAAAAATAAATACACAGTAACTATAGCTTCTTGGGATTAGATTTGTATTGGAAATTAACAAATGGAAGACAAATTCTCTCCTGTGCATTCCTAATTAATAATCCATGGCTCTCTCTCTGCAGTGTTAATGGGCCAGTGGGAACTGAGCTGTTCCAGTGTGTACCAGCTGATTTGGCGTCATGATATCAAATAACCAGTCTTCTTGTTTTTGTTGCATGAGCAGGATTTAAGTGTCATGAGGTCAGAACATATGGAATTTTTTTTAACTAAGAGTAAACAATGAAACTCAATNGCTTAGGCGGGGTAGAGGCTGCAAGGCAAGCAACACATCCGAGTCCTCTCCACAGNACTAAAACACGAGACTAAGGCCATATTTAGATCAAAATATTTTTGAGAAACTATAAGACTAAAATTTGCCAGCAGAGCTCAGAATCCTGACTCAAAATTATAGACGAAGGGAATTTGAAAGCCACAGGAGCTGTGACTCTACCAAAACGGATGGCAACAGCCAGGTTTCCAAACTGTCCAGTCCATATCCTCTGTGAAGGAGAATAAAGGGAACTGGAATGAACTGGTTCACTCTTGTTCATCCCCCTTGCCCCACTGGNGTCTCCAAGATAGTTCCTGGTATATAGGTTGTAAAGTGTTGTGAGGCTGGGCACGGTAACATTTGCCTAGAATCCCAACACTTAGGAGACTGAGACAGGAGGGTTCTTGCAAGTTTGAGGGCAACCTGAGCAACATAGAGAGTTCCATGGCAGCCTAGGCTATGGAGGGGGAGCCGAATCTACAGAAAGAGAAAAGGGGGTTAATAAAGAAGAAATGAAGATCAAAAGAAAAAATGGAAAGAGAAGTAAGTCTCATACTCTACGGAAAGAGAAGTAAGTCTCATACTCTACGGAAAGAGAAGTAAGTCTCATACTCTACGGAAAGAGAAGNTCATACTCTACGGAAAGAGAAGTAAGTCTCATACTCTACGGAAAGAGAAGTAAGTCTCATACTCTACGGAAAGAGAAGTAAGTCTCATACTCTACAGAAAGAGAAGTAAGTCTCATACTCTAAATTTGCTTTGGATGCGCAAGGGCCTAGGGAAACATCTCTGTTTTTCTAAAATATTTTATGCTGTCTGATCCAGCCTGATGAACTTGAACACGGAATTTAGAATCAGACCCTTGACTTAAGCTCCGCCCCTCTGATCTCTCTTTCTCTGAGCCACAATTTCCTTGTTTAAAATAGAGAGACTAACAGGAATATGCCTTGGGCCTGCTGTGTTGGTTACGTAACAGCGTTCAGCAGAGTCTCTCTCATGTAGTAAATGCTCAGCCTGGCTTGTTATTGGAGGTGCTTGTGTTTGTTACTATTCTAAGTTGACTGGTCCCATTATGGAATATTCCTCTATCTTGAAACACAAAATAGGCAGAAAAGAGGTCCAGAGCAAAGTCCAGGCAGAGATGCTGGAACTGGGTATTTCTGCATCCTTTGATGTCACCAACTATGCTGGAGCATCCATCCTCTTTGTTGAGGAACTCTCCATAAGAGACTCCGTGAGGAGCTCTGGAGAATGTGTCAGCATGTAGGTAAACAGGATGTCCCTGCCCAACAATCACATGACCTGTACAGGGAAAGTCCCCAAGCACAGCCACCCAGTTAAATTTGCTGTCCTGTAAAATGTCCTTGCAAATAAAACAGCCCCTCAGCATAGAATATTATCTCCTTCTTTTTACATCTATGTATTGGGGGGGAGGACAGTGAGAGCTGGGGTACTCCTGTGGGGTAAGAGGACAACTGGTTAATAATGTTCCTANCTTGTGAGTTCTGGGGTTCAAACTCAAGTCACCAAACATGGCACATGCCTTTACCTAATGAACCATTTCATCAGCCCAAATTAGCTTCTTAAAACATAAAAGAATGTTCATTTTATCTGGAGCCTTATGCTCACTAAAATATGTAGTATCATAGTTTAGTAAAAATAATATCAGTTTCAATAGAGCTGGCCCTGATGATGTACTGAGGACTGAGAACAGAACTGTCCCTGCTCCTTGCTGTAAGCTGCATTGGGTGAACTAGCCTAGCTGAGGCAGTGATAGAGAGCTTGCCTGGGCAGTGACAATGAGAGAAAGCTGGCAGGCTGACCAACCCAGCTACCCAGAACCAGGGCTATGAGCTGACCCATCCCAACATCCACTGAACCTATGAACTGTTGGAGCATGTGAAGAGGATGAACCTACAGATCCAAAACACCAGGATCTCCACGATACAGGACAACAACAGGATATCCAAGAGGAGCCCCAGGGAGAGCCCATTATCAGTGGTATAGAAAAAGCCAGAGGTCTTGAGCCAGACCAATGACTCACGGCAATGAATACTTGAAAGTAAACATGAACATGAACCGACTAAAGGGTACACTATGTGATTCAATGGGCTACAGCTTCCACAACAAGATTCCTTTTTTTTTTCCCTCTTTTTTGGTTTGGTTTTCGGTTTTTCTTTTGGTTTTGACTGGGGGGAGGGGTTACAAGGGCAGAAGGCAGGTGTAAGGAGATGAGGGGATAAGTAGGATTNAAATGCATGCTACAAAATCCACAAAGAATCAGTGAAAGTTAAAAAAATAATAATAACTTTAAAACTTTTAAAACTCTTCTTTGAAAACTTCTTTGAGATGTCTAAGTATTATATTCTCCCTTGAATAAAATGTTGCTCCAAAAGCACAGGCCTTATATCTTCCTGAAGCATGAGGACATGGCCGAATAGCACTTCTCACTTTGTATCCAGAGTATGTATCTGTCACTGTACAGATGTAGCAGAGCTATGACTACTTCATAACTTGGCACAAGTCATCTGTTTCCTGAGCTTTGAATTGGATTCCTGAGCTAATAAAAAGATGTGGAATGGCTGTAGACCATTAAAAAATCAATAGGTTAAATTAAAATAAAAGATTGGAAAATCTGCATAAGAACCCAGGATCTTACACTGATCCCCCATTAAGTTTTAGAATATATGTTTTTTCTTTTTCATTCTTTCTTTCCATTTTAAAAATGAATGTGTATGTTTTATGCAAATATTGATGTGGTGTGTGCACATGTGTTCACATGTATGTGAAAGTTGAGGGTCAGTGTCAGATGTCATCTTCAATCCACATTTTTTGAGACAGGGTCTTTTCACTGAACCTAGAGATGACTAGGCTCTCTGGCCAATGAGCTCCAGGTATCTTCCTTTCTCTGCCCTCCCCCTCAAAAGGCTAGCCTTGAATCTACAGTCCTTACCTTTTGAGAGTTAGGACTACAGGCCAGTGCTGTCATGCCAGGGTAAGAGAATGTATTTATACATTTGAAAAAAGACAATATGTATGTTTCAATATCTCTCTTAACCATTCCTCTGTTAGGTCAAGCCCAAAATTAAAAAAAAAAAAAATACACCCAAGTTCAACCAACATGGATAATCTCATCATTAGATAAACCTATGAAAGTGTGAAGGTGAGTAGCTGAATTGATCCTGCAAGATTTAGAATGCTTTGGGAGGAGGGTGTGGCTCACAATGTGTTCTTTGTGGACAGTGAGTCAGACCTCTGCCTGACACATCTCAGCCTGACTCTGTAGAGGCATTTTCCAACAGAAGTTTCCTACTGGAGACCCAGTTGCTGTACTGTAGGATTGTTTTCAGCTCTGCTGTGTGTGTGTGTGTGTGTGTGTGTGTGTGTGTGTGTGTGTGTGCAGGAAGAAGTGTAGGGCTTTTACCTCCAGTACAATAGGAGCTTGAAATTAACATTCTGAGCCAATAAGAAGACAAGCAGAGGAAATACCAGCTCAACCTTTAAATCCTTCTTATTGTCAAAAGAATGACTCTGTGGGGTGTGGAATCTCAAATTGCNTAATATTTTATTTTTATGTTTTTGACTACTCCACTACCACCACCAAAATATGGGAAAGAAAGAAAACAGAGAGGGAAGGAAGGAGTTTCTTTTGAGAGCTGATATTCAAAGTGTTAAGTGTTTGAGCCAGGCACGGTATCANATGCACANGATTACAGCCTTTGGGCATGGAGGGCAGAGGGAGTGCCAGCTCAAGACCAGCCTGTGCTTCAGTGCTAAGACCAAGAACTAGAGATACAATCTTTGTGGTAGAACTCTTGCCTAGCATGCACAAGGCACTGGGCTCAACTCCCAGTACTAAAAACAAAAGCACTGGGAATCCGGAAAGTGTTTTCTGTGGGATCTCAAAGTGCTGAGTGTTGAAGCTGAAGGGAAGGNTCCTTGGTGAGCAATTACTGCATGCCTGTGGGGGCATTTTCTTTTTCTTTCCTTGAAGCATAAACCNGTTATCCTTGTTGGAGAACTCTCCACCTTCAACCCTGCCCTCCAGACCTCCTGGACTTCCTTCAGCTCCTCTGCATGGATTCCTTGTGCTGTTTTTCTTCTCCTGGTGGCCCTGACTCATTTCCACNCATCCCTTACATTATTTTTCACGAGAAACCTTCTCTGTTCTGCCCATTTTTCTAGGTCAACATCAAGCACGGTTGATTTCTGTTTGCCTGGTCCTACTCTTCAAGTATCTTTGCCCTGTCCGTGTGTCCTGGTGCCTAGCCCAATATATGTACAGTATCTTCTCTGTCATCTTTCTTGGAAGAAGAAAAGAAGGTAGACTGGATGGATGAAAGAAGACAAGGAAGGGAGAGGAAAGAGGAAAAGAGGAGAGGCTACTACAGAGCCATTTCCAAGCTGTCTTTCCCCTAAACATGGTGTCTTCCTTCTCTTCTCTTTCTTTCCCATTTTCTCCACAGAAACTGCAAAATAAACAAAACTACAAACCAACCCTGCCTTAGTGTACAACCTCAGTTTGACCCACGTTTCTGGTTTTGTTGTTGTATGAGAATGTGTACATTGGTTGTTTTTCTACACCCTGACTCCACAAAGTCCCATGTATTTCCAAGCCCAATTGTCTCAACAAGAAATAAGAACCAGGATTCTACCACATACATCTCAAATAAATGGTGGAATAGATTTTATCAAAACGCAATTTTTATTTAAGGTTTAAAATATTACAGAAGTTTTCTCTAGTAAATAATAAGTCCATCTTGATATTGACATTGTAAAATAAAGATAAGTAGTAGAAATTATATCATTTGAGGGTGAAGAGAGAAAAGACTTATTTGGGAAAATCCTGTAGAAAATGCGGTCTTTGGATGACTACAAGTTTTATTTGTGTGTTGCTTCATTAGTAACAATGCCTGAGGCATCTATTTCATAAGATAGAAAAACATTCTATTTAATTAAAAAGAAGGTTTATTACTCTCCTCACGGAATGCAGAAATTAAAACCAAGATAATCCCAAGATCCCTGGGCATATTTCCCACACACATTTCCTGAAAGATGCTGAAAATCCAACTCGGCATTAGATCACTTGCTTGACACGGCCCAGCCCTTGGCTTTTGTGTTCACAACACCACACGCATGGAAATTCTAAGGCATGTAATGCTCCAATGGACCACATCACACTGCACATGAGGATGAAGTGGATTTAGCTTTTCTTTTGTTTTGTTTTTTTGGGGCAGGGTTTCTCCATGTAGTTCTGGCTGTCCTGGAACTTATTCTGTAGATCAGGGTGGCCTCGAAATCAGGGATATGCCTGCCTCGGTCTCAGGAGTGCTAGGATTTAAGGCGTATACCACCACACCTGGTTGAGGATGAAGTGGATTTAAAAAAAAAAATACTTTCAAAGAAATTTTCCTTTGCATTCAATGAATTTCATTTTCGTAAAGAGATATTTTCATTTGTTTTCAATGAAAAGAATAAAGACAAGAAAGAGCACAATATAACAGCATCCTGGGGGAAAACAATGCTAGTTCATTTGGACTGTTGTCTTCATTCTCACATCCTCCCCTGAAGAAATGTTGTTCCAGGATGGGCCATGGAGACAGTGGAGTGGTAAAGGTGCTTGCTATGCAAACAAAAAGACCTGAATTCAATCACCAGAACCCCAATAAATGCAGAAGGAGAGAACTGACTCCATAAAGCTGTCTCCCAACCCAAACATACAGATCATGCACACACATACATGATGATAGCAATAAAAAAAATTAAAAATTAAAAAAGAACAATGTAGTGCAGAGATGGCTGCTTTCAGATCAGTGCAAGGACATGAAAGGGCACAGAGATAAGATCAGGACAGGAGTTTTCAAAAGTTAGAATGACTAAATCCAGACTAGACAGTAGGAGAGATTTACTTAGGCATTAAAGAGTCGTAGTAGGCAATAAAACTGATAGATCCTTATTCTGTTGTCCCATAAGAGACCAGGCCACTCTGAGGCACTAATGCTAAGCAAATTTAAAGCAAGTTATAGGAAATACCTCTTCACCTGCTGGAATTCACGCTGAGGAATTTTCAGGCACAAGCAGCTGTAAAATCAATCACTGAGTGGGATTTTTCTGACGGGGCAGGATAATGTATGATCCACTCCTGTGGCTAATTGGAGAGGAAAGAGTCAATCAATTNGCTTGCCTCTAGGAGATCACAGTTGATTATAAGTAGGTCAGCAAAAGGATGTACCCCATACTTGATCAGGATAATTAAAGACTGTTGATCCATGCTTACAAGTCCTAGAAGAACAGTGGACATAGGATATGAAGACCAAATGGATGCATCCGAGATCCCAAATACTAATTGACAGAAACAAAAAATTAAACAATACTAAAAAAAAAATCAATTCTAGGAATTAACTATCGTCCTAAAACCGTTTTTGTAGCATAAATGTCCTCTGGTAATAGAGATAAGATGTGATATTTTGCTGTGTTTCATGTTTTGCCGTGCAGTGTTGGAGTCCAGGATTGAGCCCGGGGTCTTGTGCATACAAGACAAGCCCTCTCCCGCTGAGCCACATCCCAAGCCCTGATTTGCATTTCTCAAATCTGATTCTCTGGCCAGCATTCTTGAAGTAGACCTGACAAATATGAAAACAGTTAATATGTATGACATTTCTCTCCTGAGGGAGAGTAGAGTCTGGCTGAAAAGCTGCAAGTGCANTACAGATGTCATTAGTAAGGCGATGTTAATTTTGAGGTTGTCATGTTGAATGTCAGTAAGAAAGCCCTTCGATAAAGTTATCAAGGTTTGGATACAGCCTTTTTTAAAAAGCTGTTATCTTCACCCACCTGTTTCTCTCTCTCTCTCTCTTTTCCCTTTCTTGAAAATGGGACTCATTTACAGAGCTCCACTGCCTACTATTACAGATGGGTGAGAAGCAGTGCTGTGCCTTAGGCATGCTCCCAGTAAACTTCTGAGAGAGCAGAGGCTTGTGAGACACAAGCAATGTCTGCATTTCCATTTGGGGTAAAACATTGTGTACAGTATATGGAGAAGAGAAACTTTGCTCTAAAAATTACAATATAATAAAGTAAAGTCCTGAGGAAGTCATGGTAAAATCTAGTCTTTGAGTAAGTTCTAAAAAGCACGATAGCTCTGAAAAGGCAAAATTGTCAGCTCTTGAGAACCAGGAAATGTTGCTGATTCTAAGGGACAATGGCATGGTCCAGTTTTATTATGGATGCTAAGGAGAAAGTCAAAGAGAAGACAGAAGGTGTCTGAAAGCGCCTCAGAGCAAATGGTGTGGACTCGTAACAGTCAGAATTTGGAGCTTAAGAACATTCTTTTTCTCTGGGCGTATGGCACATGTCTGTAATTTCATCACTCAGAAAGATGAGGCAGGAGGATTGCTACAAGTTTGAAGTGACATTGTCAAGTACCAAATAAGCCAGGTTACAAAACAAGACTCTGTCTCAAAACCCAAGGAAATAAATTTTTGTTCTGTAAGCCCTNGATTACAGCCTTTGGGCATGGAGGGCAGAGGGAGTGCCAGCTCAAGACCAGCCTGTGCTTCAGTGCTAAGACCAAGAACTAGAGATACAATCTTTGTGGTAGAACTCTTGCCTAGCATGCACAAGGCACTGGGCTCAACTCCCAGTACTAAAAACAAAAGCACTGGGAATCCGGAAAGTGTTTTCTGTGGGATCTCAAAGTGCTGAGTGTTGAAGCTGAAGGGAAGGNTCCTTGGTGAGCAATTACTGCATGCCTGTGGGGGCATTTTCTTTTTCTTTCCTTGAAGCATAAACCNGTTATCCTTGTTGGAGAACTCTCCACCTTCAACCCTGCCCTCCAGACCTCCTGGACTTCCTTCAGCTCCTCTGCATGGATTCCTTGTGCTGTTTTTCTTCTCCTGGTGGCCCTGACTCATTTCCACNCATCCCTTACATTATTTTTCACGAGAAACCTTCTCTGTTCTGCCCATTTTTCTAGGTCAACATCAAGCACGGTTGATTTCTGTTTGCCTGGTCCTACTCTTCAAGTATCTTTGCCCTGTCCGTGTGTCCTGGTGCCTAGCCCAATATATGTACAGTATCTTCTCTGTCATCTTTCTTGGAAGAAGAAAAGAAGGTAGACTGGATGGATGAAAGAAGACAAGGAAGGGAGAGGAAAGAGGAAAAGAGGAGAGGCTACTACAGAGCCATTTCCAAGCTGTCTTTCCCCTAAACATGGTGTCTTCCTTCTCTTCTCTTTCTTTCCCATTTTCTCCACAGAAACTGCAAAATAAACAAAACTACAAACCAACCCTGCCTTAGTGTACAACCTCAGTTTGACCCACGTTTCTGGTTTTGTTGTTGTATGAGAATGTGTACATTGGTTGTTTTTCTACACCCTGACTCCACAAAGTCCCATGTATTTCCAAGCCCAATTGTCTCAACAAGAAATAAGAACCAGGATTCTACCACATACATCTCAAATAAATGGTGGAATAGATTTTATCAAAACGCAATTTTTATTTAAGGTTTAAAATATTACAGAAGTTTTCTCTAGTAAATAATAAGTCCATCTTGATATTGACATTGTAAAATAAAGATAAGTAGTAGAAATTATATCATTTGAGGGTGAAGAGAGAAAAGACTTATTTGGGAAAATCCTGTAGAAAATGCGGTCTTTGGATGACTACAAGTTTTATTTGTGTGTTGCTTCATTAGTAACAATGCCTGAGGCATCTATTTCATAAGATAGAAAAACATTCTATTTAATTAAAAAGAAGGTTTATTACTCTCCTCACGGAATGCAGAAATTAAAACCAAGATAATCCCAAGATCCCTGGGCATATTTCCCACACACATTTCCTGAAAGATGCTGAAAATCCAACTCGGCATTAGATCACTTGCTTGACACGGCCCAGCCCTTGGCTTTTGTGTTCACAACACCACACGCATGGAAATTCTAAGGCATGTAATGCTCCAATGGACCACATCACACTGCACATGAGGATGAAGTGGATTTAGCTTTTCTTTTGTTTTGTTTTTTTGGGGCAGGGTTTCTCCATGTAGTTCTGGCTGTCCTGGAACTTATTCTGTAGATCAGGGTGGCCTCGAAATCAGGGATATGCCTGCCTCGGTCTCAGGAGTGCTAGGATTTAAGGCGTATACCACCACACCTGGTTGAGGATGAAGTGGATTTAAAAAAAAAAATACTTTCAAAGAAATTTTCCTTTGCATTCAATGAATTTCATTTTCGTAAAGAGATATTTTCATTTGTTTTCAATGAAAAGAATAAAGACAAGAAAGAGCACAATATAACAGCATCCTGGGGGAAAACAATGCTAGTTCATTTGGACTGTTGTCTTCATTCTCACATCCTCCCCTGAAGAAATGTTGTTCCAGGATGGGCCATGGAGACAGTGGAGTGGTAAAGGTGCTTGCTATGCAAACAAAAAGACCTGAATTCAATCACCAGAACCCCAATAAATGCAGAAGGAGAGAACTGACTCCATAAAGCTGTCTCCCAACCCAAACATACAGATCATGCACACACATACATGATGATAGCAATAAAAAAAATTAAAAATTAAAAAAGAACAATGTAGTGCAGAGATGGCTGCTTTCAGATCAGTGCAAGGACATGAAAGGGCACAGAGATAAGATCAGGACAGGAGTTTTCAAAAGTTAGAATGACTAAATCCAGACTAGACAGTAGGAGAGATTTACTTAGGCATTAAAGAGTCGTACTAGGCAATAAAACTGATAGATCCTTATTCTGTTGTCCCATAAGAGACCAGGCCACTCTGAGGCACTAATGCTAAGCAAATTTAAAGCAAGTTATAGGAAATACCTCTTCACCTGCTGGAATTCACGCTGAGGAATTTTCAGGCACAAGCAGCTGTAAAATCAATCACTGAGTGGGATTTTTCTGACGGGGCAGGATAATGTATGATCCACTCCTGTGGCTAATTGGAGAGGAAAGAGTCAATCAATTNGCTTGCCTCTAGGAGATCACAGTTGATTATAAGTAGGTCAGCAAAAGGATGTACCCCATACTTGATCAGGATAATTAAAGACTGTTGATCCATGCTTACAAGTCCTAGAAGAACAGTGGACATAGGATATGAAGACCAAATGGATGCATCCGAGATCCCAAATACTAATTGACAGAAACAAAAAATTAAACAATACTAAAAAAAAAATCAATTCTAGGAATTAACTATCGTCCTAAAACCGTTTTTGTAGCATAAATNTCCTCTGGTAATAGAGATAAGATGTGATATTTTGCTGTGTTTCATGTTTTGCCGTGCAGTGTTGGAGTCCAGGATTGAGCCCGGGGTCTTGTGCATACAAGACAAGCCCTCTCCCGCTGAGCCACATCCCAAGCCCTGATTTGCATTTCTCAAATCTGATTCTCTGGCCAGCATTCTTGAAGTAGACCTGACAAATATGAAAACAGTTAATATGTATGACATTTCTCTCCTGAGGGAGAGTAGAGTCTGGCTGAAAAGCTGCAAGTGCANTACAGATGTCATTAGTAAGGCGATGTTAATTTTGAGGTTGTCATGTTGAATGTCAGTAAGAAAGCCCTTCGATAAAGTTATCAAGGTTTGGATACAGCCTTTTTTAAAAAGCTGTTATCTTCACCCACCTGTTTCTCTCTCTCTCTCTCTTTTCCCTTTCTTGAAAATGGGACTCATTTACAGAGCTCCACTGCCTACTATTACAGATGGGTGAGAAGCAGTGCTGTGCCTTAGGCATGCTCCCAGTAAACTTCTGAGAGAGCAGAGGCTTGTGAGACACAAGCAATGTCTGCATTTCCATTTGGGGTAAAACATTGTGTACAGTATATGGAGAAGAGAAACTTTGCTCTAAAAATTACAATATAATAAAGTAAAGTCCTGAGGAAGTCATGGTAAAATCTAGTCTTTGAGTAAGTTCTAAAAAGCACGATAGCTCTGAAAAGGCAAAATTGTCAGCTCTTGAGAACCAGGAAATGTTGCTGATTCTAAGGGACAATGGCAGGTCCAGTTTTATTATGGATGCTAAGGAGAAAGTCAAAGAGAAGACAGAAGGTGTCTGAAAGCGCCTCAGAGCAAATGGTGTGGACTCGTAACAGTCAGAATTTGGAGCTTAAGAACATTCTTTTTCTCTGGGCGTATGGCACATGTCTGTAATTTCATCACTCAGAAAGATGAGGCAGGAGGATTGCTACAAGTTTGAAGTGACATTGTCAAGTACCAAATAAGCCAGGTTACAAAACAAGACTCTGTCTCAAAACCCAAGGAAATAAATTTTTGTTCTGTAAGCCCTATTTAAACACTGTCTTGATAATTTCCACTAAAAAGAAATTGATACTGATAGAGGTGTGTGTGTGTGTGTGTGTGTGTGTGTGTGTGTGTGTGTGTGGTGTGTACTTGTGTGTGCTGATGAGCTTGTTCTGGAAGGCATGTCTACAAACCAGAGGTGGGTATTAGGTACCTTCCTTGGTTATTTCTCCACCTTATTTTGGTTCTGTCTCTGACTTTGGAGCCCATCATTTCAGCTAGACTTGTTGGTTAGTGAATCTCTGAAATCCGTCTGTCTACCTCCCAGGCACTGGGTTTTATAGACATACACTACCACACCCAGCTTTTATGTGGGTGCTGAAGACCAAAACTAAAGTCTTCGTGCTCACACAGCAAGTACTTTACTCACTAAGCCCTCATATGGTCAGATGTCTTAAGGCTACTGTGAGAGTTTTTAATGTTTGGCGTGGCACTGTGTAGAAAGTTCTAAGGGCATCCCAGCANGATAGACTCCTGGCTGCTAAAGACCTTTATGGAGAGGGCAATCTGGAGCCAGAGCATCGTCATCAAGCTCTAGCTCCAGCTCTCATTAGCTTGGTTTTCCTGGGCAGTGGAGATGGAGGACAGCAGTCATTTTACTCATTCAGCATCCATACATTCATCTTTAACATGAACAGAGCCATGTCTCCTACATTATAGGATCATTGTAAGTTTAAATAACTATAAGGCATCTGCTACCGTGCCTGGCACATAAGAAGTCCTCATCATTGTTATTTGAATTCAGTCTCCAGAAAGCCTGGGTGTTCAAGAGAGAAAAGGACAGTAAAGGGACACCAGCTTTTATGGATTTGAGCATAGGAGTCAGATGGCTTCATTGTATATTTGCCTCATAATCCAACTCCATCCGCTCCTAAGATCGCCTGTCTGACTGGTTTGCCATTGAAGACTCCAGTCCATGACCTAGATAACTTCATTCCCTGCATTTNTTCTAGAATCCTCTTTAGACCTGAGGTAATTGCCTCTTTCCTTTCCCCACTAACCCTGAACTGGATAGAGTCATCCTCTGCTAAACTATCAACATCTTGAAGGCTAACTCCCAAAATCTGGGCTAGGCATTTCCCCTGCATTCACTAACAGCCCCCCCTGGCCCAATGAAACTGAGGTTTTGAGTATTACATTCAAAGCCAGCATTACAAAAGCATCAAAATTGGAGCTGTGTGAGAATAGCTAGTCTCTGTCTTTCAGGAAATTAAAACTGAGAAAACCTAAATCGCAGTCTGAATTAGGAAAAGTGCAAAACAAAGCAAAAACAAGAGAAACAATTTCCATGGAGTGTTTAGTATATAAAGAAAGATTCCCATAAACTTGTGTGGGTTTTTATACATGCTTAAANTTCATTAATTGAGTTGCAGCGTTTCTATTTCTCTTATAGAATGAGCAAAATAGTCTTGACCCTATAATCAGGAAAGTATATATAGTATANACTTGGCTTTGTGATGGATGGTCAGAATGAGGTAAAACATAATTAGAAGGTGAAGTAATGAAGTAAGCAGCACCTTGAGGTGATCTGTCCTCCTATGGTACCCAGGCTTGAAAGATGTGATTAGCAGAAACAGAAGCATAGTACAATCCACACCTGGGATCCAGCTCTTATTTCTCTTTCTCAGTGCAAGTTGANTCTGCATTTCCAGATACAGAATGATAACAACAGCAGTAACTGGCCTGTGTAAGGCAAGAAGACTGTTCAGAACCCCTGGTGAGGGCTAGCCCAGCATTATTTCTTTTAACCATGCTGGAATCTTATGAGCTAAGGGATGCTCTAACAGTACACAACAGTAATTTGAGGTTAAATGATTAAGAAACCTGGCCAAGGTTGCACAGCTAACAATCAACAGTGCCTGGCTCCAAACCCTTCCTTGGNCATTTGATTGCAAAGTCTTTCTGTTAGCGGTTAATCACCCATACTGCCCTCAGCCAAAGTCAGACACTGATGAGCTTTGGGGAAAATTTGAGGTCTGAATCCAGAGACCAACTTTAGTTATTGCTCATACCAGTTTGAGGAAGTCACCTCATCTCTCCAAATCTCTATTCTGTCATCTATNGTATGAGAAGATAATATTGTCTGCCCTTCCAAAGTCTCCAAGATATTCAAGTGAGATAGCTCACATATGAGAAGCTAGGAAATAGGAATGTGCTATACAAACAACAGCTGATAAGATTTATTTAGAAGAACAGCTTCTTGGTGGAATTATATGAATTTAGTTGTTATTTACAGAACACTTTTGTATAACAAAGATTAGTTCCAAACCAGTATGATTAAGAGATATAAATGGCAGACTTTATCCACAGAGACAAATGGGCCTGTTGTAGAGAATGTGACTTTGTGTCCCATATCCATATATTCTGGTCATTGGCAACAGCATAAAAATATGACACATGCTAAAGTTTCCTTNCCAAACCTAGTTGTAGTTACAATCATTTCTGCTTGCAGATTAGGCAGAAAAGAGTGTCAGAGATTTCCTGGATATTAAAAAATTATTTCAGGTATCATGGCACATACCTATAATCCTAGCATTCAAGAGGCAGAGGCCGGAGCATCTACAGTTCAAATGTCATTCTCGGTTACTTGACAAGTTCAAAATCAAAAAAATATAAATAAATAAATAAATAAATAAATAAATAAATAAGGCAAACAAGAAAACAGGGAAAGAATGTTTTCATCTAAATAATGGGCCAGCAGCTGAATGTTTGCTTGTTTAAAAAGACTAATTATGATGGGCAGTGGTGGCACATACCTTTAATCCCAGCACTCAAGAGGCAGAGGCAGGCAGATCTCTGTGAGTTCGAGGCCAGCAAGCTCTACACAGTGAGTGCCAGGATAGCCAGGACTGTCACACAGAAAAACTCTGTCTCAAAAAACCGAGGGGAAAAAAAAAGACTGATCACTTACAATACTACAAAATTATGCTTTATAGACTATAGTCTATACATCTATTTTTCTATTTCAAATTAAAGCTCAAAATGATTTTACCTANTTTTATTACATGTTCAAANCTATAGGAAAATGTAGTGTCACAAGGTAAACTTGAAGAAATGTCAATTATCAGATTTTTCTACATGTCTATAACATCCAAACTCTCACTGCTTTTGATGATGTAAAGGAGTGCTCTCGACTACAAGAATTTGTTTTCACTCCTGCCTTTGTTTTGTAGCCGAGCACATAGTTGAGTACTAGAATACACATCTGTAATCTTTCCATATCTGGCATCCACCCCCATATTTGTAATACCATCACTTGGATTTTCCCTTAAACCTTTTCCTCCCTTCCCATTCTCAATCCTTACGTCTTAATAGGAGTTGATTCTACTGTCTCCAGCTTTTGGCAGGTGACCTAAGCCAAACCAGTCAAAATGATAGTTGTTGTTGTTGTTGTTGTTGTTGTTGTTGTTTTTCCAAGTCTGGGTATGTGATGCAATCAAGATCCATGGGTACAAACAGTAGACTCTCTGAAGCAGCTATTGCGAAAGATAGTAAACAAGGAAGGCAGAATGTGTGGGATACTGGTAGACATCTCCACTGACAGCTGAAGAGAATCTATTTGGTAGTACACAGGCATAGCAGAGACAGGTGACTAAGAAAAGANTTTCCTAGTGGGCATCGGTTGCCCCATCAGCCCTTCCCCTGGTCCTTTGTATCACATGACTAACACATACACACTCTCTCTTTTTTTTCTTGTACCAGTCCCTATGGAGGTTCCATTTCCTCCAACTGAAATTAGTCTTGCTAATCTAAGGAGGTTTTCCAGTTGTGGAAATACTGCGTGTACGATGTGCATCATCTGTTGGGACCACAGTGGTTTCCTGGGAGCAGGAAGTAGAAATAACAAATTCTTGAGTTGTTCCCTAACCCATCTCTGCTTGGTCATGTTGAAAATTAGGGATAGACGTCACCATAGAGCACACAGGGTGTGATAGAAATTCTTCTAATGTCTAGTTTTGAATATTATTGTTAGCTACATCTCATCAATAAGGGAGATCCAGATGTTTACTATGTTTTCAAGAGAATCCAAACACTGGAGAGACTAGTTGAGTCTCAATTAACACCTTCCAGAGATTAACATGGATTATATTCTTATTGACATAAGAATATAGAAAGGCTGGGAAGATGGGTAGGGTGTTTGCTACATAAGCGTGAAGANCTCTGTTTAGATTGCCACCCATGTAAAAACTGAGCTTGGTATCAAGCTGCGGAGCAGAGATAGGAAGATGCTGAGGGCTTGCGGCCAACCAGTCTCAGCAAAGTGCTGAGTGAGCTCTGGGTTCAGTGAGAGATCTTGTCTCAAAAATAAGATGGAGAATAAGAGAGAGATATCTGACCTCTGGCTTCTGCACACACTGGTCCAGGCAAACACATTTGTACACACTAAGAAGTAAGTCAACAACAACAACAAAAATTAACATTTTTTGAGAATGTAAAAAACAAAAAACAAAAAAAACAAAAAACAAAACAAAACAACAACAACAAAAAAACACTAGGTTGACACTCAGAAGATTCTCTGAAGATAGGCATGATAATGAACTATGGTAATCTTATAATGTACTTGGGAGGCATGAGAGTGATCATAATCTAGAGGGCAACCTTATCTGTATAGTGAGTTCCAGGCCAGCTGGTACTACATAGTGAGACTCCCCCCAACTCAAACAAACAATAGAAGTAATACTTTGTAGCAAAAGACCCAGATTCTACCTCGGGCTTACTTCATGCCCTGCATTCCAGTTTATTTTAGGCCTCAGTGTTCTTATCTGCCCAATGCTGATTACATGATGCAATGTGGAGCACAGTGGCCATCTCTGATGCCCATAGACATGCAGCTCTCCTACCTTTCTAGGTGCACAACTAGACTCTCTTTCGTAGGCCATTTAAGTTTATGATTGACCAGGCAGCAGTCTGAGTCAATAGGACATGCTCATGTGTCATTGCTTAAGAGAGACCCTCCAGTGCTTTCTTNCCTTGCTATGACCATAGAGAACATTGGAAATATGAAATGGTCCAGTTACTGAAGGCTGAGTCTCCTTCACCTCAGCCCCTGAGCTGCTATGTGGATCAGAATCACCTTGCACACCCAAAGTTAATATGTGCTGTGCATGAGAACGATCTTGTGCTGTGATAAGCCATGGATATTTTAGCGTTTCATTCCTAGGAATATCTTGGGCATGTCAGCTATAAAAGTAACATTCCCTTCACTTCCCCTGGTCAGCTATATTTACTGAATGCAACATCTGGGTTTTAACCTCTATAGTCTGAGGGGCTTAAAGTGAGAGACTCATAAATATCCCTTCACAAAAGTATGGCAGATGCTCAATTAGGCTCACAAGTATTTCATAGCTGAAGAGACTGATTCATTGACAAATAGAAGCCACGATAAATATGTGTCGACTGACTTAACTGTTAATAATTAAAGACATCCTGCCCCAGAAAACTCTTTTGTGAATCTACTTTAAAAGCAGCTATCAANATAGGGAAAATTATGGAAGGATGTAAATCAAACTTTGCACTTATGCATCTTAATTCATACATTCAACAAATGTTTCACAAGTGCTGTGTGTAATCAGTACCAGGCACGGTATTGGTCCCTTCCTAAGGGTTTACTAGTTACCCGTTCCTGCCACAAATTAACCAAAGACATAGTAAGTTCAAACAACAGACATTTCATTCTCTCATCATTTCTAAAGGTCAAAAATGTAAAGCCAATTTCCCTGAGTGGTTTCTCTTTGACATCTCTCAGGAGGCTGTCATCAAGCTGGTGGGTAGAGCTGGCATGATTTTAAGACTTAACTAAAACGTAGGATCGGCTTNAAAGTTCACTCTCACAGTCAGTGGGCAGACCCTTGGTCCCTCACTGGCCACAGATGACACTCCAGTGGCTCTGCACTTCGATCTCCCTTTAAGGCATTCNCCACACGAGTGATGAAAGAGAGAGACACACAGAGACAGAGACACGCAGAGAGAATCCTAGCTGGAAGCCACAGCTGGCCTTTTACCACCCAGTCTTCAGAGTAGGGCAATGCCACTCCCAGACATCAGATATCACCACTTCCAGGGTGGCCTATCCGGGAATCAATGGAAACCACTTTGAAACCATAAAGGGGGACTGAATAAAAAGACAAAGTGTTAACATTGTCTTCATTCATATTCCATATTTTTACAAATTATTATCAGCATGTGTTGTTTTAAAACTTGATTTTCTATCAATAGACAATATATGTCATTATGTGTTTGGCATAGGATGAGAAATAGACTTGGGCCAATGGCAAATTTGACCTCTCTCAACCTTTCTAGAAGAAATTGGGAAGCATCAGTCCCTCTTGAAGACACTCATGATCTTTCCCTAGAGATGATATTTTCTATTCATATGTCAGCATGCTGCGTTTATGCGGAATTCGAGTAGGTATGGGTGCTGTGGGATGTCTTTTTGTATGCTGTGAATATGTGTTGCTCTGATTGGTTGATCAATAAAACTGCACTGGCCTATNGCTAGACAGCTTAGAGGCAGACAGGGAATCCAAGGAGAGAGACAGGAAAGAGAGACGCAGAGTCGGGGAAGAGAGGAACAACACGCCAGCAGACCGGTAAGCCATGAACACGTGGCAAAACATAGATTAATAGAAAAGGGTTAAATTAAGATATAAGAGCTAGCTAGCAAGAAGCCTGCCATAGACCATAAAGTTTGTAAATAATATTAAGCCTCTGAGTGATTATTTTATAAGCGGCTGAGGGACAGCAGGGCAGATGGGAACTGAAGGAACATGGGACCGAGGGGCTGGGCAGGACCAGAGAAACTTTCGACTACATATGGGTACTTTAGTGGCTCAAAGATGATAGGGAAAATTAAGATGACAAAGAACTTCNGACAGTGTGTGCATGCCACAGCACCTATGCAAATCAGAAGACAATGGAAGTTGATTCTTTTCTTCCATTGTGTGGGTCCCAGGGATTGAACTCAGCTTGTCAAGCAAATGCCTTACCCACTGAGCCATCTCAGCAGCCCACAGAAACTTAAGATCATTGGAGAACCGAGGAACTTTCATAAAAATATTCTTCCCAATGAATTTTAATTCTCCAATTTATTTAACTTTTAGTGGTCTGACTATATTTTGATCTGCTGAATTGTCTAGTATATTCAAATTTTTCACCATTGTCCTTCACCNTCTGTAATGAATTCTGAAGCAGAANTTCCATCNGTCACTTTAGAGGATACAGCATCTCATCTCCGAATTGAAATCAAGTTCAACAGCCGAAGTACCACTTCATCAGCAGCAACGTGGAAAGCCGCAAATCAGTTAAACTCCCCTTGCATTCAGAAGAACCTGGGAATTGCACCTACAATGGTTTTACAAAAAGGGGTGCTAGTTTGTGGTTCTCAGCAACGGCCTGGGGTCATCTGGAGTCAGTGACACTGTCTCTTTTTGTAACTCCAGCCTACTCTTCATCTGTTTCCCCTCACTGCCACTGCCACACCAACACTGAGATAGTCCTTGTTACCCTATTCAAATCTAGGAAGAAAACCACATGCAGGTTTCTGAAGAGCTGCATGTGGCTAAAGAAGCCTTGGGTTGGAATGTGGCCCTGTAATCCCCTCCTAGGGATGAAGAGGAAACAAATCCAGAGAGGACTCCAAATGCCACCAATGCCCCTTCCAGCTAAATTTTGCAATTCGTTTTCTTGCTTTAGAATCTCTCCTGGCTACACATCTGAGAAGGCTTAAGAGAATAATTTATTCCATATAAGGTTCCCAGTAATTTATGCTCACTAAATTGGCAACATAGGAGGAATTTTTTTCATTGACTACCACGGAAGATTATTAAAGGCGGTCTTGCACAAGTAAAGACTTCTTGAACAGCCAGCCATACTATTCACATAAGGAAATTGCCTGGCATCTTAGATTTTAAATGAAAATCATTTTTAACTTTAGAATTTATAAATTGATAATGTCATTTTTTTCTTAACAATTGTCCCTTCATGCACAACCCTTCTCTACATAGTCTAGCTCAGGGATGTACTTTATCTTCCCCAGACAGAGTAAATACAAGAAAATCTTCTCTCTATAACTCACTCTATTTCTGTATTTTTTTTCAATTTCAGATTTATACCAAGATAATAGCTCAGTGCCCTGCAATGCTTGCTTCCTGACAGGTAAATATTAACTATTTGTTCTCAGCTTTGCCTTTCTCAGCAAGAGATAGAATGAGTGCCAGCTACTTCGTTGTTTTGTCTTTGGATGAAAAACAGATTGGATCTATATGTGCAAGGTCAAACTTACGCTTGTGAAGTGGGAGCTAGGTTCCATTATTTAAACAGGAAATCCCAAACACTTAGATATTTATAGTTTATACTCAATGATTAATGCATTTTTAAAATTTCCTTCCTGATTTTTTTGCATCCAGTAAATATAATCAAAGATTGAAGAATATTATTTGTAATTATTCAGTAACAAAGTTATGGATCTTCCTTTCCTGCTGTTTTTGAGGGCTCCTTGCATTGAGAATACCAAAAAGACAAATTTGTTGAAAAAAAATGACTTGGATTCCTAGTATGTATTTGTGTGAAAGCAGATTTCTCCAAGCTGGTAGGAAAAAAATTGTACCAGCTACTGAGCTTACCAGCTTTGTATGACCATAAAAATACCTGAGATAATCAACTTATAAACAGAAAAGGCTAATNGGGTTCACAATTTTGAAGACTCTGGTCTATCAGTGGAAGGCAGTACACCAGGGTGGAAAAATATTGGCAGAACATATCCCAAGGCTGGGAAGGAAGATACCCGGGAGGAGGATTGAGGCCAGCATTCCCCTTGGGGGTCTGCTAAATGTCATCTCTTAAAGGTTCTACTATTGCAACAGGATGCCTCATCCTGAGGGACTTTGGGGGACAGTTGAGCTACAACAACAGGAAGTTCCTATCAGAATCATAAAAGCACAGCCAACCTATGTTATATAGCCTGGGCAGAACAGCCAGAACACAAGAGAGTTGAAACATGATTTGCTGGGTATGTATCTGTGTCATCCACTTCTACCTGAATCACTTGGAACGGGCTGTGTAGACCCACAGTGTAATGTTGGCAGCCAAAGTTTCATTCTGTCCTGTGAGAGCTTGTAAGTCTTACAGTTTTGCCTCTTGAATCATGTGATAGTGGCTAGGTATTTGTATATTTCCTCAATTGTCCAGATACCCAGAAACAGGCAAATATCCAAGAGATGATTATTAGGGCTAACACAGCCTTTTCGACTCAAAGCAAACAAAAGCCAGAAACTTCTTTATTGAAAATTTCAACTGTTCCCTAGAGCTGTGAACACCAGAAGGCATACTATCCAAAAACATGTTCTTCACTCATGAAGCCCTTTGTGATTTTAATTCTTAAAAGATAATGCATATGAGAGATGGGGTGGTATAAGGAATTTTTAAAGGAGGAATGTGTCTAGAGAAGAATAAGAAGATGTCTTGCCACTAAGCCAGTGGGAGTTTGAAATTACTCCAAGCCAGCCAGCCAGTAGAGTAGCTAAAACATAAGGTAGAATTCAGAGGGAGCTGATTGTGTTTTGCTTTAATTGAATGCTTTTCTCCATGCTTGTTTCTGAGCTCTAATTGATGCCTGTGTTAGAAAATGTTAACACAGCACAGTGTTATAAAAGAAAAGCATTAAAGCCTCCTAGGAG
>LZPO01055152.1:172492-186450 GCA_001675575.1 Neotoma lepida
ATAAAGCCTGAAAATGAAAAATTATTTTCTTGCTATTACCCTTCCAACCGCAAGATGCGGAGCAAGAGTTGGTATCACAATTGTGCCACAATGTTTCATCAACGACGCAAAACATGCAGCCAGAGGGTGTTGCTAATGACTCCTGGATTAGAGTGAGCCTGGGACTGGGAGAAGGAGGAGCGAGGGGGGAGAGAGAACTACACAGGAGAGGGACATTTTTCATTAAAGAGCCGGGTGGGGGCGAATCAGGTCTAATAATCTCATCAGTATTGCAGATTTCAAGGTTCTCTCTGTTTAAACGTGTGAGCTAGAGAGAATTCAGGATCCTTTTAAGCACCACTTTTTTGCCATATTAGTAACAATTATGTTTACAGTTACGTGAAGAGCTCTCCTTTGGGAAGGATCAAACATTAGAAATCGCTTAATACTAGATTCAAGGCTACTCCAATACTCAGGCCTTTTGAAGGCTGTGGGGGCCTGGTCATCGTTAACCCAGGGGTCTATGCAACGCAGGGCAGCCAAGGAAACTCAAGGCTCGCTCCCCTATTAGGGCACACAAATGGACAAACGCTTGTGATGAAGTGGTGGGAACCAGGATGACCCATCCAGGCTATGGAACAGCTCGCAGGTGCAGCAGCTAGCGGTTGCCTGCTTAGCCTGCGCTAGATCTTGGGGAAATGTCCCACCGGCCTCGGAACTCCCCTATGCCCTCCCTTGGGACCAGCTATTTAGGGGTGCATGAGGTTTCGAGGTTCCTACCGTGGCCCAGGCTGGTCCCACCGCCCTGCAGTCTGCTTCTGCACCCTGGGGCACACGAGGAGGGCATCCCCTCGGGCTGCAGCCCTTTGAACCAGGGAGCCTTTGGCTCCCTCTCGGACGCGCGGAGCTCGCTGGAGGGCCGGCAGCGGAGCGGAGTGTGGGTGGCGGGTGGGGTTGAAGGGGAGTGGGGGCTGTCTCTTATACACATCTAGATGTGTATAGGGGCGGAGGCAGGAGCGGGGCGTTAAGCCTGGAAGCTTGGCTGTTTACCCAAACGATTTTCTTTTCAGGCAGGAGACGCCAATGAGACAAGATCAAACTGCCCTCCAAGCAGTGCGTGTGGGGCGGTGTGAGTGTGTGTGTGTCCCCTTTGCAAGAGGGGCTTTGTGAATGGGGGGCTCCAGCACTTTGGCTTGGAGGAATGAGAGGCGACTCGGCCACCAGCGCCTCCTCCCGGGGGCTGGGAAAAGCCTGGTGTGTAGCGGGCCTCGTGCAGGGAAGGGCAGCCCAGGCGCTCGCTTGGTAATCCAAAGAGACTGAGCAAAGAGAACTACAGTAGCATGCTCTAGAGAGCCAAGGCCGAAGTCCTTTAAGATCTAGACAGGAGACTCGTGGTCATGTGAGGATATAGGGGCATGAAACAAATCCCATCCTTCTTCCAACTCGTTGATTTTCGATCCATCTAAAACCTACATCCAGCTCCTTGAGCCATTGGTTTTTTTTTTCCTGACTGCCTGTCTCCAGATCTATTGCCTGAAAATTAGGGCAAGGTTTTAGCGATTAAGTTACAACGCAGGCTGTGAAGTGCACGGCCATCCCTAAGCCTGGGTTCTTTGCACCGCAAAATGGTTAAAGATCAATAGGGCAAAGGTTGTCTATATCAACAAAATTTGTGATTTTTAAAGGAACCTAGACCCAAGAATATCCATTAACTGGGCAAAAGTTAGAAAGATGGAAGAGGGGAGGAACGTGTGAACCGGGTTAAGTTTGAGCCACAGCTCGGATGGTGACTGTCCTCCTGGATGAAGGGGAGGAACGTGTGAACCGGGTTAAGTTTGAGCCACAGCTCGGATGGTGACTGTCCTCCTGGATGCAGCTCCTGCAGCTGCCCCAGGAGCCACATGGTCTGAAAGGTCGTTTGAAATAATAATGGCATTATACATGTGACAATAAAAAGAATGGTAAGACAGAGCTGTATTTGTTGAGATCGAACTATAATTAAAATCTGGTAACATACACGTTGCGCCTATGTTTTCTGTTTCTCATAGGTTATTCTCCAGTAGGGCCCACTGCAAGCTTACCCAAGGGATAAGAAAGAAAACAACTTTGTTCCAATGTTTCTAAGGTCTCAGTCTCTATTACTCCTTGATGACCCCATCCTTCTCCCTCATATTCTTTGCCACTGGTCCTTTGGATGATGGAGGCTAGACTGGAAGCTAGGTTCTGGTTCTTCTTACACAGGAACTCTACAAGAGTAGCATTTCCACCCCCACTCCCTTTTGAAGAGACATTCCATTNTCCCATGCCCCAAAAGTTCTTATTTAACTAAAACTCTCCTTCCCTGGGGCTGACCCAAGAAAGGCACATTGGGGACCTGCTGAAACTTGCTTTAGGTTCCTGTGCTCTCCATGGTGTTGGTCCAGGTCTGCACCCACATCCTGGGAAAGAGGCCAAATGCCTCCACCTTCCTTCTAGAGTGTCTCAGTTGGAGTTTGTGAGTCTGGGACTGAAGGACCAGGGGCAGCTGATATCCATTCCTCCCTCAAGACAGATTAACGACCAAGGCCTGAGGACCTCCCTGAATGGTGGTTGGTCTGCAATGAATGTATGTGAGTGGAAGTTGCTTACAAAGGAAGGTAGATGTGCCTACTTTGGGAATGAAAGACAGTTACCTTTATTGAGAGAGCACACTACTCTCTCAATGTGGCCAACACTGCCCTTATCCAGGGTAGTTTCTAGATGTGAAAACAAATGGTCCTGGCCAAAAAAAGTCTTGAAGCAAGGCAGCCAGATAGGTGAGGATACATGATTAGGGGATCAAGATTCATGTGCTTGACACACTGCCCAGCACAGGGTAGCAGGGTGCTGTGAGGCATCGAAGAAGATCCAGACCCAAGGGATGTCCACCTGGAACCCCAATTCCTTACTGACAATTGTGGCTCCTGTGGCTCCAAGCCTCTGGCCTGGGANTCGGAAAGGCAGAGCTGTATCCTTGTTTCTTCTTCATGTTGGAATCCTGAGAGGAAAGACTGGTGAGGGCCTTGGTGTCCATGTGTGGGCAGGTGGCAACTGCTAGTCACCCAAAGGCCAGGTCCACATCCCGGGCTGCTCCATATTAGGTGAGCTTACCTTGAATGTTCAGGGGATGCTTGACTGAGTACCCGGGGTGCATGACCCTCCAGAGAGGGGCCTCCAGTGATCACCTCCAGGTCTGTGCCCAAGCGAGGTACCAGAGACAAGGGGCTAGGACAACCCACAAAGCACTGTCCAGGCTGCCCCTTGCCACACCCAGGTCTTTCCAGGCCCCATCCCGTTGGGCTTCTCTAGCCTCCAGCCACAGGAGGATACAAGAGAGAGTTTTACGATACTCTCCCTCAGTCTCTCCCATCCCCCTAAAGCTGAGGGGCAGAGACTAGCTGGTAACCTGGTGCTGGTGGCATGCCCCCTGAGTGTGAGTATGGAAAACACCAGGCGCTGTGCTGTCTGGAGACAAAAGACCTGAGCTGGCTGGCTCCAGCAGGCCCAGACAGCGTCTTTTGCACCGTCTCCACCTTTGCAGAGGCAGCAGGAGCAGGTGGAAGCAGGGGCGCTAAGGAGCACAGAACTTTTATTGACTCTCTAAATTGAACACCTCCGAGTCCGCGGGCATAGGCAGGGCCAGGCATCTGTTTCAGAAAAATAAAATCTGCCCCCCGCACCCANCCATCCATCCTCCTATAAAGGGCTGCTGGTTTTTCCCCTACATGTCTCATAGCAAATCACCTGGCAGCTAGGAAATGCTCGGCCCCATATCGACCTGCAGGCGTTACTTCTTTCCCTAAAAACGGCTCTAGTCTTCTCTTCCTCTACTAGCCCCTAGGGAGAATTCACTGGCTTTAGCATTAAGGAGTGGGGGGAAAAAATCTTTACATCCTCTCTAGGTGTAAGATGCTGTAAGAATTGAGGAAGGCTGCTGGTGCTCCACACCTCTCTCTCTCCCTGCTGCACCTGGAAAGCCAGATCTGAGAAGAAGAAATAGTCTTTTCCTGCAGTCTGTCATTCTGCTATCACAAATAGCCCGGTGTGAGAAATACCCTAGGCTTGAGAATATTGATAGATGATAGTAGTGATATTCACAATCGATCCTTTAATAGGCAGACGTCATAAATCATGTTCAATGCCCTGACANAATGCTACTTCACTTAATAATATAATTAAGATTAAAACTCCAGAGGTATTGAAGCAGCAGCTATTGATANCTGCAAAAAAAAAATGCATTCTGGATACTACAGTGGGATACAATAGGATTTGGGGGAAATATAACCTCTTTCCAAAAGATGGAGTCTTACCAGTGTTCCATTCGTGAGCTCCTTTGGCTTTGATTACCAACCCAACCCCCAATGCCTCTTTCTTCACCAGTCATACCGACTAAGGGTAGGTCTGAAAGAGTCAGTCTGCTTTCTAGCCTTCAATATGGAATTTAAAGAATTCTCACAGGCCTAAGAAACATTTTTTGTTGTTGTTGTTTCTTTCAATAGACTTAAATCCCTCAATAAAGTTTTCCAAATTGCACACAGACGACAGCACATACATATACACCAGGCAGCTCCAGCCCTGCACCCTAGCCTGTGCCCTTCGCAGACTGCTCCGCAGTCAAAACCATGGGGCTCAGGGTAGATAGCAAGGACCTGAAAAGTATCATGAAGTGGCAGGCTCCTGTCTCTGGGTGAGAGTCTGCCATCTGCATCATGGGTAGAGTTGATTGAAAGGGCANCTTGAAATGATTCTAAAGAGTGGAATATTAATCAGATCAATCAGNGCTGACAAATGAGAACTATCCGATAGTTAGTAGCAATTTACAACTTCGTTATTAGTTAAGAATCACCTGCCTTGGAAGAGTAATTAATAACACAGAGAGGAGCCGTTTGGAAAGTCCCCCTGCTATTCTTCTCATTTCCCTCTGTCTCTTAAAGAAGGAAAGAGAAAGGAAACAAATGAGTGATCAGCAGAAACAGGAAAAAACGCTGCATTTGTGGGCAGAACAAAACTGGAAAACAGAAAAGAAATGGGGGATGAGATTAACCCCATGGGAAGCTATCAGGAAATAAAGAAAATACCGAGGGAAGGCTAATAAATGGAAAAATAAATTCCATAACCATACACCATGAGCTGGTTAAGGTTGAGTTTCAAATGGCCCAGAAATGCCATCAAAATGGACAGTGCTGCTACAGTGTAACTCCACAGCCTAACTCAGCCCTGAATTCCGAGCAGAGCTCAGCATTGTCTGTGTTGCTGTCCTTACAATGTATTTCTTTACAGCCCAGGAGCAGACATGTGCAGGCTCTTTCCCAAATTCCATCCCTGGAGACCCAAACAGGCTTTTCATGTGTCTACTATCAGCTCTCTTTAAGTCCTAGACAATCCTCCCCNACCTCAACACACACACATTCATTTTACATTGATTATTGGATGGTTTCAGCCCCACCAAAACCACATCCCAAAATAAAGATTTGTTGAAAAACTATAAATCTTTTCAGCGCTGTAGTTTGGGAAACCATTTCAATAGACAGACTGGCTGTAAAAAAGAAAAAAGAAAAAACATTCAAGAAATTCCTAGCTTTCTGCACACAGAAGGAGGAACAGCCACTTTGTTGAATTTTTTGTTAGATGGGGTAATTTTTCATATTCGAGGTTTCAGTTTTGTTTTGTTTTTGTTTTTGTTTGTTTGTTTAGATGAGAGGAAAGAAAAAGAATTTCAACTTTGGAAAACTTTATCTGGTCGTGATTATAAGCCCTGGCTTTGCCTCACTAGGTCCAAGCTGGATCAACAAAAGGGAGCTAGAAATTGAGATTTATTGGCCTCTAAATGAAAAGATTCATTTGATATAAGAGGTTAACTCTGAGTTCCTTCGCTGTGACTGGCTTTGGCAAACGCCTCAGTGGAGTCAACTTCAAAGCAGTTCAGAGANGCTTTCTAAAGACGCAAGGAAGAGACACATAAGCACACTCATTCACTTCAACCAGATACACCTCTTCCTTTGTCACTTCCACTGTCACTGTAAACCTCCAGCTTCTCTCCAGGTAGCTAGGACCATCTCCACCCCTCCGCTTTGTGTCTTTTGTTTTTCCTAGAAATTATTGAAAGAATAAGGGGAGGTGGGAAAAACAGACAAGGGAAAAATGAACTGATTCAGATAAACCGGAAGATGATTGTAAATAATGTGCATGGAGAAAAAAGATGGGATGGTGAAAGGGAGGCTCCAGGAGAAAAACAGGCAAATTGGTTGGTAACCGATGAAATGGGTTTTCAGGAAATGCGGTGTGTGTGTGTGGAGAGAGAGAGAGAGAGAGAGAGAGAGAGAGAGAGAGAGAGAGAGGAGGAGGAAGAGAGAGAATATGAATATGAATCTATCTGTAATACTAAGCTCAGAGAAAACAGCAAACAGCAGCCTGAATCCGAGCAGACTATGGAGATGCTAATGAGAGGAAATTAACCTTCGGGTTGGGTCCCTGACATGGGCCCTCCACTGAATGTCTGACCCAGGGGCTGCCAGCAGCTTCTCTCTGCACCAGGGAAATGAGATAATCACTCTGAAACCCACCAGCCTTAGTACAAACTAGCTCTGAGCTACTGATATGGACAGCAGAGAGCAACCAGCAGCTCCTTGCAAAGAAAAGGAAAACAAATATGTGGCTACCAGTTNTGCAGTCAGGAGCAGGGAGCAACCCCGGCTATGTTCTGGCTCAGAGCCGCTCTAGGATGGAAGGGGGTGCAAAGCCAAGGATATGAGAGGTCACTTCATCCTTTTTGCTCTAGTCTACAACCAAAGGACCCAGAGAACTGGGCCTCAGTGAGGGCATGTGAAAGACAANTGGATTTTATGTCTAGGAGCACGGCTACTGGGCCAGGGAATTTCTGCCTGGCCAGAAGGAATGTAGTGGGTCAGGGCCATGTTGGTAAAGAAAGCCAGTGAAGAAAATGGACACAGAAATGAACTGAAATTCAAAGAGAAATTCTTAAAAGCAGTTCCCTGTTTTACACACACACACACACACACACACACACACATACTCACACTCGGAGATGGGGTTATTAGACAAATAAGCCAACAACTAAACACATTTCTACTTCTTTAATAGGCTAAGAGGAATCCTGGGCCTCTGACTATCTTCACTACCCTGTTCATTTCTCCCTCCTTCCCTTCCTCCCTCCATTTCTCCCTCCCCTTTTCTCTGCATCGTCACAACATCCCAGAAGTTCCTGATGAAGAAGAGGTGGCTGGCTAAGCCAGGGACAACTCCTTATTGGAGGCAAGGAGGTCGTGTTTCCAAGTAGAGACATCAGCAAACCGCAATCTTAGTGACAATGACAGCACAAAATTATGTTTAATGTTGGAAGGGGGAAAGGGGAAATATAAAATTAGCACAGAGAAAATGTTTCCCAGACCTTCTAGCAATTAGGGCAGAAGCTTTGCCTGGTCAGACGAGTGGGGAGTCTACTGGAGGGGGGAGCTGTGGCCTGCCAGGCTGATGCCCTGGGTCTAAGCAAAGGTCTCACCTTCCATGGAATCGTCCCTCCCTGGGAAAGAAAGGAACACTTCTGAAGGCCATTAAGGACACTCCACTCTGCCCAGTCACTTCACTTGGTTCTGAACCTTTTTGGAGAGCAGGGGATGTTCTAGACATCTCATCCTGGGGGAGGTGACAGTTCGGTCATTGGCTGGCTTGTCCTGAAGCCAAGGGGCTTTTTAATTAGTGGTGAGGCTGGTGAAGGGGGCAGGGGTGTTTGAGCCTCAGGGAGCAATAGAGAGAAGATGCTGAGGGGAAGAAAATTATATATATAATATATATATATTATATATATGCATCTTTCTTTTCAGAACTTGTTATCTGCCTGCCTCTGCAGCCACCTACAGGGCCAGGGAAACCCCATAACCTCCCCTCTTTGTCCTCTGGGCTGGATAGGCATACCTGTATCCTCATGAACAGGGCCAAGGGCAAAGAGACTACCAATAGCCTAAGGGACTGTCTCAGAGACAGCCAGGGAAATGGAAGTGGTGGCACTTTGACAGAAGTAGCAGTTTCTGCTCAGGGTAGGTGATTACTCATGAATTGTTTTTAGAAGAGAGAAAGGGAGAGAAAAAGGAAGAAATAAGAGAGACCATCCCTTTGCATTGGCTATAAAGAATAAATTCTGCCTTTGTCAGGAAGCCAGCTTACTATGGTGGATCTTAAACAGTTTCTCTTCTTGGTGTCAGGCTAGGGGAAGGAGGAAAGAAAGCAATGAATGGAAAAATTCACTTGCAAATAACACAAATTAACACGAAAATTTATTAAGAAAAACCTAAAACAGGAGACAAGAACCTGCTGTGAAGACAGGCACACCAGGGGTGGGTGGTGGGGGTGGGTGTTCTGAGTATTGCAGAAGAATTCAGAGGAAAAAATGGGGGACAGAGCAACCGTGATCCCTTATGCAGTACTAGTTAGTCTACCTTCTTTTATATACAAAAGGAGGGGAGCAGCTAGCCTGGGAGGTTGTAGTTTTATATTTGTATTTTAGCAACAAGTATCCAAAGATCTAAACTAATTGATTGCCGAGTTCCTTGGCCCTCCTCCAAACAGCAATATAGATTTAATTGTATGTTGCTTAAAACTCCATTTCTTGAACAGTGTAAAACATGTAATAAAAGCCACAAGCCGTATCGAAGATCCCCCCCTCCGCAAAAGCATAAATACTCAACTGACACTTAAAAAAAAAAACAAACCTTAGCTAATTCTCCTAATGAGTTAAAAAAAAAGGCATCCGAAAGGGGTAACTATATAATAAAATTTAAACTTTTAATCCATTTTAACTCATTCAAAATAACCTGCGGTTGTGGGTGGTATTTTGCTCCGGAGGGGTCATGGTGAGGAGACCCCCACACCACACACCTGACTTGTTCAGATGCATTCCATCTAAACCGCATCCCACTTAAAGAAAGAACTTCTGCCCTTTCGAACAGGGCAGGCACAGATTTGAAAGCTGCATCCTAACTACCCAGCCAGGAGTTCTCGGGCCGAGAGCCGCTGGAAGCCACTCAGCCGGCCTCCCTCTCCTGTGGCCTCAGTCAGTTTCTGCGCAGCGACTGGGCTGCAGACGCGGCCCGGAGCTCCTAAACGGTGCTGCGCGGCGCGCTGCGCGGCGCCATCCTTCATCTGCCCTCCCGGGCTGCCCCTGTCCGCCCCATTGTCCTCTGTTATCCGTGACCCGGAGTGGCTGTTCCAGTCTAAAGTCAGCCCAGGTGCCCCCTCGGGCAGCTACATGGTGAAGAAGGGAAGAGCCCCGGCGCCACGCCTGCGATTTGGTCCAGGATCAAGCGCTGCAGCCAAGTTCCTGGCCGCCATCAAGCAGGAGGCTCCGCGCGTCGCGGCCGTGCCCTGACGCGGCCACGAGGGCTGGCTGCAGGCGGAGAGCTGTAAAAATCCACGTGAGCTGCCCCTCCTCCTGCTGCCCGCAGCGGCCCCTGACACTGCAGCATTGAAGCCGGTCCGGAGGTCCCCAAGGTCTCCGAGTGTGACAGTACTCAGCATAGCGGGTAGATGGCACAATTTTCTAACATTTAGAGAGAGGAACCCACGCTGGGAGCAATAAGTCCATTTAAAAGCCCTTTATTTAAGAGGAACAAAGATAACTGACAAGCGAAGTACAGAGACATCTCAATGAAATTTCCAAAGAAGAAAGAGAAATCAGAGGCCAAAGCAAATGCGAACTGGGCTGGATGGAACAGGCCAGCACTTTCCTCCGCCTCAGAAAGAAAGGAGAAAGAGAAAAAGACAACAAAAAAGAAAGATGTGGCAGTCCATGGGGCTGTGAGTGTTAAGGATCACAACCCAAACCGAATTCTGAAAATTCATGGTCCAGAGAACTTTAAAACGGCCAGGTGGGCAAGACAGGGTCAGGTGAGAGAGAAACAGGGTCAGTTTGGGGGAAGAGAGCTGGAAGATTTGCCTCACTCTCAAAGGCCGCCTCTGGTTGGACTTAGTGGGCTCAGGGGGTCCGAGGTGAGGTGGATGGTCCTGAAGGTCAGAATCATCTGAGACTGTGGCTCTATCGAATGGTGCCCATAGTGTCCAGCCAGGATCCCAGGCCTTTAAAATCTGGTCAAAGCCCGGACATTTTAAGCTCCACAATTGCAGATTCAGGAACAATTACGATCTCTACAAACCCAAAAAGGATGCTGGGCACCTACAGATGCCTCTGGGCAAAACTAAGACACTTCATCTTGCCTGTGGAACCTCTCCTCCTCACTTCTCACCTGCAAATCTGTAAGCCAGGTATCCCCATACTCTCCAAGAGAGTAAGATCGAAGGCCTTTGACAGAGGTGTGTGTGTGGGGGGGGACATCAGGAGATGGATGAGACCCCCCTTCTAGTCCTCCCGGTCGGGAGCTGGCCCGGACGACCCTGACCTGTCTGCCTAGCTTGTGAAGGGGCACAGCGGCTAATGCCCGCAGGGGGTCAAATGATTGTATTTGGGTGGGTGCTCACCGGCATATTTGCTGAGTAAACCTCCCTCGCTGTGCTGAAGGCGAATCCCCGTTGATAAATCCATCATTACCGTTTGGATTCAGGGAGGCAGCCGCGCCACTAAATTCATCTTACATTTGTAGCGCTTTAATAGACATTTATTAAATGCTTTTAGAGAGAGGCATGGGGCGCCTGATTACATCCTAGTTATAGACAGAACATAAAGACCCACGTTAACACCCATTTGCAGGAAGGAAGGAAGAGGTGGGGAGGGGGGTAAGGCAGAGGGATGAAGCATGGAGAGATGGGGAGGGCGGGGGCCATCGAGCCTGGGCGTTATTAACAAGGCTTGCCTGGTGAGGCGAGGCGCAAGGCGAGAGCCACGGGAAGTCTCAGGCTGTGGAAAGAAGCATCCGCTCTTCTAGCAGCTCGGGGTTTCCCTTTCCTTGCCCCCATCAATTCCTACAAGGGGGTCTCCTATTCTCTCCGCCAGAGCATAAGAGATGTTTGGGGTATCTTCGCCCCTCTTTTCACTTTATTCCAGGTCTCTCCAGCCAAATTAAGAAGAAATAGAAGGGATATTCTGAACTTCAGAGTCCTAAGAACCCCTTTAGGGCATCCTCTGCCTCACACCTCCTAACAAGATAACTACAGAGCTAGGCCAGGCCTTTAGCAATACAAGCAGATGTTTCTGCCACCTAGCAGAGTATCCCCTGCTGGCTTAGAGGGCTTTTTGGCCTGGCAAGTTGTGCAGCAGGATCTCTCCTCTGTCCAGTACCAGAAAGGACTCCAATGCCCCCTTTGAGCATAGGACCATCTCTTAACTGGGAACTTGTCCTGGGCTAGCTCAGCGCCCCACCACCANACACAGACTCTTGAGAGCTGAGCCTGAAGGGGTGCCTAGGCCATTAAAGGGCCTAACGCTATCCAGAGAGCCCCCAAGGCCTCGCCCTAATGGCTCAGTGCCTCTACTTGGACATCCTTGCGAAGGCTCTCAGCTTGTCCTTACTCCCTGGGGACACAGCCGCCGACCCCATCCAGGATAGCAGCGGACCGATCTCTCGGCTCTCCCTGGCTCCTGGTAAGGAGCACTTCCGCTATCTCAAAGTTGCCATAAGAAAATAAATACAAGTGACATTGTACTGGGCCAAAGCTCATTAGTTCGTTGTCCAGGCCTAATAAAGGAACAGAAGCGCAAATTATAGAGTTCAGCTTCAACACACGCTCTGTCACCCGAGATCAACGTACCGCGAGCCTGATTCCAATTGCTCCGAACTTGCTGTGCAGTTCGCCCCCCACCCCCTCCTCACGAGCAGGAGGTTGGGTGGAAAAATATAGTTCCAAAGGGAGTAATGATCAAGCTTTTCCTCTCGGAAGCCTGCGCCACCTCATTTCCCATCAGTAATCCCAATAAAATTAACGTCGTGGCTGCAATTGAAAAGAGGAGAGCTCGCGACACTCCTGAAATAACACATTCTTCCCAGCAAAAGGTAAAAAGCAAAACGGCCCTTTGTTCGGCTAATTAACGAAGGCCCAACTCCGAAAGCACATGTGTTTGTCTAACTAATCACAAGCATGTTTCTTTCAAGGAATGTCATTTTCAGGGGCTACTGGGGTGGGGGCTGGAGAGAGGGACACCACCACCCATATAAGCCCTTTTTGCCGGAGGGTCTCTCACCCTGGCCTAAGCTCCAGAGGTGGAATCCAAGCAGCCTATCTCTCACACCTTTCTTCTCATCTGTCCAACCCCAGAGACCCAGCAGTAAAGGACCTCTGCTACCCCAAGGCCAGANCAGCAAGTCACCAGGCAAAGGGAAAAAGTTTTAATCACACATATGCCATATTAAATGGGGCAGTTTTACAATTCACATTGAATAGGACGCTAACTTATTACAAGTGTGTTATCAGAAGGACGATAAGATTTATAACTCCAAGAGTCAGCTTTGCGCATTAATGACAATGGATGCTGGGGAGGAAATCTGTTCTGGATTAGAGGAGCAAGGAGTCCCTTCCCGGTTTTCCAGTCTTTACAGGATGCAGCCAAGAGGACCCATACCAGCCTGGCCCTTTGTGTCTCCAAAGGAAAGATTCTCCCTTTCCTGTTTCACCAGGAAACTGGGTCTGCTTGTGGGGTTAGCACCTCGCTCAGCTTTTTAGCCGGAGCATGAAAGAGAAAACAAGAGAAGAGAGAACGGAGACTGAATAGGAGGACATGGGGATGAGGGTGGGATGGCAGACAGTCCTGAGCCCTCCCCGTCTGAGCAGGCAAACTCTTCCCCATCTTTCTTTACCGTACAAAAGATAGCTTTCCCCTAAACCAATACAGTCAACAAACTTGAAGAAACCGGGCTCCTATTACAAACCAACGCCCAGCACTAACTGCTTTAAAATTACTGCATAATTAGATTTAGTTGAATTTCACCATTAATTAGGCAGCCGCACTGCAGGGAGCCTTTGAAATCTGAGAAAATGGGAAAAATCATCTGAAGCACGTTTTTAAAAACCCAACTTCAATAAATCTTGACGGGGCCTGGAATTCAGGGTACCTCACTTCCCTCCCAGGTGGTTGATAGGGTTCCCCAGGCCCATGCTAGGTTTGGAACTGGACAGAAAAGACAATTCCCCCCAATAGAACCAGATCGGATGGGTCCCAATCTAGGGTCTCCCAAGAGGCCTGGGAAGACTTTCTGGGAGGCCTGTCTGTCCCCCTGCTACCCTTGTCTGCTCTCAAACCTACTAGAGGAAGGGATTCTTCCTCTGAAGATGCGCTTCAGCCAGTGGCGCAGTCCATGAGGGTTCTCACATAACTGGGCCTCGCGACCACCCTCCTGGATGCGGCCCTAGGCCCCTTCTCAGTTCTACTCTCCAGTTATATCTCTATCCGCAAAGCCACCTTTCCCTGAACTTTGATGAGCAAGCAGCAAGTTGTACCAAGCAGGCGGGGTTCGCAGCTCCCCCCCCCCTTAGCAGGTCCCAGGCCCGCTGGAAGCCCAGAGCAGCCTCCGCTTTAATGAGCGCGGGGAACTGACCCAGGTCTGTAAATACTGGCTTCTCCCCCTCCCCCTATACCATTCAAACACTTAAGATCGTTTGTGGACACCGATTTTTATTCTTCTCGTTTGGTTCTGGGAGGAGAGGGGGCATGAAATCAACTCTCCAGAATATATGGGGGGGGTGTCAAAAAAGAGGGGTTAGGTTCCTGGGTTACCAACATTTTCCCTACAAACGCTATTGCTTTAATTACAGAATAATCGAGGACTGCTCTCACTTGCCAGCCAGAGTTTAAAAGAGGGATTTCTGCCTGCAGACCGAATGGCCCTTAGTCCCCCCCCCACCCCTTTTTTCTTCCTTCTTTTTGGTAACCAATGTGTTTTCTATTACCCGGCCGTGCGGTGCCTGGCAGCCGGCGCTCGCGGTGCAATGGGAGACGCCATGTTGGCTCAGCTCATAGGACCAAGTCAAAAGCGAGCTTGCAGGCAGAGTTTTCACACGCT
>LZPO01055152.1:207051-229602 GCA_001675575.1 Neotoma lepida
GTAGTCATAAAATCTGGATGAGATTAGGAAAATATATTCAGCTGGCTTCAAATGTGGTGGCATTTCTGTGGGTCCCAAGATGATGGGCTTGAGCAGGAAGGTGCAAGCACATGGTGGAGGTACTCTCTCAATTTTAGAAGTGCCTTGATGGATTAAAGGTTCATATACTCAAACACTAGATAGAGGCTGTCACTCAGGTGTACAGTCCTGGAGGCTGGCAGAAGGCAGTGCAAAAAGCCTTCTGAATGAGCTCTCTGGAACCACAGTGCTAGAAGGCAAGCTGAAGCAACTCAGCAAGGGTAGTACCATTATGGCTTGCAAAATGCCAACAAGGCACTGCAAAGTGCAAGCTTCAGACTTGCAGTTGGTAGCTTAGGCAGGGTATTTAAGCACACAGTGAACATCTTTTCCCTGATATATTTATTCAAAAATTCAAGGCTGTGTGTGTGTGTGTGTGTGTGTGTGTGTACTTTCCAGCATGTTGATCACTTAAAGCTTAAATACTGGACTATAGATGATGTCATCAGGAAACTTTCTGCCCATTTTACCAAGCCTGGTATGGGCGATCCATGATTTCAATATTAACATTACATTTCAAGCTAACTCCTGCTGAGGAAGTTCCTAGGTCACCTGAAACATTGTGGACAGCATTCTTATTTAGAAGTGGACAGAGTCAAGAATGGTGGTTGGACTCTATATGTTTTCGTCATCAAGAGCCTGTAATGAAATCTTTAAAATGACAGTCAATTTTTACTATGTAAGAGAAAAAAGGAAAAAAGAAATATTAACTGATGCTATCAAGTGCTACATGGGAAGGTGTTAGTAAGGAAAATATCCAGGAAAATTAATATTGTTAATTAGCTACATGAGCAAACTTCAGGCAAAAATCAGCAACACAACAAATGAGGGTTCATTTGACTTAGATTCTTTTAACTACACAGTGAAAACAAACTTTGGAAGGAGAAATAGGATTTAAGGATTCACTGTTTTTTGTTTCTGTTTTTTGGGTTTTTTTTTTTTTCAAGACATTTACCCACCTCTAGTTTCAATATAAAGATATGACTTGAGAATAAGCTGATGGCCAGAATTGACATACTACCATATAGAAGAACATTATATATTAATCTAGAGAACATTTAGATACTTACATCACTAGCTTTACTTCTCTTCAAAGGCCACTTTCTTGAAAATGTGTAGGTGCATGTTAAAGCTAAAGAAATCCTGTACAGATTGTAAGAGGGATTTTTAAATATCACTTTTAATTTCTTGGTTATAGAAAATATTATCTTGAGGGTTTTCAAGCTGTATGTTTGAAAACAAATTACATTGGTATTGTTATTTTGAGAGTAAGGTAGAGAACTGTAAATTTCCTATCCCTCTATTAGAATTTATTATACATTAATTAATATTATCTAAGAGATTTAGATAATATACATGACTATGGCAAATTGATTGAGATGATGCCCTTTAAACATTCAAAGTAAAACTGAAACCATTAAAAGAAAGAAATATTGATTTCAGTGACAGATGTCACACTGAGTGTTTCTTGACAGGACCACATCACATCATAAGTCAATTGTCAAAGACAAGAAGTTAAAAATTAAGGAAGCCTATGACTTTGCATATTGTATGTTATCTTATTTACTCCCAAAGATGCTGCAATTTTCTGTTGCATATTTTCTTGTTGGTGGTGGTCATGTTTCCAAACACTCAAAAGGATTTAATGTCATGAAATTTCAGAACTTTTTATACTTAAAAGTTATTTTTTTCCTTGATAGACTTGCCTGAGTGATAAAAGCTCAGCTTATTTATCCATTGATTTTTCTCCTAAGTGATTTTGGCTAATTTAATGGCCTTCAAAATCATGTATTATCTTGCAAAAATCTATATTTCCTATATACATTGAAGTCAAATAAAATATGTCTAATCTTTTTAAGGAGGTACAGTTCAGTGTTCCTCAGTTACTGAAGAACTATTTCAACCCTCTGGGTTTTATTAAAAAAAGAATACCCAAATTGTAATTTTTTTTGTATTTATGTGCACATGTGTGTGGGGATGTGCTGAGGCTATGAGAGAGGTCTGGTCCCCTGGAACTAGAATTACAGAAGGTTGTGAGCAACCCAACATGGGTGCTGGGAATCGAACTCTGGTCCTCTGCAAGAGCAGCAAGTANTCTTAACAATGGAACCTTCTCTCCATCCCTTACTTCTTTCTTAACATCTCTTAAAACTGACACTGTTATGGTGTGGACGAACGTGTAGTAGGAAAGCCTTTGACTTCTCCAGATTTACTCTGGAAATGTCTTTTATGCTTATGTACTTGAAAGATCTTGGGTCAGAATTATCTAGCCCCTTCAAGATCAGCCAACAAAATTTCTAATTGATGGAAAAGAGGTGTGATGTTTACTTTGAAGTTTCAGTAACACAGAAAAGTTTTCCTAATAAATTAGAAGCAATTCTATCCTAGATAAATTAAAACAGGGCATCTCTTAGACCACCGTTTGAGTTTATGTCCTTCTGCCCTATTGCCTCTGATTGTAAAGTAGACAGCCTCCATTTTCAGTTACTGTCTCATTGTTAACAGGGTAAATGTTTGAAATTAAAAATGTTTCCAATGGTCTTGCTTATAGGCTAAAACANCATTAAATGTTATTTAGATTTCTATTCAGATTTGTATGTCCAGTCAGGAATGAGTAGTTTATAGTACCCTCCCCCCATCTTCTTCTTCAAACAAACAAACAAAACAATACTACATATGCTAGCTAAAGAGAGCCCAAAACAAACAAACAATAACCCTTAGCATTCAATGTCTTGGAAATACAGGCACATTGTTTTTACAGTTGAATTCTTAATAAGGTTTTGTTTCATCTCATCTACCTACTAATATGGAACACTTCTGGATTATACAATTTATGACTTTAAAATCAAATTTTAACAACATGCCACCATAGGCTTTTCTGAAGTGAAGGGAGCTTTAAAAACTAAATCTCTTTTAAAAAAAGGTGACAAGTGGCAGGGCAGGATGGCATGCCTCTCTTTTTTAGTGATGTCAGAAGAGTTTTCTTTTTCAAATTACTGTATCATCTTTTTCACCAAGTTCGAGAAGGAAATGATAATGGGAGAGAGCAAAAAGAGAAAGATTTTCTTCCATTCTTTACCCCTTCAAACCCCAAACAACAAACCAAACCTGCNTCCCACCTACCTCCCAATGTAGCTCCCAACACTTGGGAAGAGTTTCTGTGTCACTAACTGAATCACTTTCAGTACTGTCAGTTGCCTAGCTTTTCAAGGGGACCAGGCAATGGCCAGCCTGAGTTAGGAACCCGACAGCCTGGTGGAGGAGGAAACAGGGACTCATTACTTAGAGGCAAACTTGGGAAAGTAACTGTTGAAAGTTCCAAGGAGGCTCGAAGAGGCAGGACAGTAGAAGCTGATAGAACCATTTTTTTTTTCCGAGGCATCGCTAACTTTTATGACTACCCCCCCTTTATTTTACTAACTGTCTTTGTGCCTCCAGGGCCAGGGAAAGAGCGGGGCAGACCCGAGATTGCTTTCAGAGTTTGGCTCCTCTGATGATGGATTACCATGTCAATTTAAACGGCATAGGATTAATTTGTTTCAATGATTTCTCTTTAGGCTGAATGCCAGGCGTTTTCTATCTCTCCCCCTTGCTCTTCAGAACAACAACAAGACAGAGAGAGAGAGAGAGAGAGAGAGAGAGAGAGAGAGAGAGAGAGAGAGAGAGAGAGAGAGAGNGAGAGTCTTTTCATATTTTAAGTTGAGAGACAGTAATGGAAATAGACAAGTTGGGTGTACTGTTGCAACACAGTTACAGGTTTGAGTCTTTTTATCTCTGAAACATACAAGTCAGTCACATTAAAATGAAATTGGTCCCAACATTTATTCAATAAATACGTGTCTTGTAGATAATCCAGTGCAGAGTGCTTTTGACATATAAGTATTTAATTTCTCTCGGACAAGTTATTAATATAACACATTTAAACTCACCACCTAAGATGAGGTGATTGAGATCTCTAACAACCTTAAATGCCCATTGCAGAAAAGAGTTTGTATGAGGGAGATGAGACTGTGTAGAATGCATATTTCACAAATGCATACATGCACACATGCAAGCAACACAGTCACCATACATGTTTGCGCTTGTATCGACATGTCTCCTGAGTTCATATGACCACATTCTTCACTGATGCTAAAAAAATTCCATCCATTATTCAGATGTATCTAACCTTTCCAAAAATGAAAATATACACAGTTTTCATTTTTTGAAGGCTTTCTAAAGTGCACAAGAAAAAAAATACTGTTCAAATTCACTTTCTCTGTGAGACCAGACCTATTATGAAGTAGAAAGTGGAACTAGAGAGCACTTAGTGCCATCCAAAATCAAGCACTCCCCCCCTCTTCTCACCTACACTGAACTTACAGCTAGCTAGAGAATGCTACTGGAAGAATAAAGGCAATTTAAGTGAAATGGTGTACCCTAAAGTGATTCTTTTATTTCCCAGTTTAAAGGGCATTCCTTCAGCAGACTCAGAAAGATAGGAAAGGGATTCCAATCTAAGTACTGAACATCTTGGGAAAACATGACTGTTTCCACTCTTTTTTCCTAGTGGTCTCTCCTTGTTCCAGGACCACCCCCTCCATGAAAATTTAGCATCATAGTTCAGAATAATAAATTGCATTTGAAATCTGAATACAAATAGATTGTATAGCCTTGCTCCTTTCTCTCAGCCCTCTCAATGCACAGCCGCTCTTTATTTGTGTAGCTTCCACAGACACAATCAGAGGCCAATCAATGGCTGTCAGAACTGAATCTATGCAATTTTAATTTGTTAAAAAAAAGTTGTTGGTTGCTAACCTCAGGGGGAGACTGTGTATCTCTGAGAAAACAAAATCTTGGAGATTTCTCCCTGGGAAATGGTGTTACACATGAGCAGAAAATCCAGGCAAGAAGGGCTAATTGAATGGAGAGCGAGAATTAGGTTAAAAAATAGAGTACAATCTAGTATCACGTTTTCACTAGTGTAACTTGAAATGAAGGTGTCTTCGAGTCGCCAGTGATGCCAGAGCGTTTAGATGTCGGCCACAGATGGGAACACCTATTGAAATGTGTCTGAAGAAGATTAATAGGCCTTGTCACTGTTGGGAAAGCACTGCTTGGCTGTAACTTTCCACCAGCCCAAGATGAATTACCGATGAACGCTCGCTTATCAACCCCATCACTATCGTTCGACACTAAATCAAATTGAGAAGTTATCTGCAATCAGAAAATTTCTTTTTAAAATAGACATATACCTTTAGGCCCCAACTCCTTAATAATCCCACTCACAAAACAATCCCCCAGCCCTAGATGCTTCTTCAGCTTATGCCGAATTATAGCTCAGTAATGAATATATTTTTAAAGTTCACACACAAATGGACAGCTGGTCAGACTGTGAAGTTTGACAGTATTTTAATGAGTATGAAGGCTTCTTGGAAGTCATCATTTAATATTTCAGCAAATGTGTTCACTTTTCCTTTTAGATCCCCACTCCCTTAATGGAAAAGCAAAAAGTGAGTGGATTTGCTATCTTAACTTTGTGACCTCACAGTTACATAATGCTCTGATAATATAAAGTTATGAGAATTTTGAGTTTGGGTAGATACCAGAAGAGCAAAGTTAAATGGATGGTGGAGAGAGGCAACCATGTGCCGTTTTTAATGGTTTCAGCATGCTGCATATAGCTCATTTGGGGATGTGTTGAGACCTCTATCGGACTAGACATGTGGTCTATGATTGAGCTAAACTCAGTCCCTCCGATCCCTGTCACCTCTTCTTTTAAATAGCATCTCACTATGGAATCCTGGGTGACCTGGAACTCAGAGAGCCTCCTGTCCCTCTCTCTCCAATGATGTAACTAAAGGTCTGAACCACCACGCCCAGCCTTCATATCTCATTTGGAAGGTGATTTATTTGAGAAGCAAGACAAAGTCATTATCTCCTTCTATTATTTATTAACCAACTCTGAGCATCTACTGTCTTCCCAACCTCGGGTTCATTATGTTTTAATAAAACCACCACCTGTTGTATTTTGTAGTGTCTTTGCTATTTACAGAATGACTGATCACGTGCAGGATTCCTTGGATTTCTACTGAAATTCTGTTCAGGCAGGTGTTTTTGAATTTCCATTTTGCTGATGAGTAAACTGAGGCTGGATTGTGTGAAGTCAGGGAGTCATTAGAAACATAGTTAGAACTGGAAACTACGTTACTCTGTTTTTTAGTTTTCATTGGGGATTTTTTTCTTTCACTCTGAGTCATTACATAAATAGAGATTAAAAGATGGTGACAATGCTAATTGCAGGTAATATATAATACATATTAGAAGGTGAGCATTCACATGCTACATAATCTCTGTACAACTCTCTTCAATAAATACCAGTATTGTTTCAATAACCCAAGAAAACAAACCAAGGTGTCTAGATTTTAGGGACTTGTCTAAAACTCACATTGGTGGGAAACTGGGGACAGTAAGGAAGTTTGAACGCAAAGCCAATGATGATGGTAGCTTATTCTAGGTCCTAGTTTTTAATTAGAAGATTTGAATTGCACTGAGTGGGTCCTAGACATCTCAGTTATTTTCTGAATATGAAAAAATTTTCAGATTCTAAAGTAGTGTGGAGCAGTTCATGAGTTGGTCTCTTTGTATTTACTTATTAATTATTTATGCAATTTGCAGTGCTTGTAGTCAAACCCTAGGGCCTCACACATACAAAGAAAGCCGTGTACCACTGAGCTTCATTGCCCAGCCCTGAATCCTGGTTGTAAATCCTGATTTTGCCAGTTACCATGTATATGACTTCCATTCCACTGGCCTTTATTTCCCTCCTCTCAAAAATGGGATGATTAGATTCAATGTATCAAACGATGATGTTTGGGGATACTTATCTCACTCTTGGGAATGAGAAGAGGAACCAAGAAACAATCCCTACATGACACATTCACAGCTAGGCAAGAGAGGTAGCTTCCCCCTTCTAGAGACTGTCAATAAGAATGCTCAGCACTACAACAAATTATTTTATTTTCTTTGCTTCTAGAGAGCATGGAATAGTCATCTCTTAATACCTCATGGGGCTGAACCAAGATCCATGTAGGTTCAGGTCTCTTCTCCAAAATAGCATGGTATTTATCTGCAATTTACACACAGCCTCTGCTGATTTGAGATCATCTCCAAATTCCTCATGATGTTTAATACAATACAAATGCTCTATAGATAGTTATACTATATAGCTAGTCACTATATAGTTATACTATATAGATAGTTTATATATATATATAAATAGATAGTTTATATATATATATATAAACTATATGTACTATATATATAGCTTAGAAAATAAACAAAAAGAGCCTGTAGCCATTTGGTAAAGGGACAATGTCCTTCCTCCCTTCTTTTGTTCATTCGTTCATTCCTTCCTTTCCTCCTTCCCTCATCTCTCATTCTCCTCTTCCTCTCTGTCTGTTTTGATTTTCATGTTCAGACTGACCTCAAGTTCATCATCCTCCACCCTGGGCCTCCTGAATGCATTTTGTATGTTAAAATTACAATTTGAATGTCAGTTGTTTGAACTCTCTGATAGAGTAGGCTGACTGGACTCAAAGTAGGGAAGATTGTTTAGAACATCATATAATGTAAAATTGTGAGGAAAATCTCCCCCCTTTTTTCCAGATTAGAATTAAGAAGACTCAGGTCTGTAGAGGCATGGGGGACTTACTCAGCTAATTCGTGACAATACTGAGATGGAATCCCTTTTCTCTTGATCCCCAAACCATGAATCAAAACCACTTTGACAACATTATCTCCCATCATGCTTTTTGTTCAACCAATAACTTTGGTTCTCTGCTTATTTCTGCATTATAATTGTTTCTTTTTTGGGGGGCACGGGTTCGAGACAGGGTTTTTCTGTGAAACAGTCCTGGCTGTCCTGGAACTTACTCTGTAGACCAGGCTGGCCTCACACTCACAGAGATCCACCTGCCTCTTCCTCTGGAGTGCTGGGACTAAAGGTGTGTGCCACCACTACACAGCTGTTGTTTTGTTTTTGTGATGTGACACTTTGTGTGAGTTGTTACTGATTGTATTGTGGAAATTTTTCTAAGTCTCTATCACAATCATTTCTTGTGAAATTTACGAAGCTAACTGGCTGGATAGCCAGGACTTTGATAAAGAATCCTACAGTAAGAATGTTTTGTCAGCAAGGCATGGTACTACCCACCTGCAGTCCCAGTCCTCAGGAGGTGGACACAGACAAATCAGCAGTTCAAGGTCATCCTCAGCTACAAGCCAGCCTGGGTTACTTGAGACCCTGAGTCCAAAAACAAACAAGTAAAAATAAATCTTTAATTTCTATTAGATCGAAACAATACTCTGCCCAATTGCTATTTATTTCAGCTCTCCTTTGATAGTTTCCCAGCAAGAAAAGCCTGTCTTTTAAATCTCCCCTTTGCCGCCCCAAATTGTCTTTGCTTGGTCATTGCCTGCTTTGGGAACGCCCGTCTGGGTTTAATCAGAAGTTACAAGACAAAATGTGCATTATTAAGAAATATAAATATTTTCAGAAGCAATTAAAGGGATGAAAGATTGATTCATCGTGTAGATTAGACGTAATTTGAAGCGGCTTGTTCTAATGAGAGCTACTGGGATCTAAAGTCAGGAGCTGGCCTGGCCACCAGTTAGAAACCCCAAGCAATTGAGTTACCTGTCAGTGATTCACATTCGAGATATGCCCAGACACTTTTTTTCTTCTTGCCAATCTCTGGGCTAAAACTCCTTCCTTACTCTCCTTAGGGACTTGTAATAGTCACCTTTGAGAAATCATGACTAATTCTTTCTTTTCTTTAGTGTTTAGAAGGGAGTACCTTCCTTTTCACAACTCCAGAAGTTGGCTTAGCATTAACTTTCATAAGAACATTTTGGCCTGGAGGCATCTGTATTACAATTTCTTTCTTGGCTTAATAAAAGGTATCGTATTATCTACCTGGTCAATCTCTATTGGCTTTCAAAATTGAGACATGGAAAAACCTAATAAGCCTCATTAGGATATCTGCCTTAAAAAAGCAAAACAAAGCAAAACAACACACACACACACACACACACACACACACACACACACACACACACCTGTCTCTTATACACATCTAGATGTGTATAAGAGACAGGCGCATTACTTTGAAACATCCCAGCAGAGCTGGGTGGCCAGGACTTGAATACAGGTATCCTAATTTGAAATCTTTGTTAGCCTGGTAGCTCTGGAAAAAAAAGGGGGGCTGTGCCTAATGTGTAAGTGGAATTTTAATACACAGGGGATCAAAACCTGATTGTTGTATTTTGTTTTTATTTTCTTTCTTTCTTCCCTTTAATCCCACCTTTTGTACCCATGGCTGTGTGTGAGAGATGGCTTGATTTCTAGAGATGCATCCACAGCTGGAAGTCCAAAGAGGGCCGAAATGTCTTTAAAATCAACACAAGTCCGGGAGCCTGAGAGAACAAGTTTTCCTTTGTTGTAGGGATAGTATTATTTGCTGTAGGTTTTTTGATATACATTCTAAATTAGGCCTGCAAAGGCATGCTTCATCTTTAATTCATCACTCTCAGCTGAAAGAGATTAGCAATGTCTAGCACGCACCCCTCGTATGGTGCTGACCTCATCAAGTATGGCCTGAAATTAATTAGCCTCATTCTTTCCAAATGGAAGAGGATAATGGAGCCGCGTCTTAGCGATGACCATCACACATTGTATGCAGCATATTTAAAAGGCCTCGATTTTCAAACCGTGTAGATTAAAATTCTTTCCAGAGCTCACAATATGCCTGAGTTATCAAGGACCTAGAGCAGAACCCAGTCGGTTTTGTGCATGCGTGGTGGTGCATATGGCTTGGATGTTGCATGGGTCTTTTACCCGTTTCTGGTAGCTATGTCTGTCTGCTTTTGGCTAGTTTGTTCTCCAGCATCCCACCTGGAGCACTTGACCAGTAAACACCTGACATGTAATCCGGTGTTCAGTGATCTGGTCGCGCGGTCAGCGTGCTCAGTGCAGGCTTTTGATCGCCAGTCAGAAGAAAACGACAGAAGAAACACTGTAGCCATTTTCCACCAAAACCCTTGTCAGTCTCTAATTTGGACACAGAAGAGTTCCTTAAAGAGACTCAACTTTTCTATTTTGAGTTATTTTTGAGACTTTGAGTGTCTTTTCCCAGTCTTTACTGTTTTGATCATATTTTAAAACATGACCAAGGATCAAGTTAGAAGACCCAATCCCTTCAATTTACCATCTTACTAAGATTAGCCGATTTTTTCCCCCTTCTGGGGATTGACTAAGAGAGGCCAAATTTTTGAATATCAAAACTGCTTTCTTTTTGAGCCAAAAAAAATCTTGACTCGAGTTCTTTGGGATCCTCAAAGACATTGTAAAGTTTATTTTTATGAGCAGTAGTTTGCGACTATAGATCAGAAGAAGAAAGAACTCGTGACTTTTGTGTTTTCAGTTTTTAATTTTTAAATAGTATGAAATATAGTCGGTTTCTGAAAAGGCACCANTAGTATTTTGGTGGCCAGGATCTTTATATAGTATACATTTCTTAAGAATTATCCCAGAATAACTTTGTTTGCTGAAATAAAGAAATAGCTATTCAGTGTAATATAACAGCAAAGCTTCCATTTAACTTCCAGAATCAAACTTTCAGTCTTAGGGGAATAATCTTTTCAGAGCTCTTTGATGTACTAAGCTTCACATATGTTATTTAAGATTATTTTGTCTTATGATACAACAAAAATTGGAAGTATGCTTCTCCTCTGTCTGTAGACAGACGAGGTACATTTTTTTTTTCCAAATTCACTCTGGCTCATCATTTCATGGCAGAATCCTTTTTAATCTAATGGTCAGTATCATCTATATGCAGAAGCTCATCAATCAGGAATGGTGAACCTATCATTTGGATATAAAAGATTTACCTTTAAATCTTCCCAAACCTCTAGCATATAATTGGAGGAAATTAGCCAGCTCAAAGTCTGGGCTTCTGCTCTCTAAGGGAATAAGATGTGAAAGATGAAGAAAGATTAACTTATACAAATTTGATTTTAAATTCACAGTTTAACAGAACCTGGGATAAGCAGTGACGTGCTGCAGAACTTTACAGGTTGAGAGAAATAGGTAAATTGCAAATTATCATCTAGTCAACTTGGAATGTCATGACAAATAAATGCAATTATAAATAAAGAGAGATTCAGCAGCAGTAGTTACCCATTGAAACACATGCTATAAAACATATTTTCCTAATAGTAAAATTGATGTTTAATATTGAGACAAGGGAATGAAAGCATTCTGTACACTGTAGTTTGTTTACATAAAGCACCTCTCACATTTTACCTAAGTTATTATATTTTTTAATCAACAGAGGTAAAGATAGCAGGCATACTCTAAACGTTAAGGATTAGCTTCATGAAATGTGAGCTCATTCAAATGACAAACTCAAAGTAAGATTCAGACTAACTTATCAAATTCCAGTTGGTGCTCATGTGAAACCACAAATCTTTAGCCTTTCAGCATTTGAAAGCAGAAAAGAGTGTCATTAAAATTCAAAGGAGTTTGGAAATACCCATACCTCGATTCACGGACATTAGCGTAAGCTTCAGTTCCTGTTTGGGTTCATGATGAAACTTGGAGGCCGCTTTAGCTGATGATGAATAGAAGTTANCTTAGGTTAGATGGAACTGGAAGATGTTTTTGGAATGTCTTTGTCTTATTTTTTATTTCTTGAAATTCATCTGGAGATGAAGAGAAGGATGGTATATGAACAGAACTTCCAGTGATGTGTGTGGAAAAAGCCAAAGAGAAAGGAGAGGGGAGAAAGTCCTGGTTTTTGAGTTGGTAAATATACTTGTCATTTTTGTTTCTGAGATACTAGGGCTTGAACCCAGGACTTTGAACATACTAGGTGATCATTCTGCCATAGAGGAAAACCTCTAGTCCACAGAACATTTTTCAGCAAGGAAAACATGGATGAAAAATTATCAGCTAACATCTCAAGGACACTTAATCAGCCAAGGCCCTGTGCTAAGCTGTTCATTCAGGTAACTTGGCTTTTCACTACAGATGCCAGGAAATCATTACTATTTCCACTCTTTAGGTGAAGATGCTGAAGCATGGGGATGCTATGCAAGTCTCTTAAGGTCACACTACTTATAAAGATGACCTGATCCAGCATGTCCCATTTTGTCTCTCAGTGCTTAAGTCCGATATGTCTAGTGCTAGACTGCTTGTCAAGAGAAGATGTAATTATGTTGTTGGTGAAATGAATTGCTATAGCTTATGCACAGGAGTGAACTTCCCATTTCTGGATAAGTAAAGGCAATAGGAAGTATTTTCTGGAAAAAAAAAAAAACAGAAGAAAAGAAGAAAAGAAAGTGTGTCCTGTCTGGTCCCTCAGGTCAGAAGGAAGGGGCTTCACAATCCTCCTATGAATCTTCTCTGATCTTCCACCAGGCAAGTTGGACTAGATATATGATGAGAGAGAGAGAAAGAGAGAAAGAGGGGGGGTGGATTGAGAAATAGAATGGAATTTAAAGAACAGGTCTTGCCAAGACATTGGCTTGGAAGCAAAGATGAAAAAAAAAAGAGAGAGAGAGAATGAGCAGTCTCTGTCTGAGCAATGGTTAACAGAGACTCTGGCTGCACACACTGGAGATAGTCAGCAGAAAAATGTGACTAGGGAAGTTTTGAAGAAGCAAGAAGGAAGGCCTGAGGGGAGAGAGAGAGAGAAAGAAAGAAAGAAAGAAAGAAAGAAAGAGAGAAAGAAAGAAAGAAAGAGAGAAAGAAAGAAAAGAAAGGAAGGAAGGAAAATGAAGGCACTCTGAGATTTTGTCACTGCCTTGAAAAACTCACAAAGAAAGCTGTGCTTTTTTTTTCTTTTTTTTTGCTTTTTCCTATTGAATTCTAAGCTAAAGATTTCCCAGTAAAGACCTTCTCATTCCTTGTGTTGCATAGGTTGCAGCACAAAGCTGGTCTACCAAATCTGCTATATGAAATGCTTTGTATAGTACAGTAATATATGAAGTGTCCTTATATCTCTTATGGCCCATATCATTTATCTCTTTAACATCACATTGAATTTTCAAGATGTATGTAATTATCTCTGCTTAGTAGAGGGCTCAGAGAGGTTACATAGCCTGCCCGCCACGAGACAGCCTAAATCACTGAAGAGTCCTACCCAGTCTTTATCCAGAACACCTCACTGTTTTCCTCACATAACGTGAGAGGCACAATTTTAACCTGAAAATGATGTCACAGAACAACTGATTTAGGCCAATGTCATGATGGTGCACACTGTTAACAATATATTCTGCTGGGCTGAAGTTCGGGCTTGCTTGGAAACCTGGCTGTTGTCTTGCAGGTGGTGTTTGGTCTGCACAGCTCAGCCGGAACTGTTCCTGTAGATTAAGCACACTTGCACCCACTAGGATGGGGGACCAAGTGATAGGGGATGAACATAAGAAAATAAAATGGAACTCTGCAAAGAGGCTCACATGTCTCCTGTGTCTCTACCTGGCTATTTCTAGGGACCTTTGCGTTGATGAAAAGACTGAATTAACACTCCAAATTGTTCTCTGCCAATTGAGAAAAGCTCCAGATTCCTTAATAAGCATGCAAAGCCTCTATCTGGAAAGGGGTAACAGCATTTGGGACCAATTACCTGGATTAGGAGGCCACAGAGATCTGTTTACACTTTGTAGCCCAGGGTCCTTTGGCTCTGGTCCACAAGCTGGAGAGTGTAAACGGCAGGAATTTCAGCCTAATGTTGACTTCCCTCTTGACCTGTGTGTCTGAACCAGAGAAAAGCAGGTAGAGGCCCTGTTGTCACTTGCCTGAGATGTCCAGNATGTAGGACACAGAACACTGTCTTCCAGCTAAGGGAGTTGACANGGAGGTCCCCTGTAGTGAAGACATGGGTTTTCATCACTTAAGCAAAGTCTGATTGTGAGTATTGTGTCAGGGTGTGGCTTTTCAGCTTGATGCTCCTCAAAAATGATTTTTGCAAAAGAAATTAGGAGTAACAATACCCTGCCATCTTTGGCTTAATTACTATAACACTTTGATTTAACTTTGTTTTTGAATACCTTACAGGTTAGTCAGTGGCTAAGGGTAGATAGTGAGGNTATTACTAGTGCCAATAAGAGTGTGCTTATAATAAGATGATGGCAAATATGGAGATTTTATTTATTGTTATTATTATTATTATTATTGAGACAAGGTCTCATTATGTGACACTGGCTGGCTTAGAACTTGCTATGTAGACCAGGCAGACTTGGAACTCACAGAGATCTGTCTGCCTCTGCCTCCCAAGTGCTTAGACTGAAGGGGAGCACCACTGTGCTTAGCAAATACAGATGCCTTGACCAGAATAGAATCGTCTAGAACATTTGGTCTCAATTCTGAAGTTGACGAAGGTTTAAACTATATGAGGTTGAGATGCAGGTTCCTCCCTCTTCAGAGGACAAAATGTACTCATTTTTCAGAACTTTGGTAATTTCAAAATTGTTTGAAGGTACTTAGCTTTCCTTAACATAATCCTGAGGCTAGTGGCTTGACCTTGCTTGTTGAAATGTTCACAGATGTGAAGAAGCATGAAGAATGAGAGGTATCCATTCCAGAAGAGCCGGCTGCCAACTGTAGTGGGCTTGAGGAGATAGGCCCAGTTTCACCTGTGGTCAGAATGTCTGTGTGCATGATTTTAAGCNGAATCACCCCAAATACCACTGGTAGAACAATAAATTGGAAATAACCACAGGTAGGGGCTGGGTTCTTTATAAAGTTCTTGCTCTCTCTTTTTCTTAAAAAAAACTTTCTTTCTTCTTTTTAAGAAGCAGTAGCTTTTCTGATATTTTAGAATTTTGTTTTGTGTTCCAGGCATGGTGGTACACACCTTCAGTCCCAGCACTCAGGAAGCAGAGGCAGGCAGATATCTGTGAGTTCACAGCCTGTATCGTCTACCCAGCAAGTTCCAGATAGTGTGACTAGATAGTGTGACTCTGTCTCAAATATTGAGTGTGTGTGAGAGAGAGGGGCTGGGGAGGAGAGAGGAGAAAGTGAGAGAGAGAACTATAGGTTGCATGGGGAAAGTTAGAGAAAAATTTTGGGGTAGGTTCTCATTTTCTACNTCATTGAATCAGGGTATCTCTTGTTTCTGTACTATATGTGTGTACTACTGGCTAGATGTCTGAATCATTCTCCTGCCTCTGTTGCCCATCTCCCTGTAAGAGTGCTTGGGTTACAGATGTGTGCACATAGCTTTTTACATGGGAATTGAAATTAGTCAAGCTTGCTAGAAATTTTATCTGCTGAGCCACCTCCCCAGCCCTCTAAAATCCTTTAGAAGGACTTAGATGAGGAACTGGAGAGACAGTTTAGCAATTAAGTGAGTTTTTTTTTCTCTGTTAGGTGACCCAAGGTTAGTTTCCACCACCCATGTGGAGTAGTAGCTCACAACTGCCTGTAACTCCAGCTCCAGGAGTGGTCTCCAATGCCTTTGACCTCCACAGGCACTTCCACACATGTGCACATATCCTCACACAGACACCCATGCCTATACATAATTAAAAATAATAAAAATAAACTCTGAGATAAAGAACTTAGATTGAACCTGTGATGTGGACTCTTGGAGGAATTTTGATCCCATCATCCANTGACACTGAAGGCAACTAAGAGACAGTACCACTCCAGCCCTTCACACTTTAACATAAATCTGGNTACCAAACCCCAACTTCTTCCATGTTGGATTTTTCTGATCCTGGCTTGTCNCAACATTTTATCATTTTCTACAGTATCAGAACCCCTGACATTCACAATTAGCTTCCAAATTAACTTANAAATGATAGTAAGCTCTCAGCTAAATGATAGGGTGGCCACTGGGGACCAGACCAATTTCCTAGAATAAGGTTAGAACCAAGTTGCTGTGTAGTGATGCTAAGGTGGACCCTGGCGAAGTGCCCATTCTGATGTGAGCAGGGATTCCGTGTGACACTAGAGAGAACATCTACAGTACTACATGGTTAGTTGGCATGCTGATATTCCTTTACCTGAAAAACATATAGTCTTTAAATAATGTTCCTGTTTGAATTTAAGGTTCTATAACAGAATCAAGAAGGTGTGGACACCTACCCGTGGGATGAGGATTAGAGACATTGTTTGAGGTTCCTACTGAAGCCAGAGTTCTTGAGATAGACAGCTGTTCAAGGAAATGAAGGTAGGTTCTGTGAATTGCAAATTCCAAAATCATATGTGAAGTCCTGGACCACTGCCACCAGAGAGACAGAGGGGAAGACTCACTCCTACAGCCACCATTATTAGAAACGTTTGCTTTTTGATGGCTTTGATTGTGTATGGGAGNAGAAATCACCCTGGGCTAGATTCTGTCCTCAAAGGCATCAGAGTTGCTTTTCCTAGGAGAAAATTTTCAATGCTTAAAAATAATAGACACACTCNNGAACCCATTGTTTTTGTTTTACTGGCTCCATTTCCTGGCTCCCCACAGGACTGGGCCTATGGCTTCCCTGAGTTGGCCTGGATTGCCAGAGTACCTTAAGATGTCTCTTGAAGCAAACAAACTACTCAGAACTTCTGTGACTGTCACAGACAGTGTCCTGTTACTGGCTTTAAACAGAGCCGCTCATGGGGAAGAACCCCTACATCCTGGAGTCAGATGCCAATCATTTTGGGCATGTACAGGGGNTTTAATGCTTTTAAGAGTGTTTCATGTTTATCCCCATTAAATTTCAGTTTGCTTTGGATTTTTGGGAGCTTCTAGAATCTATCACTCTCATCTTTTGTTGCTTTACAGACTGACTAACCATAATTCGCCCCCCACACACCCCATAGTTTTGCTCAATTACTAAACTAAATTTTGAGCATATCAGGGTTTCTGGNNTTTCCAGGGGTTTTATGATAAAAATAAGTGCATATTGATTCTGTCAGCTCTTAAGCAGTGTTTAACAGAATAGTCTCCAAAATGAGATTTGCTTGCATTTAAATCCTGGGCCTGCAAATACGCCANGCCTGTTGGCATCTTTATTTATGTATGACTCAGTTTCTTCATTTGTAAAATGGAGATACTGNTAAAACTACCTTATNCACTTATTTTAATAATTAAATAAATTAACATATACAAAGCACTTACATTAGTGCCCAGGACATAATGTGAATTATTTATTATAAAGATAAGATANATTGAGACTGAATCTTAAGAATGAGGGCAATGTCTTGTTTATATCTTCTGAAAGATAAAGAAATGTATTTGCTGTCAATATGCTGAGCTTTTGAATGAATAATTTCCATAGTGGTAGCAGCAGGTAATCTAACCAGCTCTGCAGTTTCTAATGCTAACAGATATTCAATATGTTCTTAAATAAATAAATAAACAAATAAATAAATCTTGGGCCAGAGAGACNACTCAGCAAGTAATGGTATATACTTCTAGCTCAGTTTGCTTCCTGGAAGCAACATAGTGGAAGGAGAGAGCAGCCTTCCACAGGTTGTTTTTGGAGCTCCACCCATGTACTATGGCTCTTGTGCATGGACACACCGACACACAAAAGAAAGTAAATAAAAAACTAATAATAAAGAAATAATCTTGAGCTGGGCATGGTGGTGCATGCCTTTAATCCTAGCACTTGAGAGGCTGAGGCAGGAGGATCTCTGGGAGTTCGAGGCCAACCTGGTCTACAGAGTGAGTTCCAGGACAGCCAGGACTCTGTTACACAGAGAAACTCTGTTTTGAAAAACCAAAACCAAAACCAAAAACAAAACAAAGAGGTAATCTTGGCCATGAAAACAGAAGTATGTATGTTGAATATTGGGCCACCTCCATGGTCATTGTTGTTTTTGTTTTTGTTTTTCTGTGAGGGAACACCAGTAGGGTCTTGTACATGCTAGACAAGTATGTGGCCATGGAGCTACATTCCCAGCCCCAAACCAAGTATCTTTATCAAGGCTAAACTATTGTGTTTCTATTTGACTGAGGAAATCAGGAAAGTCCTGCATGCAAGTCCAGTCTGAATTCAGAGAAAGAGAATGCATTCTGTTCAGGCTGTGCCTTTAGCAGGCGGAGCAAAACAATGTTAGGTATTTTTAACATGAAAAAGACCTGAACGAGAATGCTAGTCTTTTGTAGTTCTTCATTTTGCTGAAATTTTGTACATTTCTAGGCTGTAGGAAGACTCACCTAAAAATACATGCTTGGAAGAAAACTGTTGAAGGTGTCATCTACCACATGGGCATCTCTGTGCTGTCCTTCCCTTCCATAAACAGCAACCGGAGCTGTGACACTGGGAGTTCCTGAGTAAGTCCATGGCAGTACAGTTCTCTCCTTGCTTCCACAGCTGCGTGTTAAATCAAGTTCTCATCAGGCTGGAAGTGTCAGTCTTTTAGAGACATCTTCTTACAGGCAGTTAGTTCTCTTTGAACTCCTATTCCTTGCTAATTTAGACAGGTTGGGTATTTCTATATGACTACCGTGGAGCTCACAGACTGAAACTCTTTTGTACGGGTTCAATAGGTANCCCTGACGAACTCACCTGCTGCACGGTCTGGGAGGAGCTTTTCTGTGGAAGCAGAGGCCACAGGTAACACGATACACAGTTGTTGTGTGTGTAACGTGCTAATACTTTTGACAGCAACCATCTGAAAGGGGTGTAGCAAGTCATTTGAAATTTGTACACAGACTGCCCTATCCATTACACTCACCCATATCATACCCATAATCTCCAAAGGCAGAGATGCTATTACACTCGGCAGGCCAAGATCTTCTGCGCTTACATACACACCACTCCCACTGACTGTGCCAGGGAGGTACANACATCAATGGCAGTTTTCAGCAGCATCAATTTAGTCCAGTTCAGTCCTGACCACAGCAGGCCCAGCTAAACAGAGGGACCTGGCTGTGTGTTAAAAAGGCTGAGGAAGAACAAAAAGGCTGCCAGTTTTCATAAGAAATTTTATCCCTGGAGCATTAAGAACTGTAGTTGGATACTCACCACCCTCTTTATTCTTGTCCCACAACCTGTGGACCCCAGGCTGCGTCCGGAAGCAGCTGAAACAGAGTCACATTTTAAAAAAATGATGNGTTCTTGACTCTGAAAAATGTACAATGGGTTAATTTGAAAAAAAAAGAATAATTCAACATAGAATCATGGGCTTTTTGCATAGTTTCCTGTATGAAAGCTTTGCTTCATCATTGTTAAGAGAAACTGGTACATATAACTCCCTGAGAGCTCTCTTCACAGGCACAGCCATGTATTTCTTTTAAAGAAGGAAGAAACAACTCAAATGAGTTTGTTTGCAGAGGGCACTTTCGGCGTGTGTGTGTGTGTGTGTGTGTGTGTGTGTGTGTGAGAGAGAGAGAGAGAGAGAGAGAGAGAGAGAGAGAGAGAGAGATTGATGATTACAATGTGGTAATTTCTATTTATATAATAACATCAGCAGAAATAGAACAACGTGGACCAGCATGATGGTTTGACAAGTAATGACAGGAGTTCAATCCCCAGGATCCACACAGTGGAAGGAGAGAACTGACTCCTGCCAATTGTCCTCTGACCTTCCCATGCGTGTGTTTGGAACGAGTGCCCCTNACATCCTACACTCACAAAATAAATAAATAAAATGTGCTTAATTTTTTTTTAAAGAGAAAGCAGGTTTATTATGACCATAAATTCAGGATATCAATCATTCTCTAAATGGGAGATAAAGTTGATGTACATATATCCATATCTAAGACTATCCATGTAATGCTAANAAATGCCAAATTCACAGCTTGTACATGTGACACTAAGTTTGTTATTTATATCTTATCAACCATGTACAAGAATATTAAANCAGAAATCTGTATTGTACCTCTTACCTCACATCTATCCATGTTTACTTAGACTCTCAAGTTCTGCCCGATTTTGTGTACATCTAGCCTAAGAGAAATCCTTGAGAGAAACAAGATACCCCGCCCCCCCACTTTTTGTTCATATTTTGCCCCAATTTTTGGTGTCCCTTCATTCTCCCCTGCTTGTAATATCACAGGAGTGTACTAGCTGCATCAAATTGATTTAGGGCATCAATCGTTTTCTTAAAAATTAAATTCTCCATGAAAACATAACAGGACCAGCAGCATCCAAAAAGCGTTATGGGAAAAATGCCAAAGGTTGAGCTCAAATGAAGGCCGAAAGCTTCGTGTCAGGGAGGAGGGGAAAAGGACCAGACAAGAGAAACGAAAGGAAAAGCAGGACAGCAGGGGAGGCACGGTGGAGAGGAGGGACCAAAATTAGAACAAGAGGCGCTGTTTATTAATAACCTTACTGACCCACAGGCCCCTGACACAAAATACATTAAGGATTCTTGGGACACTCTGGCCTGTCACTCACAGGAGGAGCCAATAAAATGGTGCTNGAGACTGCAAACATTCTGACAACAGATGAAGAAGGAGAAGATAAATCAGAATAAGGAACGGCATAGTCAGAGCATTACAAAAACCCTTGTGGCGGTCCATGGTCCCCTTTCATCCTTTCCAGCACTCACTCCAGGCTGCTACCTTCTACTGATACTCCAGACAAGCCAGGAGGAGCAAGTTGGGTTGCCAGATGAATATGCATCCAGGGAAGAATATTTAGAAATGATAGAAACCATGATGAAGTAACTCCAAGTCACTTCTGATCCTGCCTCTGTGATGTAGTTATTGCTAACATGTTGGTATATTCACCCTGACCTTTCCCATTTGCTCTTTTCTTTCTTTTTCTTTTCTTTTTTCTTAAGATGAGGTCTCATGTAAGCCAGGTTGGCCTTGAACTCACTATATAACTGGGAGTGGCCTTGAAATTCTTGATNNTCCTGTCTCCACTTTCCAAACACTAGGATTATCANTGTGTACCAACCACATCTAGTTTGCTTTTGATAAAAATAAATTTGCATGTTTTTAAAAAATGAGATTGAGGCTGTACTATATAGTCCATTGATCTATAAATGCTTTTCCTTTNTGTAAGCCATAATAAATATTTGCACATAGTGATAACACTATTTTAAGCATGTTTTATGTCATCTTTATATCCTTACATGTAGGTCCTGGAATTCTTTGGTCTGGGTAGTTATGCCATTTGATTGTGATGCTGGGACTAGAACCAGGGACTTATGGGTGCTAGGAAAGCATCCTGTCCCTGGGCTACTTCCCAGCCCTATCATGCCATTTGTAATTGTTGCCTTTGTAAAATCTTGTGTCTTCATTTTTCTGGATACATTGTTATAGATGAGACTCTTGAGTGAAAGCCTACCTGCCTTTCTTTCTTCCTTCCTTCCTTCCTTCCTTCCTTCCTTCCTTCCTTCCTTCCTTCCTTCCTTCCTTCATTTCTTCCTGAATATTTGCAGAGATGCCCTCTGAAGTCTATATGCCTTCTTATCATTTCATAGTTAATGGGAATGCAGACCTTTTTAAAGACAGTCCCAAAGTGTAGCCCAGGTTACCTTAGAGTCAGTAGGTATCCCAGGCTGGCCTTGAACTTTCAGCAACCCTCTTCCATCAGTCGCACGTTGCTGGAGTTACAGCTGTGTACTGCCACACCCAGCTTTCTTTGCCTTTCTTGGTGATCTGCCTTGTTTTTATGCACATAGTGATTCCATGATCTGAAGCTTTTATTTACTTAACTTTTGCCTGCCAATTCTATGGAGTGCTTTGTTGATTTTAAACTACACATTTTAAAAAATGCAATATTGGGTTTATTATTAATATCTAACATTAATATGTAATTCCAGGGCTCAGGAGGCTGAGGNAGGAAGATTTCTCAGGGTTCAAGGCCAGCCTGGCAGTCAGTTCCAGGTCTCAAAAAAATCAACCAATCAATCATTTCAATCACTCAATCTTAAATTTATTAACCCTGTTGTAGAATAATATTTTCAGATGTGTTACATTTGTTTATGCTGTGGAATATTTGTTTCAATANTGCAAAGATGTGTTNCATTCTTTTATGTTGCTTTTGTTTAACTTTGTGAAACTGTGTTACTGTGCCTGTCTAAAACACATGATTGGTCTAATAAAGAACTGAATGNCCAATAGCGAGGTAAGGAGAAAGGANAGGCAGGGCTGGCAGGCAGAGAGAATAAATAGAAGGAGAAATCTGGGAAGGGGAGATCTAGGNGCGAGAGAAGGAGGAGGATTCCAGNGGCAGCCACCCAGCTATATAGCAAGCCATGGAGTAAGAAGTAAAGAAAGGTATACAGAAATAGAGAAAGGTGAAAGCCCAGAGGCAAAAGATAGATGGGATATTTTAAGTTAAGGAAAGCGGGCTAGAAATNTGCCAAGCTAAGGCCTGGAACTTATAAGTAATAATAAGCCTCCACCTCCCTGTGTGTATCTTTATTTTGTAGCTGGGTGGCGGGTCCCCCAAAAGAGCAAAGAGCCAAAAACATCAAAAAACAAGCAACAACATACCCTTCACTATCTGATACTGGGGACACTGTTCTGTCTCAGCTTT
>LZPO01055152.1:251449-269980 GCA_001675575.1 Neotoma lepida
GCTGCTGTGACTTTTTGCCCCAGTCTCCATATTTTCAAACCAAAATAATTATGAGACAAAGAGAAGAGCCTTCATCATTTGGTTTTGAAATCAAAATAATCACACCAGGGAGGACTATTTTAGGGTCCCAATTCATTCTATGAGAATTAAAGCCAGNGTTGAGCAATGTATCAACCAGCAGCCGTCTGTCCCCTTGCTAGGCTTCGGAATCCATAATGGGAGAGACAGATACAACCAGCATTCAGTACAGTAATAATGGAAAATTAAATACGACTTTTAAAAACTGCTCACATTATAAAGTGATCTATTAGCATTATGTGACTGGTGCACTTAACGTGACTGATTCTAATTGCAAGACTTGGCCCATAGCAAGCGTTAAAGAGCTGCGAGAGCGTGAAGGCATTTTATCTCTTTGGAGATATTTTAAAGTGGGTTTCCTTTGGAACACAGCTTTATGCCTGCCGCACAAAAGGTTGTGTGGATGGAAGCTCTCAGTTCAGCTAGAACCAGAGATAATTATAGTTTCTTCTTTGATTCAGTCAATCAATAAGCCAAGTAGCAGAAGCATCTTTGCATGCGCCCTCCCTTTCGTTCACAGCTCCTGGATGTTGTGCAGAGGACACAAGGCCTGACGCCTGCCCCTGATGTGCTTTTCCAGGGAGCAGAGAGGTTCTGCTATCATTCCGTATCCTTCAGAGTGTCTTTGATCCACACAGGTGGGTCTGTAAGATGAAGCTACCCTAGCTTACCTTGAGCTGAGACTAATTTGCATAGGTTATCCCAACAGTGGGGATTCTGAGCACACACATACCATAGATGTACCTACTGAAGAGTTTACAGGATTCAGAAAAGGTACAAAAAGGAAGAAATGCCATTCAGCTTTAAATGTAACTGTAAATTTTTGATGCTTAAGGTTTTTATTTTTTTTTCTCTTTCCTAGCTTTATCTTTCGTCCTGTTGAAGACAGAAGGTTTATTAACTGAGTACCACTGGAAGCTGTAGACTTTATGCCTTTACATCAAGGGCATCCTTGTTCACTGTCCATGTTTAAGTAGGTTAAGCTATGCCAAAGTGTTTCCTCCATCTGCATGCATAGAGATTTCTGATTGGTGGTTTTCAGATATCCCAGACAACAGGAAAAAAAAATTGCCAAACTAGACTTCTCAATTTTAAAGTGATGACCTACATAGCTATCCAAGTAGCCAACAGCAAGCTTTTGCATAATTGATTAAAAACCGTAGTGAAACTGTTAGGCTATGAACATCAACTTTATTTTAAATTTATTATTCTTACTGCTGTCCTGAGTTACAAACCCAGGGCTTTAGACATCTTAGGCAGGTGCTCAACCACTGAGCTACAGCCCCAACCATCATTCTTGTGTATTTAAAAGGTCTACTTTTAAAAGTTAACATTAATTTTGAAAGGACAACACTTGGTAGACAGAAGTTTAAAGGCAGTCTGACTTATTGTAAAGTATTTTTGATGTTGTTGTTGTTTTTTTTTCTGTAAAGTTTTTGTTAACTGATCCCTGTACCTTGTAATTGCTTCTTGTCTTCCAAAGTCCCACATCTACAGAAGGGAGCAGACCTGCTTATTGTTGACCTGGATTAGGAGAGCAGGCAACAAGAAGCTTGTGACCACTGGCACTTTGTTAATAGAGCCATCATTTTAAAGATATACTTGAATCAGATATCTTAAATTCCAACTCGGCTGAACACAAAGAATGGTGGCCAGAATCTGGCCACTGTCTTTCTCACATAGAAACTAATACATGAATATGTAAGTCTAAATACTGCTTGCTTGAGGATGGCAAAATGGCTCACAGTAAAATTCTTGATGAACAGATGTGAGGACTGAAGCATTTATCTAATTATTCTTTTATCAATCAAAAAAATAGGGAGTCAGATATTGGGGTAAAAACTTGATTGGAGATGCAGTGGTGAAGTGACCCAGTGACCTCTACTCTCTCTTCTTCCTTGATCCAAAAGGGCTTAGCCTCCTTATAAGCCCCTCCCTACTACTTCCTGTATATCTTTCTATGTGTTCTGAGACTTCCAAAACCTCTATGGCTGATTTTGGTCAGCTAATAGCTAGCTCCATCCTCTGATTAAAGGTAAATTTTATTGACAGTCTCAGGAGTGTCAGATTGGCGATCAAAATATCCCACAACAAGGGTTGCAGTTTGGATCCCTGGAACCAGATAAATCTGGTCACAGTATCTCATTTGTAATCCCAGTGCTCTAATGATGAAATGGGAGATGGAGAATTCTTGGAAGCTCATGGATGAGCTAGCCTGGTGTACTCAGAGGTGAACAAAAAGAGACCCTGTCTTAAATAAGGTGGGAGGTAGGGACCAGCACCTGTGATTGTTGTCTGACCTCCACACATGTGCCTTGGCCCACACACACTTATGTCATACACATGAACACACACACACACACACACACACTCACACACACTCACACACACACACTACTGTTTTATTTATTGATAGTGATGATGTGGATTGGATTCAGGGCCTTGTGCATGCTGCTCCTTAGACTCAACGTGCCACCATGAAGAACATCTCTCACCAGTGAACGTTGGCAGTGTGCAGGATTTTCTGATGATGTGGTTTTACGCATCTTGTGGTTTGCTAGTGAGGTAGAGATTGTTACACTAATGAAGATCTTTTATGTTGTGTTGCTTCAATAAACTGACCAGACTTATATCAAAGGCCAATTGTGAAACAACCCTTTTGATACATGGGAGATACAAGGATGAAAATTTGCATGTTTCCCTCCAGGAACTCACAGGAAGGGATAGAAAGAATCCACAATTAAAACAGGTGTAAAATATCATAGCATAAAGAACAAGTCAAACCCTCAAGCACCTACAAGTGCTTGGCACTACATCAAGCATTTAGGACAGAGCAGTGAATGTGAGATGAGACATATTTTTCTTTCTTCTTCTCTTCCCTCTTCCCTGTGGATTCACTGCCACATGCAGAGGTCAAGACCATGGACAAGAAGTGTCAAACACACACTCTAATAGGAGGCCATGGTTCTGAGTGGGTGGCTCCTAATCAGATCAAAAGCTACGGGAAAGTGACTGAGGGGCATGACATGTGCTCAAGGTGAGTGTGTAAAGATGTGGAGAATGAGTACTTATGAGATCTTAGGCTCCATCTAATCCAGTGGTTCTCAATCTTCGGGTTACGACCCCTTTGGCAAACCTCTATCTCCAAAAATCTTTACATTAAGATCATAGCAGTAACAAAATTACAGTTATGAAGTAGCAATGAAAATAGTTTTATGGTTGGGAGTCACCACAACATGAGGAACTGTATTGAAGGGTCACAGTGTTAGGAAGGTTGGGAACCACTGGTCTAGTTGATCCCCAAAGACCTCCTATAGTGTGAGTGAGCATCTTCGTTTCCTCAGATGGCTTTCTGTCACAAGGGCAGTTGTTGTTTCCTAGAAGTGACCCAAGAGCTCTTTGATTTCCTACCTGATATCACATGCTGTGCTGACAGGCCTGGTGCTGGGCTCACACAGGCCATGACAGAGACAGGACAGCTTTACAGTAGTCTTTGCCTCAGCCTCCTCATATTCCTCTCTACTACCAGGTCCTGGAGGTCTAGTCATGCTGGCTACTAATACTCCTTTAATCTTCCAGGTTGTTACCTACCCCTGGACCTTCTCACATTCTGTTCTCAGAAATGCTTTTCCCTTCAGAACACCTCCATGTCTCATCTCACTCATCAGACTTCTTTTTCANAGTTTCCTATACAGAAGCATTTATTTAAATTAACTTTCTACCATGAGTGCCACTATATTCTTACTATATTTCATGCACAAATTATAGCAAGCTATTTCACATTTGCTAGTCTGAATATGGAATGGTTGTATCCACCATTAAACTGAAAGTTCCATAGAGTGTGGTGTGTTGTCCACCTTCTGATTATTTGCTAAGATAGATGTATTAGTCAGGGTTCTCTAGAGGAGCAGAACTGATAGGATATACATATATATATATATGTATATCCTATAATACATATATATACATATATATGTATGTATATGTATACACACACATATATATGTATATATGTATATATATATATGAAAGGGATTTATTTGGATGGTTTGTGGGCTGTGGTCCAGCTAGTCAAACAATGGTGTCTACTAACAGAAAATCCAAGAATCNGGTAGTTGTACAGTCCACAAGGCTTGGATGTCTCAGGTGGTCTTCAGTATATGTCAGAATCCTGAAGAAGTATGCCCCAATGCCAGTGAAGGAATGAACTTGTCAGCAAGAGTGAGGGCAAGCAGGCAAAGAGAGAGGGAGCCTCCTTCTTCCATATCCTTTATGTAGGCTGCCATTAAAAAGTGTGGACCAGATTTAAGAAGGATCTTCCCATCTCAAAATATTCAGATTTATGGTGGGTCCTCCCACCTTAAATGATTCAATCAAGAAAAGACTCTCCCAGGGGTACCCAGCCACTTGGGTTTTTAGCTTCTTCCATATGTAATGAAGTAGACAACCAAGAGTCACCATCACAGCAGATAATCTACAACACACTGTTGAATGAATGAATAAAAATGTAAAGAAATAAGACTTATTATTGCTGTAAGATACAGTAAGTTTCCAGGTGAGCTCAGAAAGTATTGTTTTGTTTTTTGAGACAAGGTTTCTCTGTGTGTAGCCCTGGCTGCTCTAGAACTTGCTCTGTAGACCAGGCTAGCCTCGAACTCACAGAGATCCTCCTTCCTCTGCCTTCCAAGTGTTGGGATTAAAGGTGTGCACCACCACTGCCTGGGTCAGGAAGTATTTATATACTATCCTGGGCTTGTTTGTTTCGTACTCATCTCTGGGNTTTTCTCTTGCTTGTTCAGGCAGGTGTAGTTTCTCTTAGGGAATCATGGTAGTACTGATTTTGCTTACTCCAGTGGCGTCTGCTTTGGATGTAGCATTTAATACATTATCAGCTCAAGACCNTTTCAAAATGGAACTAACCATTTATTGAGTGTCCAACTCTGGTTGAAGCTGTGGTCATTCCTTTGCCAGGAACACCCACAGCTGCTTTGCTAAGAGCTCTATGCATGCCTATCTGGCACNATAGTAGCCCTAAACATGGGAGGGCCATTGAAGCGGGAAGGTCCAGCATATCTTTGAAAACACATATGTGTTTCGGATTTCAGATCTAAATCATGTCTTCATGACTTCATGAAAGTCCATTGCTGAAATGACGGAGGCTTATACGTGGAGATAAAACCAAGAGGTCTTTGGGGGCAAGGATAAGGAGACATCTCTGAAAACCAGTGATCTTTGAGCTGACTTTATTGGTAACCAGGATTGAGTCACTTAGAGGNGAAATATGGTTCGTAGGGTGAGGCTGAGGAAACATATGCAAAGTCTGGCAGAGATATTTGGTGACAAGACTCAGTCAGGTTTCTGCCCATCACTTGGAACATCCAGTTCTTGAACTGTGAGGAGGGATCATCCCCATGCCTCCCAAATAGAAATTGTCTGTATAANGGCTTCAGTTCTGTGGCTGAGGTACAACCCTTCTGTTTAGAATGTACCATAGATTAGCCACCTGAAAGGTAAGCAGGTAGGTAACAGTGTAGCGTGATTTGTGACTTTCTACTTTTTTATTGAAGTATCTGTGTGTGTATGTGTGTGTATGTGCTTGCATGCACACTATGCACATCTTAACCTCCTTTGTTAATCTTGGCCACATATAAATCAGGATCACTAGGTTTGTTAGCACTGAGAGCTGTAGAGTCCTGCAGCTGGGGAGGAGCTAGCTATGGGGGAGGCAGCAGAGCACACCAATGAGTGCTAAGATTTGGGACTGGATACCCTGAGGACAAGGCTTGCATTTCCATTGACTAGTGTGTGGGTTTGGGCAATCACACCACCTTTCTGTAGTTCAGTTTGCTCCTCTTACCTTTGGAGTAATAACACAATTGTTAGTCAGGCTTGCTAATGCAGACCTATAATCCCAGCTACACAAGATGCTGAAGGGAGATCAGAAGTTGCATAGTAACACTCTGTCTGAAAAAACAAACAAACTAGGTTGGTCCAGGAAGATTACAGTAAACCCGAGCCTAGACTGAGCTAAATAGGATGTACCTGAACATCTAGGCTCTGTGCATAGTCAGGCTCTTTATATAGTTAGACCCTGTTTAAAAATTGCATATAAAAAGTTAAAGAAAAACCAAGCAATTGCTCTCAGAAGATAGCAAATCTAATAATATGCATCAATTTCAGCATTAAAATTATTGAGGTCATTTTGCTGTGAAAATAATTTCCTAGAAGTTCAAATAAGATTCATATTGTGAAGACAAGGATTAGATTTTATTTTGCCCATATAACATTCAGTCCAGTAAGTAACCCAAACTGGGTCACTGCTGACTGACAGGGAAGTGAAATGTACGTTTGAAATACAGACTCACCATAAATCTAAATTACTGAAATCAAAACTTTTTTTTTTGAGACAGAGCTTCTCTGGCTGTCCTGGAACTTGCTCTGTAGACCAGGCTGGCTCCAAACTCACAGAGATCTGCCTGCCTCTGCCTCCTGAGTGCTGGGATTAAAGGACTGTGCCACCACCTTCCGGCATGATTTCTTTTCTCCATTTATTAATTATTTTTTCTTCCTTTTTGATATATTGCTCTTTGAGACATATTTATTTTATTTTATTTTATTTTCACATTTTTAGATGTTATCGCTGGAATGGAAGTGGCTGTGCAGACCAGGCTGGCCTTGAACTCACAGAAATCCACTTACTTCTGAAGCCATGGTGCTCGGACCAAAGGTGTGTGACATCGCACCCAGCAAAGGGCTGTTCCTTTTCCCTCTTTAATCTTTCTAATCACCTCAAAAGTAAAAAGAAACAGGAAATGATTGCATACAGAGAAGACTCCAAATGGTCTTGGGCATGCTTTCCTGTAAAGGACTGGTTGGTTGGCTATCTCCTTGAAAATTCTACCTGCTGCTGCATGTAGGAAGCTGAGCAACACCTTTTTGCTATGAGAAGCTTGCAGAATGGTTTTGGATTTTGAAAGAGACAAGACTTCTTTTGAGGCAGGGGAGGTATAATCTACAAAGCAAAACAAAACAAAAACCCACCTATTGCTCAGGAANTGTTCTACCCATCTAAGATGAGAGACTAAGGAGATGTCCCACAGTTAAGTGGGGAGATGAAGGTCACAACACTGTGCACTGGTATATTGGTCAATAGTCACCCCTTGATGCCTGGCGCCTTCATTAGTCTGAGTGCTGGCATGTCTGTTCTGGTCTGCATTCACTCATAGTACCCCTAGTGACTGGGTGCCTCTTCCACATCAGAACCCTGCCCTCCACACNACCTGGGGAGTTTGTTTGAACAGTAGGATGGATGGCTACTTTTAAAAGTCAACTTGCCACAATTTGGAATCACCTGAATGGAGAGCCGAGTTGAGGAATTATCTAAATTAAATTAGCCTGTGGGCATGTCTGTGAGGCGCTGTCTTGATTGTTAATTAATGTTAGAAGACTTGCTCCATTGTGGGTGGCACCCTTCCCTAGGTGGAAGGGTCCTGAACTACACAGGACAGGAAAAAGCTTGACGCAAGCAAACAGCCAGCAGGCAGCCTGGGTGCTTTTACTATACTCTTGAAGGTAGATGTTATGTGACTATCAGCTTTGCATGCTTCCTCTCAGTGATTGGCTGCAACCTGGAATTGTAAGCCCCATAGACCCTTCCCACTCATAAGTTCAGTATATTTGTAAATGCAACAGAAATGAAACCAGAACAAGTCCTTTGCGTGGAGGTTCACCCACAAGGGTTGCTTAACTCAGACTCGGAAAGCACACACTGTATCTTTAAGAAATAGTTTACTTGTGAATCAGTAAATGTACTAGACAAAGCAGCCATTACTTATGCATTCTTGCATACCAGGCAAGGTGAAAATAATAGAATAAACATCATATACTTCATTATGATATCGGTTTACACTTCCAGGGTATACAAAAAGAGGCCATTTCATCAAGCTAATTGCCTGAAAGTAAAAGAGAGAGAACTTTGGCTATTAGTCTATTATAGAGCTTTTTCCTTAATCACAAATAGGGGCCGTGTGTCCCTGGGGGGATGTGTATTCTAATTTACAATTGAACTACAGATCAGAGCAATCAATCTTGGGCAGCACTTTCACTGTGTAATTGCTGCAACATAACAAATAAAAAAAAAAAAAAAAAAAAGCCAAAGAAAGAAAAGAAGAAGAAGAAGGCGAAGCTCAGCTTCTGCTTGAGGTAGGGATATTTCCAGGCACTAGTTCAGGGTGGGAGGGGGAGATCGGCCTCGTCCATGAATATGCAATGAGGGCTCATTAGCGGCCTAGTGTTGCCATGACGAATGGCATTATCCCCGGCCTGGTGCTGCCTAAACATGAATTTTATAAGGACCCATTTATCATGACTTGTCATGGGCTTCTGTACAGTTCTTTCTCCAGCTCACACACCTTTCCTATTATGGTGCTAGAAATCTTCCCTTATTATTATTGTTTCCTTTTGTATTGATTCCTGGTGCTTTGAAGCAAGCGTTCAAATACAGTAACATACTAATGAGAGATTTGTGACTTCAAAGTTGGAGAGCTAAAACTTGATTATTCCATTGTCACTGTAGTTGTAGCGTAGAGAAAAAAGTTGGGCTAAACTTTGAAAGAAATTTCCTAATGTATGAGCTTTTTCTGTTTAAAAAAAAAAACAAAACAAAACCTTTTTTACTGCAACAGCTTCACACAACAGACTTTTAAAATTTAAAATGTACTAAGTTGCATCATTTTCATTTATTTCTTTGTCCGCAGCTGACAGACCTTTTGTATCTTAAAGGTAAGACTCAAGAGTTTTGATGACTTTTCCAAAAATTTTGAAGCTATGGCATCANAGTTTAAGGTTAAAATATATGACAGAGTTCAGAGCTCTCACCATTTTACAGTTAGTCCTCACAGAGAGACATTTTTCTNTAGCAGAGNGAAGACTGGCCAAAAGCTTGGTCATTGATGATAACTTATTAAAAGCAAAATCAAAACACGAACTCAGTCTCCCAGGGCAAACACCAAGAGGTTGGTTAGGCTGCCCTGCAGCCACGCAACTGCTGCATACCGTGGCTTGAGTTTTTGCCTAAGGAAGAAGGCTGGGAGGGAGAAGAGCATGTGAGGCCATCAAATTTAAGGCCACTGGTTGGCCAAGAACACGGTCCCAGGCTGGCAGAATGCCCTGCTGTAATCAGAGACACAGTGGGCGTTGTGATTAGCCTACTTAGTCTCCATAGAAGAGAGAGGTGTAAGAATTAGCTCTTGGGGGTCAGCAAGCATGGAGAGACTCAGGTGAGCTCCCGTCTGGCACTGTTTCGCACAGCCTGTGGTTTGTGGTCATTGCTCTATCCAATTTATGCGTACTAAATACTTATGCAGGTCTTTTCAGTGTGACTTTCTCTCTTGTGCTGCCTTAGTTCTGTATTATTAGCAAATAACCTGTTATGCAATGACAGTCTTTATGTAATTATGCAAGACAGACAATAAGCCATTTTATCAATGGTAATTTTATATCAATAAAGTATCTTGGCCATTTAAAGTTCCTTCATAAGATTCTTGAGTCAGATCAAAGCAGGCTTATTGTTACCTTCTCCTTTGGGGTGGGGNGCTGAGAATCAAACCTGGAGTTTCAGGTGTGTTAGGTAAGTGCTTCACCACTCACCTCTGTCAGCTCCATTTCCATTTCAGAGATGAGAAACAGCCAGACTTAGAAGTCAAACGCATGAGTCAAGGCCACACTGGAAATGTAAATGCTGAGTCCACCACCAAATCTGTAGATTCTTAGGTGGNTACTGTATTGTACCCAAAGCTACAGAGCAGAAATTATTCTTTACGTGTCAAGAGTAGCTGTCCTTCATAATCTGTACCTACAGGAGACTACTTCCTGCCACTTTAGCACACTTCCCTGATATAAAAATCTGTGAATTCCTGTTTCTTGTATAAAAGTCTGGTATTTGCATATAATATGAACAGAACCTTCTGTGTACAGTATACAATTACTTATCATATTCACTACAATGTGAATACTAGATAAATCATTGTTATACTCCATTGTTTAGGGACAAATGACAAGAAGAAACATTTATTACACATTCAATACAGACACAGTTTTTTTTTTTAGATATTTTTCTATCCATAGTTTGAAGACTCTGCAGATACAGAACGCTTAGATATGAAGGTCCAAGGGAATGTATGTTGACATCTAATAATTAGTAAGTTGGGAAAGGAACCCATTGAAAAGATGGCTGTCACTGACATATAAGATCTTTTTGGTTCCCCAAAGGTACGTATTAGAGTACAAATTAGCCCAGGCATCTCAATTAAAATTAAGTTATCATTCCAATCATGTGACCTGAACTATCTTTTAAAAAGGCAGATATAGGGATTGGAGAGCTGGCTCAGCAGTTAAGAGTGCTCTCTGTTCTTGCAGAGGACCTGTTTGGTTCCCAGCACCATGTGGTCATTCACAACAATCTCTAACTCCATTTCCAGGGGATCTGATGCCGTCTTCTGACCTCTGTGGACACTAGGCATGCATGCTGTACACATACCTACAGNCAGGTAAAACCCTCATATACACAAAATAAAGTAAATAAAAATACAGGTATGCAATGTTTTCAATATAGAGATGGTGCCTTCTGGTCAGTTCCTTTATTCTGTAAGTCTATCGGATATTGCATTTTTGTTTCTAAAGAAGATGGCCCCGTTAGGTGGTGGCTTAGTGGATAAAGTGCTTGTCATGTAAGGATGAGGACTTGAATTTGGATTCCCAAAGCTGGGTATGGTAGTGTATGTCTGTAATGCCAGTGTTTCTACTGTGCGACAGGAGGCTGAGATACGGCATCCACAGAAGCTCAAAGGCCAGCCAGCCTGGCATCCAGAGAGATGAACAAGAGATTCTGTTTTCAATGAGGTGGTTCTTTGACCTCTAAACACATGTCACCACACACATATAACCACATCCACACACATGAACATACATACCCATGACAAAGATTGAAAAAAAAAATAGCCTTGGGTTTTCTCCATGAATGAATTCAAGAAAGTTTTTGGAGATAATTTTGTGAAGAAGGAATTCAAATATTAACAAATGATATTTTTTTAAAAAGTTGGTTGTGACAGAACAGATTAAGACTGTATCTAATNGACACCAAACATCTGGATGAAAAAGAAAAAAATAGTTTAAAACAACCTTGCTGTTTTGTTTACTTGACATTTTATATCTGGATCTGACAAACATCTGGGTTTTAACTCTTTTTTCCCACTAGGAAAAATACTAGTGTGCAGTATTTTGAACTGAAAGATGAAAGAGCAGGCTTACTGTCAATATTAGTGAATTTAAGGGTGCAATTATCAAATTCAATTAATCTCCTAATGCTACTTATTCTACTTAACATATCATTCACTGAATAACATCCTCTCCCAGGCAAATAAATACAGAAATTCATAGTCACTCAATTTAAGACTAAAATTTGGCCAGGTGTGGTGGTGCACACCTTTAATCCCAGCACTCAAGGTAGAGGCAGGCAGATCTCTGTGAGTTCAAAGCCAGCCTGTTCTACAGAGTGAGTTCCAGGACAGCCAGAGCTACACAGGGAGACCTTGTCTCAAAATAATAATAATAACAAAGAATAAAATTTGGCTTAAAACATATTTAAATCTTGAGCATAGCTTACTGACTTCAGTTTCTGTGGGGAAAAATCTTTGAAGTACTCAGCCATTTTTTTTTCTTCCAGGAACTGCTTCTCTGCNTATTATGAGGTTCCGTTAATTCACTATGTGTTTTGACAAAAGTGAAATTTAGTAAACACTTCAGTAACATACGAAACACATCTAGCAATAGATGTCTCTGCTGCCAAATGAATGATCTGAGCTGATAAAATCAGTGTAAACCACTCTCTGAGCTGCCTTCTGACATGCCCGGAGCTGAACCCGGAAGAGGAATCAACTCAAATTGAACTTCAAAGAGTCTGAGTCGGTGAGCAGCACAGTACGTAACTGTCCATAGTTTTCTCTCTGTGTGAGTGAATGTCCACTGGAACAAGCCCATGTGAGAACGTTATCAGAATTATCAGACATTTCCTCTCTTGCTNGTTCTCAAGCCGATCAGTTATAATGAAAACAGGCTGCCTGCTTTTTATAGTCTCAACTTCTCAAAATGATTAGTGCTTCTGTGAGATGGTCCACTAATTGGCCACACGATCCAGATTGAAAAGGCTGAAGCTCAAGAGTATATGAAAAAGCATAAGGGTGTTGCAATTTAAAAAGATCTAATTTGATTTTTAAAAGTGATCCCGCAGATGTGAAAATTAAAGGCATGCAGAAACAAGATCTGGTTTAATGACAGTGTAGGTTAAGGAGCATTTAAAGGTTTTAGGAGCCTTGCGCTGAATTCTCTTTTTATTTATTTAGCTGTTAGTTTGATATGATTGGGCCCACAACTGGAGAGAACTGCATGCTGAATTTTATGGGCAGTTATTTCCTCCATCAAATTGCCGCATTCTTCCCCAACATATTTCTGAAGCAAGTTGCTATTTCTGTCTGTAGATTTTCAATCCCAGCAATCATTAGTGAGATCTCAGATCTTAATAAAATAAGTCTTTCCACTTGGTTTGTCTTAACCATTTCACTATTGAGCTGGTTCACAGTCTCCCAGCAAATAGTACATTTACTCTCCCTGAGAAAAGAAAAGAGAAACTTCCCATTGATTCTAATGACATCTTCAGTCATTGATGAGTTAATAAAAAAAAATCTCAAAATCATCTGGGTTAGATAAGGGGGAGAAAAGAAAGTATTGTTCAGCGTCAGGCTTTTGGGGCTGCCGTCCCAGATGTCATGGGTCAGTCATGTTAAGAATGTGTGCCTCCAATCATCTGCTGATTTTTATCAGCAGGCCCTCTAGCAGGAGCTGACAAGGGCCAGTTTGGAAGGCCCGATGAATAAACAATGACATTTTGGATTGTTGAGGGCTGTGTAATAGAGTGAGGGGTTTATGCATACTACANCACGATGACACTAGCCATCAATATGCCAATTACCAGACAAGTTATTGGAGGAGGCACTCACATATCTTCAGCCTCCCTGTGCTTTGAAGGGGCCCCTGGAAGGGAGAGTCCCTATCCTCAGAGACAGGCAGGGGTCCAAGCCTGGGAGTTCAGACCTGGATGATCTTAGTCAGTCCAGGAGTTGATTGAAAAACCACGTGATTGCATGACCTTAGAGATTCCATCTGGGTGTGTGTGGGTTCTGGGGGTTGAGCTAGGTGTTTAGTTTGTTTAGTGTGTGTGTGTGTGTGTGTGTGTGTGTGTGTGTGTAGTGTATATATTTGTGCATGCACTTGTTCTTGTGTGTGACAGCCAGTGGTTGATGTTACATGTCTTCCTCTATGGCCTTCCATCTTATTTTNTGAGATAGAGCTCTCATGAAATCTGGAATCACGGATCTACCTTTATAGCTAGACTGGCTAGCTAGCACTCTCTGGGGGTTTACCCCTTCCTACCATCCACTCCTGCCTCCAAGTTCTAGGCTTATAGATGTATAATACCACACCAGTCTTTTATGTGGATGCTGGACATCAAAACTCAGATCGTCATGCGTTTGAAGCAAGACATTTATCAACTGAGCCATTTCCCCAGTCCTGGGGTTAGGTGTGTTAATGCTGATCTGGCAGTAATGAACCATTATACAGATCATCTTCTCAGGCTTGTCCCCTAACCAAGAATGAGAGTGTCACTTGAGAACTTACTAGAAATGCAGGTTCTCAGCCCTTCTCTAAATCCACCGAAATAGACTACAGGCCATTTCAATATACTTGATATCCCGAAATCCAAGGCTGTAAAATATTGGTCTGCATCCTTATATGCATAGCTCTGTTACCAGTCATCCCTGAGGTCCCCCAAAAGATGGGACCAGTCATCCCTGAGGTCCCCCAAAAGATGGGCAGCTTGTTGCTTGTACTAATTAGTATGCTGAATTTTGCAAATGATTTACTTAAAAAATTAGAGCAGATCCAAGATTATCTTGAAAAGCACCAATGGCACTCACTGTATATGGCTAGAAGTTTTTGTTTGTTCAGAGGGGAGCTCAGATATCCCAAGTGAACCTGGACCTCCCTGGTATGTTGTTAATGATGACCTTGACCTTCTGACCCTTCTACCTTTACCTTTCAACTATTGGGGCTTACAGATGTGTACTTCCACAAGCAATTGATGGTGAGCTAGGGATGAGCTAGCTTCCCTGTGAGGTAAGCATTCTAACCTAGCTACACCTCCAGCATCTAGGTTTTCCTGAACGAGCTTGATGTTTAAATGACCGTCAATTGCAGAAGGGAAGAATAGATTTTTGTCTATTATTTGAAATAGAGTAAGAGAATGGATTTGTAAATCATTTTTTTAAAAAAAAACATCTATTTAGTGTGTGTGTATGTGCATGTATGTATGTGTGTGTGTTTATGTGTGTATGTGAGTGTTATGTGTGTGTTCATGTGTGTGTATGTATGTGTTGTGAGTGTGTTTGTGTGTATGTATATGTGTGTGTGTATATATGTGTGTGTATATGTGTGTGTATATGTGTGTGTTTATGTGTGTATGTGAGTGTGTATGTATGTGTATATGAGTATGGTGTGTGTGTATGTGAGTGTGCATGTGTGTGTGTGAGTGTGTATGTGTGTGTGTTTATGTGTGTATGTGTGTTTATGTGTGTGCATGTGAGTGTGTATGTGTGTGTGAGTGTGTATGTGTGTGTTTGTGTGTGCTTATGTGTGTGTATATGAGTGTGGGGTGTGTGTGTGTGTGTGTGTGTATGTATGTATGTGTATGGTTTGCATGCTGTGTGTCATGGTGTGCACATGTAGAGGTCAGAGGACAGACTTTGGGAGTCACCTCTCTTCTTCTACCATGTGGGCCCCAGAGATTTAACTCATGCTCTCCGCCTTGGTGGCAAATGCCTTTACCTGCTGAACCATTTCACTGACCTCATTAATAACCTTAATGAAAAGGAAGTAGTAAGAAAAATCAACAGATATGGAGTATTTATTTGATGTCTATCTGACGTTTCTTTGGGCACCCAATGCTGTGTTTGAAGGGCAGAGGCTTTTGTGTGGTGGAGTGCGGTCTGCTGTTTTCATCTTAGGAGCTACAGAACACACAGGATGCCTTAGTAAGGAGAGGGAATGCTGTGACTCAGGGTCAACCTGTCCTCAGGAGAAGGGGATGACAATTATCTACTTACTGACTCTTTTTATTTTGATCAAGAATTTTTCTGAAAAGACAGCTCAGACTGTGCTAAACTTTCACAAGAGTTGGACGAGTGTATCTCATGTGCCATAGGCATTAATACCCCACAGAGGACATTTCAAAGCATGGTTGGCTTGGTCACAAGAATCATTACAAAAATTAAAAAGTGTCCAGGTCAAAGTGAGTTAAACAGGACTGTTTTCATGCAGCAGGCTTTTCCAAGTCTTGAACACATTGCTATGTGCTCGCTACTGGGGAGGTGGCAGCCACTAGATTCGGTCATCAAAACCCCTTTAAAAAAGGAGAAGTCTGTAAAATTAATATGCCAGGATCAACTTTCCGGTGTCATGGGTTCAAATCCTAACATGGCAAATATCTGTGGGCAGAAGCTTGGCCTATGTGTTGTACAGAAAGGAGCATCAGTAGGATAATTCATTAAACCCTCCGCTTATGACATCAGGATTACTTACGTGATGGCTTCGTGCCAACATGTAGGGTCATGTAACCATCACCAAAGAGTTAACTAAGTTGTCCAGCTGTTGATGGTCTGCCTAAATCATCCCTGAATTGTTGGCATATTTCCCAGAATAGGTACTTGTTTAAAAAAAGGAAAACAAAAAGAGAAAGAAAGAGAAAAACGTGGTGTGTTTTCTCCCATTTGTGGATCCTAGATTGTACATAGATACATAAATTCATATATGTGTATATGACCTGAGAATAGAGTGAGGGGGCTAAGGAAGCTGCTCAGCTGGCAATGTGCTTGCTTTGACTGCAGGAGGACACAAGTTCAATCCCCAGAAGTCAAATTAAAAAAAAAGCTGGGTATGGTGGCACATGCTTATACTCCCAGACCTGGGAAGGTGGAGACAGAAGGATCCCTGGACTTGCTGACCAGCCAGCCTAGCCTACCTGACAAATTCCAGGTAAGTGAGATACTGTCTCAGATACAAACAACAAACAAACAAGCAAAATTCCTTAGGAATGTGCCTGAGCAATGACATCTGAGGTTGTTCTAAGATCATGCATACATATGTGCTGTACTCCATCTCAGAGACACGTGCAAGTACACATACGTACATCACATGAAGGACAATTGAAATTGTCTACGGCAATAAAGGGAATTCATGAGAAGGGGAGAGGAAGGGGAAGCGGATGGGGAGAACACACTCAAAGTACTATATACTTGAAAATATCCTTCTGTGTAGTACCATGTGCAATGAATAGATACCAGATAAAAGAAAGAACGAAACAAGTGGCCATTCCTAGGAAGATCATTAGATGAGAGTCATTGAAAGTGCCTAGAGACAGCAGGGGAAGCAGGCTTGCCTCAGGCTGGGCCTGGTGGTGAAAAGCTTCTGCCTGTTCTACTGACAATTCCCGCCTCACTGGGCTCTGACCTGCCCTAGCTATGGCGACCATCTTTGCCCTTGTCCTGACTGTTTCGGAATGTGGTAGAAGTTGGGCTTACCCCACCCCCCACTCCACCCCCGACACCAGACCAGTAGGGGTTTTACCCACATCATTGGTTGTAAACGTTCTTGTCTTGAAATTACTGCAAGAACTGTGCATTAATGCCAAATGTTAATTCTTGCTTAGGACGTGATGTCCCATAAATGTTATGAAAGCATATCATTTTTCCTGTAGAAGTGAAGCTATTTTTCAGGCCATGTTACAAAAGGTTAGTTTCCCTAGTAACATCTGCGGGTCACCTGCTTGCCTGTAAATTGCTTCTAGGGTAACCCCCCTGCCCCCAACGTTATATAATCCTTAGAAGGAATTCTCACATGGAAGAAAGAATGGAACATAATTGACATTTGAAAGATGTGTAAAGATTAAAACCAAAACAAAACCCCCAAATAAAACAATCCCACCCACCCCTGCTAATACTTGTCATCTTCTCTACATGGTCCTACAAGTGTGTTCAGGACGCCTACGCCCTAGGATGAGCCCTTCTGAACTAAAAATAATAGAACAGCCTCAGTGTTTGGGAGGTCTCAACGGCTTTGTTTCATCTCCTTTGTAAATATATCCCTGTTGTCACCACATGTGCTTCCCAGCTTTCGAAGCCCAGGCATTTGTACGGGAGTATTGCTCTGTCCTAAGCAGAAAACAAGAAGTTGAGCAGCNNCTAGCTGAAGTCTACCCAGCTAGGCTGGTTTGTTATGTTGTTGAATATTTCTCCCCTTTATAGTCTTCGAAATGTTTTGAATTAAAATAGCTTACTCAAGGTCACTGAAGGCATATGGTCCTGCTCAAAACTTTAAACAAAACATTAGTTTTTACAACCTTTTGTAATTTGGTATTGTATACAACATGGTCATATGCGGAGTTTCTGTAATCTTTTCAGTGGGTGATAGAAATATGAGAAGCAAATTTATAAGCCATTTAGTGAAGCATTTAATCAATTTCATGCATAGGAAACAACCCTGATGCCTTGGCTTTATCAATCTTTCTCTCCAGCAGAACGGCTAGCCCCCTCCATCTCCAAACACAGCCTGGGTNGGGGGAGGATGGGTGGAGACCCAGGAGGAACCTTTTCCTGTGGCAGAATGGAAATGTCAGGGCTTCTGAAGCTGGCCTGACGCACTTAGCAGCGTCTCAAAACCTTCTGGAGGCTGTTAATGTATTTTAGACAGGGAGCCGGGATCTAGCGTTCCGAGGAAGTTTTCAAGGCCTTTTACTGCAAAGTTATTCATTAAACACCCTTTCCCAGAGTGACTCTCACATGCTCAGCCATACAGATTGGACTCAGCTTTGGGCTCCAAGAAATATTTTTTGCAAACCCATTTCGGTAGTTATTGCTCAGATGCACGGGAAAAAGAAAAAAAAAAAGAACGCTGACTTACAAGGTAACTTCTGAATGGGAGTCAAAACTACAGTTCCAGAGTAACCAAAACCCACTCAGGAGTCAGGAGTCATGCTCCTCTCACAAGGCTACCTTAGTGCTTTGCAGAACTTTCTGTCCTTTAGGGTTCGTGTTCTGGAGGCTCCTCTGACTTGCTTAAAGAATGAATTCTGCTTTCNGACAACATAGTGGGTTAGTATTTTCCTTGCTGTCCTGTGCTAGAATCCCCCTTATGATGCTTTACCCCAAACACCATCATGTTCTTCAGTGAAGATGTTCTCAGGGAGCAGAAGGTGATTTTGCTGTTAATCATTATCGGCTGAACTCTATTAAAATTGCCTGAAATCCACCTTGTCCTCTAAAACTGGCACCAATACAAAGGTATGTT
>LZPO01055153.1:0-11162 GCA_001675575.1 Neotoma lepida
TACCCCTGCATATCTTCATTATGCTAATGAGACAGTATTTTTAAAGGAATCTTGCTTATCTTTATAAGGAGTTAGAACCAGACATGGTGGTGCATGCCTGTAATCCCAGCACTCAGGAGACAGATACATACGGATCTCTGTTGAGTTCAAGACTAGCCTGGTTTTATGTAAGACTAGCCTGGGCTGGAAAAAAAAAATTGAAACCTCTACCTTTCCCCTCCATCTCTGTAACCTGTAAAGAAGACACTGTCAACTCATAAGAAAAGAATACAGATCATTGAGTACCCCCTTACAGTGAGTGCCACGTTTAAATTCTCATCTTAATTTAGCAGCCTTTCAACACCTTTTTCTAACATCCTCTCCTCTCATCTTGTGTCTGATTAAATAGTAGGTGTTTATACTACCGTAGACATTTGGCATAGTAAACATTGATTCCTTAATTCAGCAAATAGCAATTAAAAATCATATATGTGCACAGTACTACTGGCAGGGGGTCAGGGGACGGAAACAAGGGGGGTTGGGAAGGAAGGAAACCTGGTTAAGGCAGCTAATGTGTGCCAGAGGTGGCAGAGAGGGCTGTTGTATATTGAATGACCAGGAAGACAGCACTGACTCAATGACATCTAAACCAACCCCTGAAGGAAGCAGCAGAACGAGCTATGGACATGGGTGGGTACAGCTCTTTGGGCTGTTAGCCATTACTGCTCTTTACACTGATCAGGTCAGATGAGTTGACTGGTCATGAGCAAAGTTTGTCAGAACACAAAGAATTTTGAAAGGACCTTTTAATCCCTTTACTAGCCTGTCTCTTTAAGCTGNTTCTACAGAATGAGGTCGCACACCTTAGCCAGGAAAGCTACAACAATCCTTATACTGAGTTTGGCCAATACATAGTATAAAGTCTGCTGGATATTACTGGTTTTAAGCAAAGCAAACCCAAATCCCCAGGTGGGCTCCTCTAACGTTGAGTAGAGACAGCTGTGAGTGACGTTCTGTGTTCTCACCTACAGTCTCAGTCACGGGATGAGAGTGAACAGTAGAAGAAAGGACACTTAAGTAGGAGTTCAAGACGCTGAGCCCTAACTGGGAGTAAATTCTAAGAAAATGAAGATTACATGTGTTGAAAGGGAAATGTGGAGCATGGACGCTAGCCCTCTCAACCTCCGCTTTAACTGCATACTATTTTAGANTATATCTATTTGCCAAAAGAAGTGACACCTACCCGAGAAGGACTATGGCAACCAGGTTGCTTATGAGTGTATTTTCAGAGTTTTCCCTTCTGTGTGTCATAGTCTTTCTTGGGTGCATGTGTGGCTTCTAACTTGAACAAGGTAACGTCTACATTAGACGTCTATGGGTGCAAATTCTTCTCCCTGCTCCCCAGACAAGGACAATATGTAACCAAATCACAGATGCAAAATCATGCCTACTGTTAAAGCATTTATGCAAGTCTAACAATCAGGAACACTTAAAGCACAATTCCAAAACTTAGATGGTTCTTTTGGAAATCATTTTCTTAGAAATTTTTTTTTTTGCCCTTGATATACTAATTATCTGGTTATTTATAGGTCACAACCATCACTTAGTAAAATAGATTTCTCTTTCTTAGGAAAATTAAGTGTACTTCCTTTAAAATTGGCATCACAGTTCAGACCTACAAATTAACTTGAACAATCCTAAAATCTAACAAAAACGGCTCTAAAATAGACCATTTTGTCCCTAATCCTAGAATCTAGTTCATTTCCGCTTAAAAGATTATTGCTTGGCACAGTAAAGCATAGACTGAGATGTTGGGGATTCTCTCTCTCTTTTTGTCCTAGTGAGTTAGGAAGAAGTATTAGTTATTCATTTTGCTATTGGTTGTTAGCGATGCAGAGTCTGAGGCTGTGGAAACAGACGAATGCTTTAGTGACTGAGTGCCAGTGTCAGGGTGTCAGGTCGCTCATGATCAGACAGTGATTGCATCATTTACTAGCAACATGACAGTGAAGCAGAGACTGTAATTCCCTACACTGAGGAAAGGATTGTGGAAAAAGTATGACTTCCTCTTAATCAAACTTGCCCCATAGGTATTTAAGTTTTTCCTGTGTTAGATGTCTGCATGACATCAATAGAATCATGGGCAATGAAGAAGCTCCTGTTTTGTTGCTATTAATAATAATGGCCTCCTTTTGCATATAATTGTATCATTATATATTAACTAATAAGAGTCTCATGATAACTCCACAAGCTAGCGGGATAGCTATGATCATTACTCATATAAATGAGAAAGCTGAGGCCCTGCACAGTTATTACCACGTTATTCAACTTAGAGTCAAAAGCAGTGCCTGTGGATTTAGATGTTCTGATTGGAAATCAATTGAAAATTCCTTGGATGTGATGGATGTCATAATCTTTAGTAAAGCTTTGTCTAATTAGTTCCAGATTTCTCCCTTCCTCCCTCCCTCCCTCCGTTTCCTCCCTCTTCCTTTTCTTTCCCACCTGGGATGTCCTGTGCCACAGATTGAGTCTCCTTGAGCTGATGATGACACTAGAGCTTTGCAGATGAACCTGGCTGTGCTAAGGTCTGCTGGAGACTCACTGCACAGTGTGGTCTTTGTCATTTCAGTTTCCCACCGTCTAACTCTCTTCCAGCTCCTGCCATTCTCCATCGGGATCCTTCCCCTTCCCCTTTCAGTTCGTTCTGTCATTGTTTTTGTGCCCTCCTTCTGAAGGCCCTTCACGCCCACCGTGATTCTTGTCAGCAAGAGCGCTCTGCTGACTCACTCAGACTTCAAATCTTCCCAGCTTACTACACAGTGATCATCTTCACCAAGGCTGTCTACTACTCCACCTCCCAATCCATGTGTCTTCTCTCTCCATTTAAAGGCCATGGTCCATTATTCCAATCTTTCTCACAATCCCCTAAACTCACTTGGCCTTCTTTCTTTACACCACACCATGTNTCAGGATTCCAAGGCTCAACAGATGAAATCACCCACATTCTGCACGAGAGCATTGCTGCATTTTAATACACGCTCTTATACCCATAGGTAAATGGAGCTCTCACCCCATTGGCTGTAGCTCCTCATCTAGGATTGGGCCTTGTGAAATTTCCACCATCCACATTGCCATGTCAACTGGTGTTGTTGTTATGCAGGTCTTGTTTATGCAGCCATGCTCTTGAGATGTCATGGGTACAGCATCCCTGTCAAGTCTTGGGGGCCAAGAGCTGCTTCAGGAGGACAACTGTGCTTGTGTTTAGGGCTCCCAGAAATGCTAAGTTATAATGGTCCATAATCACATCACGCTTTAAAACGGGTTCTTATCCATTGCTTTCTTGGCCCTGTTTCAGGCATCACTTCCTCTCCCGTGCTCTGTCAAGAAAGAGTGTGTGCACCTTCTCTCCTTGCAAGGCTTACTTTCCCTTGAAATTCAGTCAGATAAAAAACATGGGCTCTGTGGATCTCAAAAAAAAGGGGGGGAGGTTAGATTATGTGGTTTTTTCCCAAGTTCAATGGGGCAGCATTCCCTTTCAGNTTCTTCATCCTCAGTGGGAGCAGATCTTCTCTTGTTAGGAAACTGCCAGTTCAAGGTCACCTTCTCTTAGCTGAGGCTATGAGACCCTGTCTCACAAAAGGAGCGAGGGGAGGAGAGGGAAGAGGAGAGAAGAGAGGAGAGGGAGTCCCAGACAGCCTGCAAATCGTGGTGTAATATTGTTTCCAGCAGAATCTTTCGGCACTTGTGTGGAGGGAGCAGGTCTCTCAGTCCTCAAAGTGCCAGGCCGCCACCTCAGGCCACATGGCTGTGTTCCTGCTACCTGGAGTCTTCTTCCCCAGGTCTGCATTTTCACGGTTTTCCCCACAGCTGCAGCCCTGCAGACCCCTGCTGACCTTTTCTCGCTGCTTTGCAGTTCTTCCTCTGTCCTGAAGCTTGGTCTGTCTGTGCTGCATTATTCTCTCACGCTATCCTATACTCTTCCTACTACCTGAACTTACTTTTGTTAATATGCTTGTTTATAATTTGGGGGGATTGTTTGGGTTCTGTGGAGGCTTTGTTTTGTTTTGTGAGAGTTTTTGTTTATACTTGAGACATGGTCTCATATAGGCTGACTTCAAACTCCCTGTGTTGCCATGCATGACTTTAAACTCCTGTTTCTCTCTCTCTGTCTCTCCAGTGTTGGGATTATAGGTGTGCACCAGCACCCTCAGCCCCTATTCACGCAGTGCTGTCCATCAAAGCCAGGGCTTTGTGCATGCTAGGCAAATACTCGACCAACTGAGCTACATCCTCATCCTTGTTTTTAAAGCTCTGTGAGATCAAGGTGCATGTTTATTTTCCATCGTTATATATTGAACACATAATAATCAATAAATATTTAATAAATTAGTACATGGGCCAAACATAACAAAGAGAATCTGTGGTGATGAATGAACCAGGGAAACAGAGAGGGAATCATTTTGTGTGGAAACATGATGAGTTTGAATTTGGATATGTTGAGTTGTAGGTGACAGCCAGGATTCTAAGTTCAATATGTTCCAGACTTTCACTCTGGCAAGATACTCATACAGATTTTGGAGTCATCACCATGAAGTTTGTGATTAGAAACAGATGATCTCTGGTGCAAAGAATGTTATGTGAGAACTCACAGACAATCAGAAACAATTGCAGGTGCTTAGAGTTGTCAATAACAGTTTTTAAAAAAAAATATGAAAAGGAAGAATTAGAAGCAGCGTATATTTACATGTGAAGATTTTGTAACTATACAACTATTTCCTTATTTGTAACAATAATGATTATTTCAAGGTATTTATATTCTGTAATAATTACTTCCAAATCATCATTGTGAAGAAAAAAATCATTACCATTGGAAAACCTAATATATTATAATCATGTATGCTTGTGAATACCAAAAGAGCTCTTTTATATGAAGTAGGCTATTTGTATGTCTGTCTTTAAATTAGACAATGATTGTGTTTCCATTACCTCGATATCTTGGGGAGATTAATTACTGTCAGCTTAGTCTCCAGTTCTGTTTACAGATGATGTTAAGATGATGAAAATAAGAATCTTTGGTCTTTGAAAAAAATAAGCACTTACTTTTTTCAGGGCAGAGAATATCATTTTTATTTTTATTAGTTTTGTTAGTTGATAATTTTATACATGTATATAATGAATTCTGATTGCTTTCTCCCCCACACTATCTATTGGTTCCCTCTTCTTATCAGTACCCCTTTCCATTCCCTATGAGTCTTTTTCTTATAATCATGACTTTTGGGGTGGTTTTGTGACCCATTTTGTTTAAAATTAGGGCCATCTGTAGTATCACTGGACTAAAATTATCCAATGGAACCAGATGGGGTCATCAGTGGACATACAACAGAAGACAGTGACACCCCCTTCCATATCTATTTTAGAAAATAGCTCAACAATGAAGGGTAGGTTCCCTGCCTCCCTCCTCCATTTGACTGTGGATGGGCCATTCTTATGCAGACCCAGTGCAAGTACTCACTGCTGCCATGAGTTTCTTGCTTTAATGGCTGTCTTTCTCAGAAAACAACTTTTGGTAGCTCCTCTCTCTGTCTTCCAGCTCTTACATTCTTTCTACCCTCTTTCTCCAATATTCCTTGAATCTTAATGAGGTAGTATAAATATGTCTTCTTTAGGACTGAGAAAAATGAATTCTCAGCCAACTCAATTTAAGCTCATCTCATGATTAAAAGACACAGTGTTGGCCTGCCAAGGTGGCTTGGTGGGTAAAAGGGTTTCCCNTGCAAATTTAATGGCCTGAGTTCAGCCTCTAGAACCCACATAAAGGTGGAAGGAGATAATTCCACGAAGTTGGCCACTGACCCCCAACATGTGCTGTATGTACAAGCCCCCACACACATGCATCCTGCACTCACATGNACTCATGATGNTAAAGTCTAAAACTTTTTAATAAAAAGACTATCATTAAAGTGTACCACTTTCTTCTGCTTTATTAAAGAATGCCTATGACTTGAAGAATTGGGGGAACAGATGGAAGTGTGCCAGTCAAACAATTCATCCAGCAAATGAAAATCTTAGTCANATTACAACAGCTTTCTGATTTCCCAGTGTTTGCTATTTTACCCAAAAACAAATCAGAGTGTTTCTGTCTTAGAAGCAAGGTCCTTACAGTAGTCAGTCTTCCTTGTAGGCAGAGGGGCTCATCACTATCAGGTGAAACTATCTATTTTTTTAAAAATATGCAGAAAGTGTAAAGACAGAAAATAAATCAACTCAGTCTTGTAGGACAGCAACAATGTATCATGGCTGATCAGTGGACATGAAAGAACACATGCACAGGATGTCACTTCCTGTGTCACAGAATGTCACTCCCAGAGCTTTGCTTATACTGAGTTCTCAGAAGCTCTGACTACTACTAAAAGTAGGAACATACATTCATGAAGAAAGGATAGAGACCCCAAGATAGCCTTGTTAATGTATGGAAGAGATAGTTAGAAAATTTTAGCCCACAGTCTTGGACTGGACTCAATCTAAAGTAAAGTCTTTTGTTTTTTTCTTAAATACACACACACACACACACACACACACACACACACACACACACACACACACACAAAGAATAATAGCCTCTTCTCAAAGAAATTTATTCTTTAGGAATTAAATGGTAATGAGGTAAAGTTTTATTTCATCCATGTTGTTAAGTTTCCCTACACGTTTACTTCTCCCCCTTGCTGATATTTGGAGGAATAAAAGTCAAGTATTTGTTGTTAAGGCTCAGTTACATTCCACAACAGTAGCTCTCTGAGTAATGCATCCTTTCTTTTAATGTATTAATGTATTTTATACCTATCAAAAGAGCTGTGATAACCTAATGTCATAGAACTTATTGGAAAGGTCAGTTAGAATTTTTAGCAATAGCAATTTATAAGATAGAACCCAGTGATAGAGCAGAGTGGGTAGACACCATTACAGTCTAAAGAGATGCCACCAGCAGTCTAGATGTAAGAAGACATGGCAGTCCAGCCCACTGAAATAGACCTATGATTCCAACTAGTCAGGAGACTGAGGTAAGAGTATCTCAAGTTTAAGGCCAGCGTAGGCTACAGAATTAGTCNATGTCCAACCTATGCAATCTAGTGAGACCCTGTCTCTAAAAAGAAGAGGTTGTAGCTCAGTAGTACAACACTTATNTGTACATGCATAAACGTTGGTTAAAACCTCAGTAAATGGATAATAAATAAGGAGAGAGACAGAGCAGAACTCCTATACAGAATATGCCCCCATGTTGCCTGCTTACTTCATTCCATATCTCTTTTTAGCTAACTATTCTCAATCCCATTACAGAAATGGAAGCTAAGTTTAGCAAATTGTTTGGCCTTTTATGTTTAGTGCACAAAATTCTTAATTAACAAAGTAAAATGCCACCATCCATTGTAAATCACTTTGCTAAACTTTCAAACTTAATAAGGAATCTTGTCTTGTCCAAAAGCTACTTTCAAGCCCCTGCTGATCTGGCACTCATGCCCGATTCCCTGTGGAGCTGAGTGAAAAAATGTAAAGCAAGCCAATTAAAGAAACTCTGAGCCAGAATAGACAAGCAGAGGCCATCTTGTCCACCCTCTGCCTCTAGGCAAAAACCATCCACTGCAAACACAAAGTTCTGCATGCATCCTGCTGACAAAAACGTTCACCACATGTAAATGATAAGTCATAATCCAGTTATTGCAACTAAAGCAGATTGTTAACTGTTCAAGACTTTATTTATTGCGTTGTAAAGATGCTGAGTCCCAGAGCTCATCTGAATTGTCCTAATTCTCCCTTTCANGAAAATAATTTTGTGCAAGAAATGCACTCAGATAATTGTCAATGTGGGGGAGGTTTGTGTCCAGAAAATAAAGTTATCTTCATCATCATATTAAGTGTATTTTTGGTTTCCTTTCACTCTAGGCTTACCTTACGGGTGGGAGGAAGCTTACACAGCAGATGGAATCAAGTACTTCATCAAGTAAGTACAAGCAGCTCGACCAAGTAAGCAATTTTGCTCACATCTGGAGAGAACCTGGAAGTTGCAGAATAATCAGCAAAACCAAGAAACCCTCTTGGAGGTTACAAAAATTAGAAACAAGAAATGAAGCCTCACCATCTTCATTTTGTGTGATTTAAATGCTGATATCAGATGTCATAGGAGGGGGTAAAACCCTAGTAACAACTTCTAGGGAAAGAACCAAAAACTGAAACAGAATCGTGATTTGAACTTGAATGTTGCCTGTCTGAATTCTCTTGCAGGATGATATCATTACTGTTCTTGAAAAGTTAATATCTAATTAAAAATCCATTTGTCATGCCCTAAAACAGTACCAACAGCAGTCACTGCCTTTAAATGTTGTACATTGTACACAGATCATTTATTCTGAAGACAACGTTTGGTCATTTCTGTTTGCCTGCAGTATTCCTGGACATTCACAGTGAAATATATAGACTACATACCTGATATCATGCAATTCATGTGGCCATAAGCAATGACAGACAGTAAATAGTCTAAGATATAAATAGAACAGTATATGAGAAGCCCAGATCCCAGTGTGGTANCAGTAACCTTGACGGTATGTGTACCACACTACCATTTTCCTTAATCTGTATGTAGATGAAGAAAATCAGAGGCTTGAGTTGTTGCCAGGAAATCCACAGCGGCTCTTACCAAGCCAGAATCAGATGCAAAGGCTCCTGGCCCAAGACCTTTTCTATTGTGCTAGACTGTCACTTACTGAGACCTTGAACGCCTGAGCAAGAAAAGACTCCCTTGTGCTGGACTGGATAGTTTTTCCCTGAATACAGTGGGCTGACATTTCTATCTTGTTCTGAATAAGTCTTTTGTTGTCAGAACCAGTGTTAGGAGAGTTGCAAGGGGAACCCCACTTCCTGGCTGGGATTTCTAGAAAACCCCTTGTACATCCTTTTGGCAAATGCTACAAGAGAAATGCTCTTGCTTTCCTTTCAAATGTGCACATATTTTCCAAGCAGTATGCTGATTTGCTTTCCCAAACCCTGAGTCTCTATGTAAGTTCCTATGTCTCTCTTAACTTCAGTTTCTCTTCAAACAAGGAGAGTATGTTGCCATTGTAGAGTTGCTGCTGTTAAATGTCGACCATGTACCCTGAATCCAGGAAGTGACTAATAACCACTTACCATTATTTTTCTTTGTGGAAAGACTNTCCTGTCAAGAAAGCACAAAGCCTGCAAATCATCATCTTAAGAAGATCATAAATTCAAAATTTCATATTTGTAAAGATTTAAGGAAGACTCATAGATAACCCTGGCATAGTTTTCATGGCTTGTTTTTTCTTGTTTTGTTGGGTGGGTGATAAAGCAGAAATGCAGTTTTTAGCATGAAGTAGAGAGAAGTCTTGGAATCTCATGTGTAGATCACACTCAGCAGCCCACTGCTCACTTCCAGAATCATTCCCCTACTCTCTGATACACTNCATTGATCATGTCTGGTTTCTGGGAGAGTTTATACCCTATAAACTGCTGTATATATGCTGTATAGATGGTAGAAAAAGGAAACACCATATTGTAATTTGCATCAGGCTTCNATTGATGCTCAGTGGCCAAGAGCACACTAAGTGTATTTGTCCATACATTATATCATTTAATCCTCTTAAGAATGTGGAAAGTAAATACCACAGGGTGCCATGTTTATGACATCATGTCATCATGGTGTCATGTTGATGACAAGCTTCATTTCACCCTCATCCGAGCCTCCTGTAAGGTCCCCCAAGGAAAGTCATGATCCAAAGAAGAAAAACTGGGAATATGCATTCAAAAACCTTTGAAAATATCCAAGTCTGCACCCTGTAGAGTTCTTCCACCTGAGCTGAGCTGTCTGTCAGTATGTCCGATCCATAGCTGAATGGCAGGGCCTCACTAGTGCTCTGTGAGAAAAGGGTGCTAAGGACAGGGTTGCCCATAACACAGGAAAAAACAGACCTAGATATGGCCAGCCAGAGAATCACTTTGTCTCACCATCTGGTTCCCAACTGGATGAGCCACTGGCCCTTAGAAAATGGAACAACTTTTAAGCTGGACTTCTACTACAAAAATGAATAGAGCATATAAGGAGAGGACCAAAAAAAGAACTAAATAACCAGCAATCTCTGACCACTCCAAAATCTAGCTCAGTTCCTGTGAAANGAATAGAAAGAGTGGACATTTACCCAGCCTTCTTTGCTGCANTCAGAAAACAGCCCAACATGTGTTCTGGAAACTCATCAGTTCTTTCATTGACCTTAATCGTGCTGTAGGAGGAAAGCAGAAAAAGAGAGAAGACAGATTTCTTTTCCAAAGGGCATGGGTGGGTATCATTGTCACATCACTGCAGCGAAAGAGACTGTCAAAGAGGCTAAACTCAGCAAGGTTACCCTCAGTCAAACTGCAGGGTCCAGAAACAGACCCAGTGTTATGTGGCTCCAAAACCACCACCCCCCACACACACACACACGTGGGGCTGCATCACTCCGCCTTCCTTGCTTTAAGGCCATTTGGTGAGAGGTGACAAGAAGGACATTTTAAGCAGATGTTGACTTAGGTAGAATGTTATACTTTGTCCATTTTAAAATAGCAGAACTTGCTTCTAAGAACAAGTAGTGATCTTCTGTAGATTGGAAGGTCAAAGAGTGAAAATAAGAAAATCTAACACTTTCCCAGTCCCAGCCTCCTAGAAAGTGGAATGCTTGCTAAGTTAGGTCTTCCTTTCTGAGAGTGTAACCCTGTTCATCAACAAGATGNATTTTAGTCTATCCATTATACCCGTGTTATATTTTTATATGTGTTATATCCCTACCGTCTTGTAGTGAGCCTATTGAACAAAATTGTTATGAGCACCCATCATTAAACAGACACAGTGAATTTTGCAGAGATTCTTAGGCTCCTCACTAAAACGCAACGCATCTCTCACTGACCTGGATGTNCCCATCCGTCTCTTCATCTTCACTACATTCTTCTTTTGTTTCTCTACTGAAGCCACCCTCTTCCCCAGGAGTTGTTTGTTTGAAGGATTGNAAGGNCTNATGCAGACTGATTTGAATTGCTCATCAATAGACTTTAAATATGGGTCTGCAGGGGTCCTGATGTGAGTCAAGGGCATCCTTCTGGTGCAGGTGGCTCTGATTGCAAAAGAAAGCCTTTTGATGTCA
>LZPO01055153.1:15824-27731 GCA_001675575.1 Neotoma lepida
TCTCTTTCTCTGTGTCTGTGTGTCTGTGTATGAGAGAGAGAGGGAGAAAGAGATAACTCTATTGTCTCTTCTTATCACAAGGACCCCGAGCAGAGGTCCCTTCCGGCCGGTAGTCACACCCCTGTGACCTCCTCTAATGCTTCTTACCTTACCCTGCACACAGTCTCCAAAAGTAGGACTTTTGATGAATTTTCNTAGGCCATGGCATTGTCCCTAAGTCACTTGTTCCTTAATTTACCCCTTTCCATCACTGGGGCTTGAACCCAGGTTCTATGGCAATCAGCAAGCACTGAATTACATCCCCAGCTCCTCTTACCTGTCAGTTTGACACACAGTCTTGCTGTATTGCCCATGCTGGCCTTGAACTGATGACCTGCNTAAGTTAGTCTCCCACGTACCTGGTATTACAGGCTTGTGCCAAGACCTGACTGTCTTAATTTAGTCTCCATCAGATCTACGCTTGCTGATATTTCCCTAGCTTTGCACAAGTTACAAGTTCTCCGAGCTCGTGTCTTTTCCTTTAGGTGTTACCATACAGAAGAAGCAGTCAAGGAGACCCCAGGTATGGAAAAGCCCCAGAACCTGTCTGTGACAGTGTTAGGTTACTTGTAAAGGGGAATTAAGGTTCCTGATCAGCTGACCCTGAGCAGAGCTTGCCCTACTCAGTCCAGTCTGACCTCGTGAGTCCTTAACAATAGAGGAAAGAGGCGGAAGAGTCAAATAAGGACATGTGATGATGGAAGTAGAACTGTTGCAGGCTTTGAAGATGGGCACCATGAGCCTAAGCCTGTGGGAGGCCTTGAGAAGCTGGAAAAACAAGGGAACTACCCTTGTGCCCCAGAAGGGACTGTAGCCATTTGCTGATGTCTTCAGTGTACCCCAGTAGGACCCACACCAGACTTCTGATCATTAGCCAGTAAATGTAAACCATTTTAAGTCACCAAATTTTTGGTGATAAATTATTGCAATAGAAAATTCGTACAGGGGCATGAGAGGTGAGAAGGACCTGTCTAACTACATGTGGAAATGTGTCAGGCCTAGAGCTAGGGGACTAGCACATGTTATCTCTTAAACTATTGAGGAAGGTGTTATATGTCACAGAGGTTGAAAAACTGAAATTCAGGGTATACAGAACTTCCCAGAGACACAGCCCTGATCATGTGCAAGCTGGAGTTGTCTACAGATGTGGCCAATAGGAAAGAGCAATTGGTGTCTACCTCAGTCCCAGGCCTGCTTGTGTGTTACTTTGGACAGAGCACTTAACCCTCTAAGCCTCAACTTTGTCAACNATAGAAATTATAGAGAAAAATAATGTTTTATAAGATTTTTATGAAACGAAAATAGGGAAAAATATCAAAGAACATTGCAGACTAGAAAATGCTTATCTGACAGGAAGTCATATCCAGCTGCCTCATCCTGGAACATCTGTTTGGGGTTTTGCTTTGTGAGATGTGGTTTCTGTGTAGCCCACACAGGCCTCGAACTCACAATCCTCTAGTCTCAACCTCCCAGTGCTGGGATGGCAGGGATGCACCACCGCACCAATTTGAAGTCTGCATCTAATCTGTGATCTCATCTCAAGGGGGCTTCAGTGGTCTCTTTGGATCACAACTGAAGTTTGTTAATGGGTATCAGCATGTATCACTGAGTAAATCTCGGTCTGGCAGTGGAGGCCTTTGGGGTCTAGAAACATGGATGGGTTTATTTGATGGTTTCAGAGGCTGAGAAATCCCAGTGTGGTGGTGTGACGGCTTAGGCAGACCATTCATCATCACTGTTATCTTTGGTAACATTGTAGCATTTTGTACTCTAGTGGTTAAAACAAGATTTTTTTTAACTAAAGGTTGTATTCATTTACAATGAACAATTAAATCTTAAAGTCTGAGATTCTAATAAGTTTATTTAGACCACTGGCTTTTAGAAAATAAACTCTAGCCCAAACTATTTAAATAATCATACAATTTTAATGCTTGCCCCCAAATTAATAAATAGATCATGCAAGTCGATTGGAATGAGACTATTGGTAAGGAGAAATAGCAATGCTAATTATTTAGTGATGTTGGTTTTATTTGGATAACTCTAATTTCCCTGATAATGCTCAATTTCTATAAACACACATAAACCACTTAGGGGAAATCCGCATCATTATCACATTTGAGAATTACCTGATCTTCAGTTATAAATAAGCTAGTCTACCAGTTGTGGGTTTATCCTCCGTGGTGTGACTACAGCAGCAATCAGAGGGGTTTAGAGTGATGCATGCCTCAAGCAGGCATTGATGCCACTCCTGGCACCTGGATACAGCTATGAAGAGATAGAAAGACAGACACGGCCTTGCTCTGTTGAAGCCAGCAGCCTAGCGGGCACAGATAGGACACATGACAACAGAGTATTACTGCTTGGGAAGCACAAAGCCTCTGAGTCGAAAGCTGCTTATTTTTTCAGTTGCTCACGTAACATTTTTCATGAATTTCATAGGAAAGAATTTTTAAAAGACATAATAGCTTTATATATATAATCTATGATCATTGAATTAATCCTTTAATTAATTTCATTTTGCAAAGCTAAAGAGCCCCTTTCTGGAGGTCACTTAATCCATCCCAGAGTCTCTTCACATGTTGCTATGGAAACCAGCCTGGATACAGAGGGGTTGAGCATAATGGTTAAATTCTCAGAAGTCATTATATGGATCTGGGNGCTGGCTCTTCTGTGTGCCAGCCCTATGACCGGGAGTAAACTATGCCACCTTCTCAGCATCATTTCCTCCAATCGGTTCACCCACCTGGTCACACTTGCAAAGGTGGCATCAACAAAAAACAGCCAGTATTTAAAGCTCACAGACTAGCTGAGCTTTTTCTTTTTTAATCTTCATTAAAACAAGTATTTTTGCCAGGAATTTTCTTTCAGTATTCATCTTTTACTAGTCTAATAACAGCAGTTTTTCTAATATTACACACACACACACACACACACACACACATCTTTAGATTCTTGTAAACAATTTTATATCTAAGACCTAAAGATGTTTGCATTAATTGAATCTTAATATTGGATATCTGTTATATATTTCATAGGAGTGTCATAAACACAGAATCAAAATCAAATTCTAATTTATTCCCTTTAAAACAAATATTCTTTTAAGTATAACTCTTTTGCTGTCATTAATACTTGCATTTTGTAGCCACTTAGAAATTTCTCCAGTGCTTCAACATTACTGGGTCCTGAAACAAATTATATTAAGAAGTCTTTGCCTATTTTTACTTTCTGATTATATATATATTTTATATACATTCCCCTAAAGTTATATTGGAAATTTATTACCTTTGGGTCATTATCCTGCAGCTTTGTCTTAGGCGTGATAAAATAACCCAGGCAACTCTTCCTAAACTCATAGTGACACAGAGCCACGTCTGCAATGGAGAATGAACAAGGGGACATCTTTCACCATCACAGTTAAGAACAGATTTCTGTAAAGCTTTTGTACTTTTTGTGTTTAAGTCACCTTTTTCTAGAGACTATCCTTAATTTTTATTTTGAAAGAAATAAATTTGCTTCTCTTTTTGAAAGAACACATTTTGATTCTCTAGCTAAGAGGTAAGAAACATAAGGAGGGTAATTATAATGGGATTTAAATAATTCACTTAACATTTCTTTGCCAATAAAATAAAGCATGTTCTCTTGGGCTTTTTTAAAATAAACTCTACAATATGTCTTTCAATTTACTAATATTACTTTAAAAAACACACAGCACTGGCAACCGACTGCTCCATAGCTATTGATTTCCAGCAACAGATTTGGCAGCCACTGAAAAACAAATGACCTTTCAGCTTTTCAAATACATCCGAATGCCTGTTGGTGACTCCCCAAGTCAGGTCAGATGCAGGGTCTCTGCNGAAGCACTCGCCAGGGGTACTGCGTGTTCAGATGAGGACTTTGTGTCTCATAGGCAGCTTCATTTATTTACCAGCCCGCTAAATTTTTCATTCTCAACAGCAACATCTCCTTTTATGAACCATGAGGTCTTTATTAATTAAACAGAGTAGTCAGCTGGACTGGTTTATTCTTCATCCTTAGTTGAATTGCCAAACACACAAATCAGGGGGGAAGTATTTCTAATACTAGAATGTTCTCCAAGCCAGTAAATCTAGGATTATCTCATCATACTGATTATGTCAAAGAGCATTAGGCACAGTGCTCACTAAGACAGAAAATTGAATGGTAGACTCAAGACTGGCTCCACTCCAGCGTTATAGGCAGAATTCCAAGGTGTTCTTGCACTAATCAAAAAGCCCTAATTATCAATAAAACTAGTTATGATCATTTCTTGAATGTCTACTCTTTGTCAGGCCCTTTACACATACCACCTGGGCTTCAGAAGTTCTGTCTCATGGGTTCTGAGTATTTTGTAGTATTTTGTTTCCAAAGATCCATTTGTAAACTTTGAGGCACCAAAAGCCTTTCTTTGTTGCCTTGGTTTTCTTTTTCCAGTAAACAGTTATAGAGATTACATGTTTAATATTTAGAAATGTGTATGCAAGTAGGGTTTTGTGGTGGTGGTGGGTAGTGGTGGTGGTGGTGGCGGTGGTGGTGGTGGTAGTGGTGGTGGTGGGTAGTGGTGGTGGTGTGTGTGTGTATTTCTTTACCAATAAAATCAAGCTATTATCTTAGGCATCTATCTTTGCAGAAAAGTATATTATAAATATAAGATTAGCCAAACAAATATAAATTACAGTATGTAAAATATAAGTTACAGTATGACCTTTGAGTGAGGTCACATTTTGCATTAAAAAGTCTTGATGATTCTTGGGAGTTTTCCTTGCACCAGGTTTCTACCTGACCTTGAAATGCCCCCCATCAAGACATCTCTTTCATTACTCTCTCCCTCTATTCCTCCCCTAACCTGATCCCTCATGTTCCCATCCCCACCCGCTCCCAGTTTACCCAGGAGATTTCTTCTATTTCCCCTTCCCAGGGAAATCCATATGTCTCTCTTTGGGCCCTCCTAGTTACCTAGCGTCTTTGGGGCTGTGGATGGTTCTCCTTTACTTTATAGTTAATAACCACTCATGAGTAAGTACATACCATGTTTGTCTTTCTGAGTCTGGGTTACCTCACTCAGGATGATTGTTCTTCTAATTCCATCTACAAGGATGACCCCAGCTAAGACTCCTAGTAATAGTGGAGAAGTAGCCATCTCCCGTAATCAGATTGGTGACTACCCTCATTGTCATCAGAGAGCCTTCGTCCAGTAACTGATGGAAGCAGATGCAGAGATCCACAGCCAAGCACTGAGCCCAGCTCTGGGAATCCTGTTGAAGAGAGGGAGGAAGGATTATATGAGCCAGGTCATCACAAGGGAACCCACAGAGACAACTAACCTGGGCTCATAGGAGCTCACAGACACTGGACCGACACCTAAGGAGACCACATGGGACTGACCTAGGCCCTCTACATATGTGTGACAATTGTATAGCTTGGTCCACTTGTAGGACTCCTAGCAGTGGGAGCAGGGCCTGTCCCTGACACTTTGGCAGGCNTTTGGGAACCTATTCCTCANACTGGGNTGCCTTACCAAGCCTTAATATGAGGGGAGGAGCTTAGTCCTACCTCAACTTGACATGCCATGCTTTGTTGACAATGGTAGGAGGCCTGCCCCTTTCTGAACAGAAACAGAGGGGGAGTGGATTCGTGGATTTGGAGGGGGCAGGCGCATAGAGGGTAAACTGCAGTCAGGGTATAAAATAAATGAATAAATTTAATTGAAAAAAGTCTTGATGAAGGTTATTAACAAGAACAGATTTCAGGTAGAACTTTCTAATATCAATTGCCGAGAGTCAGTAACTNTTTTTTCTTAGACATCTTGCTTTTGTTTACTCTGTTACCAATTTACCAATGTCTATATGGTTACATAGTTAATATTTCAAGAATGAGAATATCACTTGTAAAATGTCAAATAGCAAAGCATGTACCTGAACTTATCCTGCAGATAATTGTTGTTGATTTTCTTACTTCCTACTCTCCCCATTCAGGTAACATTATAAGGGAAGAAGTATTTAAAATAATTTAAATTGCACTCTCTGAACTGCACCAATACATTGTAACTGTCTGTGCTGGTAAACATTGAATCTCTAGATACTGAGACTGTCAAATCCACAAAGCAATGTTCCCCAGCACACTCTTTTGAAACATGTACTCTGTGCAGGATGGCTCCTGTCCATCTCACCTTNCAGTGGTGCTCCAGCCCTCTTGGTTACACTCCTTAATATTTCTTTAAAAGTGCTTTCAGTGTAGGCCATGAAAAAACCTTGAAATGAAATGAGTCTGGGCTAGGTTGATGTTCTAGTAAGCTTAGCCTTCATAAGAAATCCCTTTACACCATTCTAAAGAGAGTGGTACTATGAATTACTGCTGAGAGAATAATGATTCCTTTTTTAATGTTTTATTTATTGTTTGATAATTTCAGACATGCATGCAATGTGCTTTGATCAAATCCATTCCCCGTTTCCTTCCTTCCCATTCCTCCCTTACCCACCCNCATGACTTTTCTCTCCCAACTTCATGTGCTCTCTTTTCCCCCCTAAGCTCACTAAGTTTACTTAGCACTATCTGCACATGCATGTAAGACAATCCACTGTAGTGTGGGTAGCCTCTAAGGGGCCAAATCCCTGAAGAAAACTGACTCTGTCCTCCCTATAGCCATCAGGTGCCAGTAGCTCCTGAGCTAGGTGGGANTTCATGCACTTCTCCCCGTCTAGGCAGGCATTTCGGCTGNCTTGATCTTGTGCAGGTTCTGTGCAGGCTNTCTCAGCTGCTGTGAGTTCATAAGTGCACCAGCTCTGTCATATCCAGCAAGCACTTTTCCACTGCAGACATTCGCTACCTGTGACTCTTTCTGTCCTCTCCTTCTCAGTGATCCCTGCACCTTGTTGAGTCAGAGGATGATGTCCCATTTGGAGCTGAGCATCCACTGAGCACCCCACAGTCTCTTATTGTCTGCATGTCAAGCAGTTGTGGATTTCTGTATTAGTCACCTGATGAGAGTTGAGAGATGTGCTAATGCATGGGTATGAAGATAAGTCTTTAGGGGGCAGTTTATTTACTGTGTCCATTTAGCAGAATAATAATACAAGGTTCTTCTCTACAGCCTATGACCCAGACAGCCATGAGTTTTTAGCCCCTAGACAGTACCAGGCATAAGTTCNATCTTATGGAACAAGCTTTAAATCCAATCAGAAAGTGATTGGTCGCTCCTATAACATTGGTGTCACCAGTGTATGTATCTTGGCAGACCTGTCATTGTAGTTCACAGGGTTCATGGCTGGGTAAGACTGTTGATGACTCTTCTCCACTGGCAGCATGCCTAGAACCTTCCAGCACTATGAAAGCTAGGCAGTTAGGGAAGAAGCTTCCAGGTTGGTACCAGCTTGATTTCTCCATGTCCTATGACTCAAGTATGTAGTGTCTTCAGCAGCAGGGTCTTACTATCAAGTTCTGGAGGGAAAACAAGAGCAATAGCTACAGCCTGTAATGTTTGGGGATTGGGGAGCTAGGGAACCCCAGTTGCCAACAACTCAAAAGTAAGTAACCAATACCTGACACTAGGCTTTTTATTTGAAAGTCTGTTATATATGAGATTGACATTATCCCCCAGTTATAAGGTAACACAATTTAAACGCCTCTTATATATGAATGTATTCTAGGAAGCTTCTACAATGGTAGGTTTCCATATAGGTTTTTCATTGATCTTTAGTATTAGTTATCCCTCACCGTACTCCCTCTCTACCAGCACACTCAAACTCTGGAAACTATGAAGAAACCTGGGCCTTGTTGCCTCCACATTGACTCTTGAACTCCTTGAAGTCCTTTACCCCATTGTGAAACTATTAGTAATCTACTTATAGAAAGATAAATATAATGTCTCTCCAACCTCACCCCACCACTCCAAGAGGCTGGACAAATGGTAGAGGACATGTAAGAATCATCCAGCTGGAAGCTAAGTTAGGGTATGAAATCTGAGACACATCCACCAGGTGGGAGTGTGGTTTGTGGTGTTCTGCCACTCCCTAAATGTACCTCCTNCCCTAGTGCCCTTCCCCATCTCTGTTTCTGTCCCTTCTTCCCACAATGCTCTTCAGGACGCTAGTCATTTGTTCTGAGAACGCATCGAGCACCACAAATGCAGAGATAAAAAACAGTTCCTGCCCGTCAGGGAGCTTTCTGAGCAACAAGGAGGCTGACAATAGACATGCATTTATAATATGGGAAAATTAGAGAGAAGACTATGGGAATTTGCTTCTTTGGAGTTAGTGTGAGGTAACTCCCTGGAGAGGAGAAATGTGGCCCAGAATCATACTGTAGAATGTGTTTGACCCCGAATCGGTTAGAACCCAGTGTTTCACAGGTAAGTGACAGTGTATGCTTTGTCGTTTAGGAAGGTCTCTGGGCTGGAGTGGAGAATGAATTAGGAAAGAAATAGAACTGAAACAGAAGCTATTTCAGTGTACCAGACTATTACATTGGAAAAGGAAAGGAGGAGACAGATTCCAGAGATGATGCTCACAGCTAGACAGCCATAGGACTTGCTCACAACATCAGGTGAGGAAAACGGAGTTTGAGGTGATATATTCATCTGCATTCATGGTTACAAAAGACCCATAAAACATCTCCAGGATCTAGTTCTAACTGTTTCCTGTCCCCAGGGCTGGAAACTGGGTAGAAGCAGTGTCCCCAGGACCAATACTTGTTTGGCTGGGTAGAAAGACAGTATTTCACATTCTAATCTGAACTCCTTGTCCTTCTCAAGTCATGTAACACAGACCACGTCCTGGATCCATCCCATGATGAGTGTCCTGAACCTGTCCTGCTCAGAGGAGAATGAAGAGGACTGTCCCAGAGAGCTAACAGACAAGAAAAGCTGATGGCTTTCCGCAGAAAATGGTGCTTCTGAGTCTTCCAGCTTTTCAGACCATGTGCACAACCAGACACAAGACACCACGCCCTGAGAAAAAGGANTCCAGCACATTCTTCCGGATGGGGTGTCAAGTTGAAACTGTGCTATTTCTATGTACATGTTAAACATCAGCTGCCATTACACTAGTTCTTTGACAATAATTTAGTTGCATTTGTTGAAGTCATATATAATTAGATTTTATATGCATATAACTTTTCATATATAATTAGGTCTATATAACTTAGTATGTAGTTCATTGTTTGGTATTAGATGCAATGGCTTTTATACCAAAACTTTATATTGAAAGTTTATATGAACATAAGGAACTACTTCTTTTCTGATAATCCNCCCTCTGTAATCACAGTTCAGGAAAGTGATCTGAGAAAGATTGAGGAGGGTGCTATACGGCTACCCATTAGCTGCTGAATACAACTTTTGTGTTTTTTTTACCTATATCTCATAGGACACAATCTAACTTACATCATTAGGAGACTTTTATCATTTATAAAAATGCTTTCAAATCTCATCTTGTTTAAACCAAACAGCCTGGTTATAGGGCTGATCTATTGACCGTTTTCATTCATGTCCTCAACTGGAGAAACAGTGGTTCAGAGAGACAGAGCGTCCTGTCCCAGAGCTCAGGCTAACACCTCATCTTCTGATCCCATGTCCAGTCCCCTTTGACTTGCTTCCTACTGTCCTCACAGAGGGAGGGTGCAGTCCAACAGAGCACCTTCATTCTGTTGATGCAGCTGGGTCCACAGCTGTGCATTCCACAGCAATCCAGAGGACACCTCAGAGTCAATCATGGCCTCTTCGTAACCCCACTCTTCTCCTTCTTATGGGCCCACCCCTCATCACCCCTGGATACTCACCANCTGCTCTGTGACCTTTCAGCAGCTTGGTCCCATGGCTTGCCATGCTTGGATACTATTGCCAGTAGGAGCATCTAAGGAGAGCTGATAGAAATAAAGGTATCTTTTAAAATACTGCCAGGCTGCTTGTAACAGATTGAAGACCTGCAGCCAAGGAAAGCAGCCCAGCATTGCTTAGGCAAGCCTAGCACTCCCGAGAACACAGTGTAAGAGTCTTCACATAGAGACACTGTATAAATGAGTCACTGAGTTCCTACAGTGACTTAGCACCTATGTCAGCAGCAGTCACTAGCTCCTAAGTTTTCTACTGAGTTTTACCTGGTATTTAGAATGTATATGGAGACTGCATANGGGCATTGTGCTCACTCATACCTCTCTGAATACATTAAAGATTTAGGATTTAAGTTGAATACTTTATATCCTTTATATATTCCTACTTTATATCTTGAGGACAAACATAAAGTCAGTCAAATACAGACTGACAAGGAGTCATTAACTCTGAGAAAGACAGAATGGCTGGAGCAAATGTACTACCCCTCTCCTCACCACTGTCTGGATACTAGGAAGCTTCAGAGGGGACAGTTTTGAAAGCAGCCCCAGAGGGAGTCCCCAAGAGGTGAATGGGCACTCACACACTTTTATAAGAAAGTATCTATGTTGTGGAAGGCAGAATCCTTTCAGGAGATTCCCTACCCCACTGGAGAGCTTCCTCCCTTGTTTGTAAGGGAAGCTAAGATGGGACCCTGACGCATGCAGTCTGTAGTCCATATGTGTTCATGTGTGTGTGGCACTCACCACCTCTCTGCTGCTTGTACCAAATCCCTCCCTGTTTCTGTCAAATACATAGTCAAAAAGACCTATAAAACTCATAGTGCTNTTTGCTGAGCACTCTACGTTGCAAAGTACAATGAACATGTATTAGCTTACTATCTTCTTTTGGGAGGTTATTTTGAGGTAGCTTCTCCCTGTATATCCCCCTGCCTCAGCCTCCCAGGCACTGGGATTTCAGCACCAAGTATCTTCTTAAAGCCACCCATAAGTGGGGAACCATAGATTCCCCACTTTGTATAGAAGACTAGGTTGAGGGAGAAGTGGCCATTGCCCAAGGGTCCCAGCATGCTTATGTGTTGATACTGAACCTTGAGGCAAGTCTTTGATTGCAGGCCTTCTTTAAGCCTGCAGGCAGAGTGATTGGATTTAGTCGCTCTGCAAGACTCCAGCACCCAATCATGAGGGACTTCGTAGTCAGAAAAGAATTCCCCAGGAGAAAAAAAGCGTTCCACAGGTTCTGGTGCATCTGAGCTTCTCAAGGGGAAGTAGCCAAGGAGGCTCAGCCTCTGAATTAGCTGAGTCAGGTGAATACTCATTGAGATTCCCTCTTTAGTCTCCATGACCTCCAGAGAAGGATGCTGGGAGAATCTCAAATGCTCTTCTGATGCAGATAGAACCCTGAGTTACTTTTTGGGAAGTTAATATTCTAAATTTTAATTAGCCCTATCACTGGGGTCATCCATCGGAAATGNTTCTGCACTGACTCACCCACTCAAATTCTGGGCTATAGGAACAATAGNATTGCATCCCTCCCAGTGCATGTTTTAGGGGCATTGGCCATCAGTTGTGCTCCAAGTCTCGATTTCCTAGAGTGACAAGGGAAAGCCTGGCCATCCTTACCCATTTGTTCCCTCGGAACACTCATTAGCTCCCAGCAATGTGACCAGCACTCTGTGTGCNAGGGCAAAGTAGGGCAACAGCTAACCATTTCTTGGGCTGTTTTAAAAATAAAATGATTTTGAAAGTCAGAATTACAGTTACTTTTTAACTTCTGAATTTTAAAAATTGTATTCCTTTCAAAAAAAATGAAAGTACTGTGGAAATAAATTGAGTTAAATAAATAGCCCATCTCACTTTCTGGAAGCTGCCATCACCAATATTTCAGTGAATATTTTCACTCAAGGGCAAGCATGACCCCCTTAAAAGTTCACCTTTGAGTTAGTATATTGTGGTCATCTTTTTATAGCAATATAGGCATTTCTATTGTGTTTCAAATGTCTGCGTAAGCTACTGCCTCAGAGTGTTTATTGT
>LZPO01055153.1:45550-56546 GCA_001675575.1 Neotoma lepida
AAAAAAAAAAAAAACAGGGGTTATCAAGCCATCTACAAACAGTAATTACAGTGATGACCATATTTCCTTTTGAAATACGTGCCCTGAACAACCTGTGTGTATAGAAAAGCCAAAGACAATTTATCTGGGAGAGGAAAGGATAGATTTTTTTGAAAATCCAAATGCATTCACATCAGAGCTTACTCTTGAATCTCACCGAAGTCCCAACAGATGGATAAAAGGATCAACTTCCCCATCTGCAAGCACCAAGGAGAAGCATCACTGGCCTGGATTTGAGAGTACAGGAAGTTTTTCAGTCTAGGGTCAAATTACATGTCCCCATTAGAAGGAGATGGGTTAGTGTGAAAGAGTGGAGGTCAGGTTACAAGATGATTCTTGTTGGAGATAAATCAGTACAGGGGATTTAATGAGGACTGTCACTCCTCTCTAGCTTTGGACCGTTCCAGGGCCCTATTCAGACAAGCTTCTCCACAAGGAATAGATGCCGGAGAGGACCTATGATCTCTTCCATGTGCGTTCATTGGGAGGAGTGGCTGCAAACTGAGTTGATCTGAGTTGGAATCCTCCGCTGTATCTTAGGGGCTCTTTGACCTTGGTCACACATCATTTTCTCGTATAGGAAAGTGGAGAAAGAACACTTCTTATGTATCTTGAAAGGTAGGGACACAGGTGTTACTCTCCTTTCCTCTGGGCAATAGGTCAACAGAGAAAAACTGACAGTGTGTTATGATTTGGGTCTTAAATGCCACTGCCACCAGGCTCATGTGTTAAATTCTTGGTCATCTGGTGTTATGAGGTGGGAAGGGGAGGGGCAGTTAGTAGATATGACCTAGTGGGAAGGAGTTAAGTCATTGGGGATATGACCTTGAAAGTCATGCTGGAACCGCCAAGCCCTTCATCTTTCTGTCATTATTTCCTGGCCACCATAAGCGAGCAGCCTTCTCAACCGCTTGTTCTCCTGCTGTAACATTTGTCCAAAGTCAACAGAGCCAGCCAACCGTGAAATGAAATCTCTGAGAACATGAGCCAAAGGAAACCTTTTTACCTGTATGCTGATTGCCTCGTGTATTTTGTCACAATTACAGAAATCTGACTGAAAGAGAGAAACTTACTAAAATTGGAAGAAATTGGCCAGACTTCAAACAGGAGAAGTCTTAGTGTTGAGATAAACTGGTTTTTTAATGGAACCACAGAGGCAAGAATCCTCAAAGACAGAGATCTCCCTCAAGTCACTGACTTTGTCCATAAATAGTTATTAAGCATCTGTTTTATGATGAGTGCTGTCCCAAATCCTGAGGATATGAAGAAAAACAGGATACTCTCTACACCCTCAGAAGGCTCACAAGCTACTTGTCAAGACATTCATTAAATCTGCACACACAGGGGCTGGGCATGTGGCTCAGCTGACATGACCCAGTACTTGCCTAGCATTCAGGAAGCCCTACGTTCAGTCATCAACACNGCATAAAATCTGGCATGTTGGCTGGTCCATGCCTGTAACCCCAACCTCAGGAAGTAGAGGCAAGAAGATCCGGAGTTCCAGGTTATCCTCAGCTATGTAGTGAGTTGGAGACCAGCCTGGACTACAAGTTCAAAACAGAAAAAAAATGCACATGCATGTGTGGGTAACATTTTGAAAGGTCTCCAGGGGAGCCTATTGGTATACAGCATCTTCTCTGCTCTGTAAAGGTGGTCTTAACAGGCAAAGGCTCATCGGCACTGAGAATGGGTGAAAAGTAAGGATAAGAAGGCAGATTTTTTTTGTTTCTTTCATTAGGTGATTCTNATATTCTTAATATACACCAAACTCTCAAAAACAGATAAGAAAGAAAACATAATGTTGCTGTCTGGCCAAGGCCTCAAAATCCACAGAAAAGTAATGAAATAAATTGTACTGATACCAAACAGTATTATAAATAAAAGACCATAGAAATATGATGCGGAAATGGTGGTTCTGTCCCCAAAGGGAGCTAGCAAGCACACCCAGGAGGTAGTCCAACACTGTGGTTCAGGTGACAATTTTCATGCTATCCCCCAAACTTTTACACTGTGAACATAAGTGATACTCACGGTGCCAGCTGGTATTGTTAACAACTTGAAGCATTAATGTAATACAGCGACGCCCTCAGAAAAGAAATAGAGTTGATGAAGAAATTAACGTGTTCAAAAATAAAGGCTTTGTCTGCTGACACGCTTGCATCTTCACACATGGTGAGATTTACTCAGAGCTAGAAGGAAAGAATACAGCAGTCAATTTAAGTCCATAAGTGATAGCCTAGGGAAAGGTCACTGTCTCCTCTGAAACATCATGAACTAAGCAATGGACATTCCTTTGGATCCAGGGCCCTTGCCAGTTTTTAAAGTATCTTTGTATGTACCCTGGGGTTTTTGGTGTGGGAGTATGAGAGTCTGGTATATGTATATATATATATGTGTGGGTGTGCTCATGGATGCCAAAGGAAGATGACAGGTGTCCTGTAGAGACCAGTCTTTCACTAAACCTGAAGCTTTTGACTAGGTTGGCTGGCCAACAAGTTCCTGTGATTCCCCCTGGTTCTACCCCTCATGCTGGGGTTACAGGCACACATGGCCATATTTGGCTTTATTTTTTGCTAAAAAGAAAAATGGGTGCAGGGGATTTGAACTCAAGTCTTTGTGCTTGCACAACAAATGCTCTTACCCACTGAGCCAACTCTCCACCTCCCTTCAAAGTATCTTTACATAGAAATTGCATTGCTTCTTCCCCACAAATCCTAAAAACAAGGGTTGCAGATCTTTCATCCCCATTGCATGGGTAGGAGGATAAGGCTTGTGTTGGGGGGAGGGTAGGTTATTTCTAGAGTCATCTGGCTGAAGCATGGTGAAATGTTGGAACCTGTATTCCAACTTTCACCCTAACAGTCTCCTAATGCACAGGGGCAGGATTTCTCAAACTNTCAGGGGCATATGAAACACCTGTGAATCAAAAATGCAGAATGGAATTCATGAGCCTGGACTAAGACAGGAGATTCTGCTTTTCCAGGCGAATCTGGGGTGTCAGTGTTCCCAGGAAAAGGACAGTCTTCACAGTCAGAGGCAATCTTCATCTATTTCCCAGGGGAAATCATTTCAAATGATTATGACAATCCTTCATATTTTTCAAAATACTAAATCATTGCCTTCAATGCCTTTTTCTCAGGCAGCACCTGTCTATATCCCTTTGATGTTTCTGGAGCCTGGACGTTCTCTGTCACAGTGCATCTATCACGGCTCTTTCCCTGCCTTTGGCTTCTTACATTCCCTATCCAAGTCTTGGTCTCTAAGTTTCGGTCACTGCCCCTGTTCGGCCAGCAAACTCTGTCTTTGACTTTACAATAACAAGCTGAAGCCTTCTCCAACATAAGAACTAAGTCTTTGATTCTCTGGACAATGACTACACACCCAACAATAATTAGCATAATCCTAACGCTAATTACTCTGAGTCAGAATAGACCCCATAGTCTCAATACTTAGTCCCCAAGGTTCCCGCAACTTCTTTTACCAGTCACAAGCCCTGGGCCTCCCATGAATCTGACTAACTGGTTACCAAATATGGGTTCTCATGATCTCCTCAGATTCAAAAATTTGCTAGAAAAGTTCTTAGAACTAAAGAAAACAGTGTTTTACTGACTATTATTGGCTATTATTAGATAATTATAAAGAAAACATCCTAGTCATGGCTAAATGGAAGTAAAGAATAGGACAATAATGCACGGAGGAGCTCCCATGCCCTCTAAGGACACATCTGTCTGTCAGTGTTGATGTGTTTACCAACCAGAGGCTCCCCAAACACAATCGTTTACAGAGTTTAATGGAGGGTTTCTCACACAGATATGATTAACCATCATGACTGAAATTAACCGTCAGCCCTGCTCCCCATCCCAGGCTAGGAAGCCCAGGCACTAGTCTTCTTATTAGCATATAGAAGACATTCCTGCCACTCTGGAGATCCAAGAGTTTTAGAAGTTATGTGCCAGGAACCAAGGACACAGAAATGCATACTTCATTTATGCCACCCAAAGATTTTTCACATTTTGCTTTCTTTATTATGCCTTGCCTTCTCAAGCAAAGGCAGAGGCACATGCAGCCTTCCTACGCAACAGAGTCACCCTCACAGGTTGCCAGGCAGGCAACACCTATTCATTAGGCGCTTCTGTGTGCTCCACAGGCCTAGTGTTTCAGGACCACCTCCCCAGAAATGAGACTCAAGTCAGCTTGGGACAAGATCAAGACGTCAAGGACTAAAACAATAGGATTTTGGTGGGTTTCAGAACACATGTCCCCCAAAAAACTTGAGCACCTTGGCATGTTGGAAGACAGCAGTGCAGGAAATCTCCCTGACTTCCACCCTTCCCTTCTTCTTTGACTCAATCTTAAAACACGGGAAGGATGTTTATAACCTTCCCCAGAGGAGACCCTGACCCTCACATAGTAATCACCCTTCCTTCACTCAGAGGTAAGGAGCATCCTTGTTTCTGAAGCTGAAGGAATGAAATACAAAGGAGAATTGGAATAAACAAGCCAGACTAACTTTTCCCAATGTGTTGCCATCAGATCGTGTCTTTCTTTTATATTTGTCCAAAACAATCTATCCTTTACTGAATCTCATAAAATACACTCAGGTGCATCTTCTTGAGGGTTTCATTTCCTTCTGTAGGCTCCTGGACCACATACAACTTATTAAGCATGTTTATTTAAATGGGTAAGTCCTTCGTTCCTTTATGTAGACATTACCTAGTATTACAATCACCCACCTACATACCTCATGCTCCAGGCTACTCCAAATTAAATTCAGTTTACACAGAGTGCATTGAGAATTCTCATAGCTTTCTAACTATCTTGTGCTGAGTGCTCCCTCTCTCTCTCTCTCTCTCTCTCTCTCTCTCTCTCTGTGTGTGTGTGTGTGTGTGTGTGTGTGTGTGTGCATAGCCTTGCTCATGAATGACGTGAACATGGCATGCAGGTGGAAGTCAGAGGACAACTTGAAGGAGTTGGTTCTCTTTGTCTAGCATATGGGTCCCAGGGTTTGAACTCAGATCATCAGGCTTGGTGGCAAGCACTTACAGAGACATGCCGCCAACCCCCATGGATAGACTTTTTATACTATGTCATGACTATTTGTTCACCCATCTTCCAGCAACTAGACTTAAAAATACATATGTCGCTAGCATCTGCCCCTAGTTCTAGCACACAGGAAGTACTCAGTAATTGGTGAATGAATGAGTAAAGAATGGATGGATGGGTATTACAAGAACAGCCTCCCCTAACCCCAAAACAGAATAGCTCCACCTGATGCTAAAATAGATTGGACAACCATTTTCTGAGGCTTGAAGTCAAAACCCACAGATGTTAGACAAATCAACTGGTTCAGAATAGCATAAACAGCCAAGCCATAATAACGTTATGATGAAGAACACGCATACATTCCAGTGTGTTTCTGACAAACCCAGCCAGCACTTGAATGAAAATCAAATTCTCTTTATTGAATCCGTAATATAATAATCCAGATCTTCAGACTTGTGGAAAGTGAAACGGATACTTAGGGCCCAGTCAGGTCTTAAGTTTGGCTAGTAAGTCACCTAGGAAGCTATTAAAGCAATTAGACGCCTCAGCCCAACCAACTAAATAAGAATCTTCTCAAGAATGGGGAGTGGAGACTTGGTTTTTCAGAAGTGAACGCTGTGTGATTTGAATAGCAAACAAGGTTGGGACCTGCTCTGGGGTCTTCTTCAGAAACTCTGCTTCCAGGGAACCACTGTAGAGATTCAAGTGGACACAAGAAAATGTGTTTCCCTTCAAAAGGACAGCGACTGACAGCAATTTTTCAGCTTCACAAAGCCCAGGGGAAGAATCGGATGGCCTCCACAATTCAGTGCAAGCGTATGGCTTTTACCAAGGTACAATAGGGAAGTCATCTTGCATTGCTTTCAAAATTCCAGGCTTGGACAGGGAAGAGCATTGTGGGGAAGGCAAAGAAGAATTGGAGATGCCAAACCACGGAAAGGAAATACCTGATGATCTGAGGGGGTCATGGCTGCTCATACATGCCACGCTGAACTAATGGTAGTGCTTAGAAACATACCACAGTCTTAGTTTTGACAAGGCAGACTCAACCAAGACTTCAAAATCATCAAGACTTTGAAATGGCTGGGGGAGGAGTCAATGGAGATAGATCCTGTATATTTTCGTTATATATTATAAATGCACAAGTGATTTTCAGAACTCACTCATGATTTGCTTCAATTGCTTAAAACAAACCAGTCCTTAACACAAAATGGATTCACAAATTCATCTAGCATGAAAACAAACTGGGGAACCCATCTTGCCAGGACCCAGAATTCCTGCTTTGAGGTGGCTGGTCTCCACAGGCATCTATGGCACACACTGTTAATCCCAGCACTTGGGAGGCAGAGGCAGGTGGATCTTTGTGAGTTTGAGACCAGCCTGGTCTACAGAGTGAGTTCCAGGACAACCAGGGCAACACAGAGAAACCCTGAAAACAACTATTCCTAAATAAACTAAAAAGTATTGTTCAAAGACTAATGTGGACCACATTCCAACCAGGACATGAAGTGCACAGAGGTAGTGTTGCTAATGCCAGCATCTGCCCTGTGTTTCCAAGTGGAAAGCAAGCATTCCTCAACCAGGCGCTACCGATGTCCTCTCTGGAGCGCTGTAAAAACTGAGACACAGTCTTTCCATGCCAAAGGGAGGACTGGACACACCCCTTTAATACAACTAAGATTAATTTATAGACATATTTAATTTAAAAAATTTCAAGGAAAATAAAGAGAGAGACTCGGAGACATTTGTGGATCTGAGCATGGTGCATACAGCTAACATCCTATCCATGCCAATGGCCATTTGCTGTGCTGTTTTGGGTCGGCATCTGCTGCTGGTTAGCAAAAATTCCATTCACAGCTGTCCAGATGAATCAAATGTCCAATTAGCTTTTTTTCCCCTCTGTGACAGAACTCTGCCCAGAAGGAAATTTTAAAACAGAAAGCGTAATAGAACAGAGTTTTATACATTTTCTTGCTGAAAACATTATTCTGCAAACTCTTGACTGTTCTAGAAAAGAATTACAGAGAATTATCAAAATCCTCCAACAATGTCTTTTCCCCACACACAGTGAAGTTCAGATTTCCCATTCATTATGCTTGCTTTCCTGATAAAAAGCTTCGGTCTGTTCTTTCTTGTTCCTCAATTCTAAAAAGCCACCAGCATTGTAAGCTTGCCATCTACTACAAATGGAAGCCAGAGAGACTCCTCGCCAAAAACAAAAGCCATCTTCTGTCTCCAACAGAAACTTCGAAGGTGACAGTCAACTGAGCTTGGCCCAATCTATTGAAGTCCCTTAGCGATGAGAGCCAGAGTGGATTCTAAAGGGTGTGTTAAGAGCTCCAAAAATAACTAGGATTTGAACTCACAAAAGACTCTGTAGCATAGCCCAGGAAAGCGATGGATGTGCCTCAACAGTTTTAAACCTTTTGAAGGCTTCCTATTTCACTCAGAATAACACTGCTTGAGCCCAGCACTACCAGGCCCTCCTCTCAAGCCTCATGCACCTCTCTTCCCTTGGCTCCCACACCCAGACACACTAACCTATTTCAATCCCCTCTTTCAGTGAGCCGACGTCCTTTTCTCTGTAGCCCTTACCAGGGTGTGGGATTCTGTCTACCATACTTTCAATTTTGTCTACCATTAAAGGTAATTAGAGCCTAATTAATTTCCAGGGACTCATCCCAGGCTCATTCTTAGCACAATGCTTCCCCTTAGACATCTATGAAAAAAGGTAGCTTATGGAAGCTCCCTTGATTCAGGGTGTGGCCACACCGTGTTTTGCAGTGGAGCAGGTAGGCCTTGTTCTCTCTTCCCTAGGAAAAGGGAGCACTTTCAACGGGGCAATCACAGCCACACAGTAACTCACAAAGACTTGCTTGGGCTTCTACCCCACAGCCTTGCCCGTTTTAAAGGGGAAAATGAACACAAAACACAGAGTTGTTATTTCTTCTTGGTGGCCTAAGATCACCAGTTGCTAAGGAGCAGAAGGACTTTGATGTAGGTCCTAATGTCCTGATCCTTCCTCCCAGCCTTCCTCTTTGTCCCATCATTCTCCCTGTCCCGAAGTCAACTACCTCCTGCCAAAGTCTGGAGATGATTTTTTTGGAGGAATCTACCCTAAAGGAGAAATAATACAGTTTGCTTTCAAATTTGATTGAATGTGCAGCTAAGTCAGCTTGCAAGGGGAAATGTGTTTTCAGAGTTCATTTTTAACAATTAACAAATGTGACGCATATATTAAAAACAAAACAATTATTTAAAAATGACCGTGAAGAGAAGTAACAAAGCTCCCTCTCTCCCTCCCCCCTGTCTCTGTCTCTCTCTCTCTCTCTCTCTCTCCCTGGTGTACTGCTCTATCCATCTTAATAAGGACAGTTGCAGGAACGAGACACATCTGTATTTTCTTCTACCTCCAGAGACAGTTTTACATATGCTTTGCTTAATAGAAGTTCCCCCATGGTCAAAATTATTTTCCATTCACTGTCACATCCCCATGCCAGAGTTGATTTTTTCTGACAAGCTTCACCGTTAACACTGCAGCCCAGATGTTTCCATGGCAGCACGTAAGCCGGGGCTGCAGAACCAACCATCCTCTCCACAGCCACGCTGGTATTTAAAGTGGTAATTGCAAGAGCAAGTTTTCAAATCGCTTAGGCTTCCTTTGCACGGTGATTGCATCATTTTGTACATAATAAATACCTATTCTAAATTATTGTTTGGTTGTTTATTTTCATGCAATAAAGGTTAAATTAAGAAAGAGGAGAAAAAAAGAGGGGGAAGAAGATTGGAGAGAAGAGGAGAGGAGGGAGAGATTCTGATAGACTAGAGGAAAGAATAAAAGAGGCGGCTACCACTGCTTTTGTTATTAATGAAAATAAATTTAAAGATCTAATTCCTTTCTCAATATTAAGATACTCGGTAATTACAGCATTTCTCATTCCCATCAGCTTTCAATTCTCCTCTCAGCATGCCTAGGAAATTTGAACATATTCCAGGGAAGAAAGCCAATCANGATGTAACTTCCAAGGTCACACAGGAGGAAATGTTCAGGGCAAAGACAGGGAAGAGCGAGATTAAGTCTCCTTAGGACATCTGCTCTGTCTGCTTTTGCCTCCTCAGCAGTTTTCTGTCACAGTCAAATGTTCAAACGGAGAGCCAGGCGGCAAGAGCCACAACCCAGCAAGGCTGAGNGAGTGTGAACCCAGATAACTGTTGCTATCGATGCATCTTGCAGGAAACTCAAAATGAAGCATATTTCATGATGACGTTTGAGGTTCTCCTTCTATGGTAGGGTAATTAGCATAAATGGCAATTGATTTACGTAAAGATTGGGGTTGCAATTGCATCATGAAATTCTTTTCCTGTCCTTCATTCTTCAGCATTGTTTGTAGTAGCAAGAACATTTTACTTTTAATTTGTTCGATATAATTAAGAGAAACAGATTCGTGGGGCAGACACACACACACACACACACACACACACACACACACACAGGTGAAATGGTGCCAGAATCAACTCAAAATCTAAATAAAGCTCCCTCTACCCCAGCCCACACTCTCTTCTTCATAGCTCAAATTTCCATTCTTCTCTTACCAATTTAGCCCTATCCAGGCACCCACAGGTTCTCCTGATCTCAAGGAATATACGTGTGTGTGTGTGTCTGTGTGTGTGTGTCTGTGTCTGTGTGTGTGTATGGATTTCTCACCCTCAAGCATGACAAGTTAGATGCCAGAGTCTAAGAAGAACAAGAGAAATCTTCCTTACATGGGTACTNTGCCTTGGAGTAAGAGAGTATNTATTGATGATCTCATTTAATTTCTCAAGAATTTAGCCAATGTTGTTGACATTGCATGTAATTTTGTGGACAAAGAAATTGAAGTGACTTCTTTGGAATGATACAGATGCTGGTAAGTGGTGAAATCAGTGAGAAACACACATGCCAAATCCCACTTTCTCACCGNNGTAAGATAGAAAAAGTCTTGAGAACGGATTTGCCAATAGCACTAGCTAGAAAAGACAGAAAGAGGGCAACAGATCTCATTCATTTCTAATGAATATTTTATCCATTATGGTCCTGTCACTTCACTGTTGTGTGTGATTCCATTGGAGGCAGAAATTCATCATGCTTTTCTACCCATAATTTGGAAGTGTGTACAGACTTCCAAGCTGTTTAGTATTGGANGTACATTCTTCTAGCACATCTATAGGGACATGGGCACACAGGCAAGCAAGGGCATCCAATAATCATCTCTGGAACATGTTAGGGAGAAAGCGCCATCCTCTCCCTGTGCTANCTCAGCTGGAGTGCTGTCATTCTCCAAGCACTGAAAGCTGTATTGGGGCTGCAGGAGGAAGTTTGGCTACTATAGTTGAGAACAAGGTAGACTGACCAGATGATTCACTCTTTAATTCTTTCTGCTCTTGCACAAGGAGTCTGTTTTAAAGCTTGGAANGCTTGCTCTGCTTTTCCTTCCAAAGAAAGAAAACAGGGCTGGAGAGATGGTCCAGCAGTTAAGAGCAATGGCTGCTCTTCCAAAGGACCTGGGTTCAATTCCCAGCATGGCAGCTTATAATTGCAACTCCAGTCCCANAGAGTTCTGACCTCCANAGGCACTGCATACACATGGTACACATACATGCAGGGGAAATACCCATACCAATAAATAACAAATATTTTTTTNAAAAAGTAAAGAAAGAAAAGACAGTGTAGGTGAATGTTTTGTCTGGGTCCCACCAGGCCCCACGCGGTCCAGCCCACCCAGTGGTCCCACAGCCACTTATAAATTAATAACTCAAAAGCTTATATTAATTACAACTGCTTGGCCATTAGCTCAGGCATATTACTGACTAGCTCTTATACTTAAATTCAGCCCATTTCTATTAATCTATGTCTTGCCACGTATTCTGTGGCTTT
>LZPO01055153.1:114514-129928 GCA_001675575.1 Neotoma lepida
TGAGTGATTGGAGGCAGGTGAAAGCATCCTGCACAGGGCCGGAGGAGCCCGCGGCGCTGAGTGCGCTTTCCTGGGACTGTCGGCACCGAGAACCCGAAAGTTTTTGTTTTTATTTTGATATTTGTATGCTGATGTACTTACAAAGACAGAAGTAATTTTTTTTCTTCCTTGTCTGCAACTGTTTTGAAAGCGAGTACTTTTGGTTGGCAAAGGACGGAGGAAAAAGCTCATCAACATTTTGGGGCGGCGATTGGCCTTCTTTTTAAAAGACAATTGAGTGCATCACGATGGAGAAAATGTCCCGACAGCTCCCCCTGAACCCCACCTTTATCCCGCCTCCCTACGGCGTGCTCAGGTCCCTGCTGGAGAACCCGCTGAAGCTCCCCCTTCATCCTGAAGACGGTGAGCGTTGCCTCGGCAGCAGGGCTCAGGGAAGGGACAACACTCCCAGGGACCTCCTGCTCTGCCCAGCATCCGAATCTTTCTTCCCCTCGCCTGGCTTTAGTGAAATTGGGGGCTCACTCATCACTCTTTCTCCTAAATGCGAAGGGGATCCCTCCGGGGCAACATTTGAAATAGCGCTGGGGACCTGGCCCGGACTGTCTAGGTCTGTCCTGCAACGCAGGTGACAGGTGAACTTGACAGGTCTGGATCGCTGCCTAGAGTGACAGGGCATGAGAGTCTGCGGGAGAGTCTTGTCTCTGTGACTGAGGAGGGGAAACGGGGGAGGGGGCTGGTTAGAGCCGGGGGTCCGAGTAAAGGGGGGGTGTCTCACTCGGCAGTCTGGATATTTGGATTGTGTTACTGTTTCCGTTACTGTTTTGTATTGTGAGCTCACGCGGCAGGAGCGGAGAGGCTTGTTCTCCCGCAGCAGTGCAATTCACAAAGCGGGGTGGGGGTGGTGGGGGGAGTGGTCTGTCGGCGGGAAGCGGTGCACGCCTCCAGCGCTGACACTTCCCCGGTGCACTCTTCCCGGTGGGAGGGGAGAGCTGAGCAGGCTCACGTGTAACCGCGTGCAGGAGCCTCCTCTGGCTTGAGCCCTTTCTTGGTAAGTCTCAAACCTTCTCTAGGCAACCATGGCTGGAGCTGGGGAGACAGGGATAGGGTGGGGTGGGGGGCATGCATGNGAGACCGGGCGGGGAAACCAGCTGATGCCCCACAGATTTGTGTTTTGTTTTGGGAGGATGCAGTTTCTTGCCTTTGGTGGTATCACGGTGACAAAAGCGAATCATGCGGNTCCTGAATAAAGTCTTGAAAGATTATTTGGCTGCAGATAGCTTCGGGGTGTTTGCATCATTTTCTCTTGGAGAAAACGCCTGTTGCATTGCAAGAGTTGCTGGTGCTTGATAGCGCGTACAGACCCCCTCCCCCACCCCTGCCTCCCCAAACCCGTACCCTCCCGCGCCTTAAGGAGTAGCATTTGGGAGAAAGCGGATGCGGTAGGCTTTTGCGGTGGATGTTTTAAAGTCCAACTCTCTAATGAGACTGTGGAGGATTTAGAGATTAGAATGAGTGGCAGTGGGGCTGTATATCTGTAAGGAATAAAAACTCAGAAGCAAATTCTGTAATCCTAGATTCCACCCACACCTGAATATTGGCAAAATGCAGAGAGCTTGGTAAAGACCAAATCCGGGGGAGCTGTATTTCCAGGCAGGAAATAGCTGCATTCTTCCATCCTAGTGTAGAATACAGCACCTGTGCAGCAGTACTGCTTCAGATGGGATGCATCAATGTATACTTTTTTGTAAATTAGGAAATATTTAAATGTTTGGGAAAAAGAAGAAACCACCGTTTAAAACAGACTTACTCTTTTGTGTGTGTCCCAGTGGCTTTTCTAGCAAATGGATGAGTTTGAAGGTTTTTCCCCTCAACCTCCCCCCCCCAACTCCCCACCCACTACCCCTCCCCCACAGGCCCCTGGCTCCTTCTAAGACAGGAACCTCCTTCTCTTCTTTGTAAATGGGGATAGTTGTAGTCTTGCAAGTTTATTGAGATAATACATGGAAAGGGATAGTGTAAGAACTAGAACATAGTGTTAAGGAAGTGGGAGGGGGCTGCTTTACTAAGACTAAGCATGAATACCCTGGCTTATAAATCTGACGGACCTCAGGTTTATGCTGTAATCAATTTGTGAAAGATAAAATCATGCCAGGTTATTGGTGGTTTCCTTTAAAAAGAATCACATTAGTNGTATATAATCTTGGGTGTTATTTTCCCAGCAAAGATTTGAGTGACTTATCCCTTCAAATAACACACCGAGGACTGTTCTCTTGTTTGTATTCCAAATCATCCCGTAGCCCGGTTCTACAGACCAGTGCTTTCTTTCCAAAGTAAATAGGAAGATGTTGAAACTCTAGATTCACAAAAGACAGCACCCAGAGGGCCTCGGTGCCCCCGAGAAGTAGTTTTGTAACAGATGGCAGGAAAGCTGGTGACCCCTTTTCTCTTCTGTTTTTAAAACAAAGCTCACCTTTCCCTTCTCCTTCAGCGTTTAGCAAAGATAAAGACAAAGGAAAGAAGCTGGATGATGAGAGCAACAGCCCGACAGTCCCCCAGTCGGCCTTCTTGGGACCCACCTTATGGGACAAAACCCTCCCCTATGACGGAGATACTTTCCAGTTGGAATACATGGACCTGGAGGAATTCCTGTCAGAAAATGGCATCCCCCCCAGCCCATCGCAGCATGACCACAGCCCTCACCCTCCTGGATTGCAACCGGCTTCCTCCACTGCTCCCTCGGTCATGGACCTCAGCAGCCGGGCCTCTGCACCCCTCCACCCTGGCATCCCATCTCCGAACTGTATGCAGAGCCCTATCAGACCAGGTAAATTCTGGAAAGTTCACCCTTTAGATGTGGGAGTNGGGNGAGAGGTTGGCATGAGTAGCACANCTTCCTAGAGAGGAGGCCTGTCCTCTTTCCTCCTTCAGTGAGCATGCTTAGCTCTCCCCTACAGAGTCAGTTAAATTCGGACTCTATGGACCTGCCCTTATAAAGCTGCTGTTCTCAGGTCTGGGATGCAAACCCAGGGTGTTCGTGTTAACCAACTTCAAGGAGAATTCTGAGTAGCTGGTTCAAAGGCTACAGTGTAAGGTACTCCAGCCTAGAGTTAATGACTGGGCTAATGGCTTAATNTAAACATCCATCCTGTCTCCTGCCCCCTTCCCCTGGGTCCCCAAACGCAAAGATGATANGATCTTGNTGGATAATTTGGGTAGACCCCAGAAGGCTGGGTTAACCCATATCCATTCTTCTCTGGCCTAANGGGGTCAATGCCAGTAGAGGTGTGAGACAGTTTGTTTTTACATCCATCTCCTCTTGTCATTGACTCAGACCTAGAACCTAAACAAAAGTAGGCTCTCCTGTTAGCTGAGGCTAGGCCTCTTTCTTCTTAGCACTCTGTGTTCCTAGGAGCCAATCTGCCTTTATTTTGTTTCCACTGTCATCTGTTCATCACATTTATTCCACCTTTATCAAGGCTTGTGGCAGGGCTGGGGAGATAAGCTTCTGTCAGTATGTGCTTGTGTGAGGACCAGAATTTGACCCCTAGTGCCCACGTAAAAAGCCAGGCATAGTGGCACATTGGTAATCCTAGTATTGGAGAGATGGATACCCAACGGATCGCTGAGGTTAGTGGGCAGCCAGCCAAAGCAAATCAAACACATGCACGCACATGGACGGCGCCCCCCCCCCATTTCAACAGGCTCACANATATATGCAAATGAATAATGAAAGATGTTTTTGTTTTTAAGTGACGCAAAAACATTATGTGGAAAGAACCAGGCTTTGAAACCCATTGCCAAATGGGCAGGGATAAGCACAGACTGAGGCAGCCCTGGATCCATACCTTTAACACTCCACAGCACCAACCAAGAAGGAAGAAAGATCATTGTATGTGCCAGTTCTAAGAACAAAGATTCAAACTGATAAATTAACAGGAAGGTCACCGAACGGAAGGTCTTAGCTGCAGGGAAAGGCAGAAAACAGGACAATGAGAGACTTGTGTTAGCATTTGCGGCTGAACTCTGTGTCCTCGACTCAGGCAGAAATTTCTGTCACACACAGAGCGGGGTTTAAATGGAAAGGAAGGAGGGGAAGGAGGAAAGAGCTCACCTACCTTTATAGGTTAGTCCTGGANTTCAGGTTCNCACTTTCATATGTCTCTGGGCTTTCAAATCTGTTTTACCCCATCTCCCAAATCCACTGTGGTTGATAACTCTAGGCCANNGGTTCTATTGGAATGAAGTCATAACCTGCAGCTACCCCCTGGAGACTGCATCACCCTCTTGATGTGAATTAGATGGCTTGCTATGAAGAATGCATAGCACCCGTGTCTTCAGTTTCTTCACTGGGAGAGGCAGCTAGCAAAATACATAGCCTCTCCTTGCTGGATATAACAACGTGTCATAGGGAAAGAGCAGAGTCCCAGAGAGTGAACACTGGCACTTCCCACATTCTGCTGTGTTGTAGCCCACTAGGTTTCCTGGTGGCTGTACCCAGCAGGACAGCATAAGAGGTTGATTGGATCATGGGCCTGGGTACCAGGTGTTTGGAAGGGTCTACACTTGACTGTAACTAGCAAGGGGGAGGTCTTTTGCTCCACCCCTTGGCATTGTTACAAATAGACCTTTGGAATAAAGTTCTGGGCTCGTTTGGATAAGAAGCTAGGCCCACTCAAGTCTATCCTTTGTTTCTCTCTGTTTCTCTCTCCTCTATTTCTAAGTAAGTCTCTTATCCCTCAATCCTCAAGAGTCCCTGGGGTAAATAATTGTGGGGGCTGGTCCGCCATACTGCTGCATATCTGAGTGACCTTAGCAATGGCATAACCTCTTGGAGCCTCAGTTTCCCCTTTAATAGAAAGGTATAATTTCAGTTTGATGGAGGCTATTTTGGAAATTATAGACAATGCACCAAGGTCAGGTGGCTAGCTTCAGGTGTTTTGTTAATTCAAGTAGTTGTGGCTGTTGCTAACTTTTCCTGTTATGACAGTGTCATCTGAANTACCTTCCTAAAGTCACTAGACACAGTACACAGCCTCGCTCTGGAGGGAAGTATCAGAAGAGTTTGCCCAGTGAGTATTGTCTACTGAGAGTGAAAAATGGGGATCTTAGAATTGGAGGCTCAAGTCATTTCTCAGAGCTCCTTAGAGACCACGGTGGTCCATGACTCAGGTCATGGGGATTCCCCAGTCAGAGTTGCTGTCCATAGCAAGGAACTCCCAAGTGTCTGTGAGTATCACTTTATTAAGTTACAGAAGAAACATACCAAGGGGTCTGGAAATAATCCCTCCATTTAAATATCTGTTAAAAAGTAGTTGAATTATATATCAAAATGATTTTATTCTTTGAATTGAAAACCCAGTGATAGGCTTAACAAAAAAACCAAACTCTTTCAAATGACAATAGATTAAAAAAAATCACATTCTGCAATTCATACAATGTTGCTCATGATAAAGATTATACTGAGAAATGAAATTCCAGGGGACACAGTCTTGATGGATGTGTTATGTCAAGCCAACCAGAAAAAGGACACAGTTCTTGACTATTCTGCATAGCTCACAGGACTGACCAGAATAGAAGTACCAAGTGAATCTTGAGGAAAATAAGTCCTCAGAACAGAAGAGCACAGATGTAGCCATGAGCATTCTGAGGACTGTGTGATTTCAGACTCAACTGAGATTTCTCAACCTTGGCACTCTCCCGTGAGGACAAGTCTTGTGGTATACAGCCTTGTGGATTTTAGGATGTTAAGGGATATCCCTACTCTCTGTCTCTCCTTTAGATGCCAGTGGCACCCACCCTCCAGTTGTGGCAAGTAAAAATGTCTTCAATCACCTCCAAAAGTCCCCCAGGAATAAAATCTCTCCTAGCTGAGAATTAATGACATGAACCTTCAACTTGGGCAGCAAAATCTAGACGTAATTTAAGCTGCTATCATACAAATGAATACTTTTTATCCCCTATAATACTCTATGGCAAAGCTTTGGGGAAGGTCAAGAGACAATGGGTTGCTAAGAAGAAAAAATATGTATATTAATAAGAGTGTTCTGCACTTTTAGGGGACAGAGTGAAGTCATCAGGGTAGCCAGGAGATGGTGCAGCACAGTTTAAACATTTGCCTTCAACTGCTTGCTCAGTATGCAGCGTTTAAGTTCTGCTCAATAGGATTGTGTCAATAGCATTGTGTCATCCGTCTGGGTGAAAGGTAGTGAAGCTAGACCGGCAGATCATGCAGGATGAGGTGGAGCTCGAGAGTGTCTTGGAATGACATGGTGAACCTAGTTGAAAACTGTCCATCATGACTGCTCCCTGGACCCTTTCCATGTGTTAGGCATCCTGATCCAATTCTTCCATGTAGGTGTCTGATCAAAACATGACTCAGTAGCTGACGAAATAAAGTGTTTCCTGAAGACTTACTCCAGAGACACATTGAAAGCTGTGGTGGTGGTGGTGGTGATGATGGTGATGGTGATGGTGATGATGATGCCATGGGTTGTCCTGTCCATGAAGGGGAGAGTGGTGGGTCTTGGATGTGGGAGCTTCTGGGTGTCTGAATGCAGCATGCTGACTGTTACAAGCCCAGCAGGATGGCAGAAGTCATTCTGTAGGCTTTGCTGTTTGTATATCAGATTATATCAGAGGTAGTGGGGGGGAGCATGCTCCTGGCAGTTATGTGCTGGGTACTTGGAAAAATAAGTATCTGTTTGCCCTGAGAATTGAGTGACTGCTTTAAGGACAGCTGTCCCTTTAGAGACAGTCATCTATAGCATATGTAGCTTTGGGGTGTCCTGCCTCTTTAAGACCCAGATTCAGTTGAGAATTAAGAAGGTTTTCTTTTCAATTCTGAGGCCAAGGACTGAGCTATGATGAAGGCTGGGTACACAGAAACGTGAAAATCCTTCTGTGTGGTCACATGTGGGAAGAGGAGGACTTGGAGTGAATGGTACCGAGAGAAGGGGATGGGGACACTTGCTGTGGCTTGGCAGCCTGCAGTTTGTGTCCTCTTTCTGCTTCTTGTCCTTGGTGGTAGGACTCTTCACATGGGAGGGAAATTCCAGCTATGGNGTTTGTGTAATTATGTGGGGAGCTCTGGGCAGGTGCTTTCAGGATGACGGGAAGTCCCACGGAGGAAAATGGGTGAAGCTTGCTTTAAAGGACCTGCAGATCATATATTTTCCTACCCAGCTTATGTCCGTCTGCTGGCTGGGAGCCCTGTGAGTGATGTTACNGTGTCTACCACCTTAAGAATCTTGGGAGTTTCTACTTCATTTGGATCAAGAAAATTCTGAAAGGGAGAGAAGAAGTCCAGTTTGTTCGGAATGTAGTCTCTTGGAATTACTTATCTTGTCCACCATGCCCTGAAAGGGGACAGACTTATCCTGTTCTCATGTCCGTGTTGCTGACATATACAGAATAGCAATCCTTTCCCTGGGGCAAAAGATATTTAGGGAGAGAATTGGAAACCAAGACAGCTTGGTGGGAGGAATGTAGGCTTTGGTACCGAGGTTGAGGTTTTCATCCTAGACTCACCCTTGGCTTGCCAGGTCATTTTGTGTCTGCTTCTTAACCTCCCTGAGCCCCAGTTTATATAGAAATAGAATGTAGGTTATAAATAATCTTGTCCCCAGGGAGTTTTATCAGGCTTAAACAAGATAAAGCATAGCAAAATGCAGTGAAGTGCCCAGCACAGGAAAGCTCAGTGTAAAGTGTCCTTATGAGAGCGGTGACAGTGTAAAGGAATGACTGGGTTCCCTGTCCCCATTCTCCATTTAGGGATTTGTTCATCTAGTCCTCTTCCCTCTGCAAAAATAGGACATGCTTTTTTCTTTTTTTCTTCCTTTTTCCCTCAGTATGCCCAACAATCATTCTTGCAGCTGGTGTGACCTTCCTCTCCCTCCTGGGTTAGAACAAATTACTTCCCTGATGTTAACCTAGCACTGTCGTCTCTAGGTTAGCAACTCCTATTCTGCCTGTGGGAAACAACCGAGCCTCCATCCCCCACCCCTCGGTCTCATGGGAGCCCTGGACACCCTGGCTGCCTGCCTGCAGGACCGTGTGCTCCAGGCACGTGGCCATGCCCTGTGGAGCTTGCCCAACTCTGGGTGGTGTACTGGCTTGTCTTTCTTCTTTTTCCCTCCTCCCTCTTGCTTCTCTTCCCAGGAGAACTATAGCAAGTGCCAGTGAGCAATTGTAATCCTGACCCTAGCATGAGAAAGCTGAGCTCCAAAGGGAGGGCCATTGATAGGCCAGGAAACCTGTTCTGTCAAGCATCCAAGCCAGCCCCTAAGCCTGGCCCTCTGGCCTGCCTCTCAGAGGCCCTGTCTCCTCTGTCTTTCCTGTACCGTGGCTGTGGGCAGGATTCCTGGAGGCCGGCTGCTGCCAAGGGTCTTGGCAGAGTGTTTTCAGTTCAGCGCTGTGCCTACCAGACTAGAAAAATAGCACTAGAAAGACAGAATTAGGTGGAGAAAAGGGAGAGATGGTGAGGGAGTTGGGAGAAAGCCCTGATGACATCCTAATGCAGAACGCCGGAGGGCGAGGCGACAGCAGTGATTTATTATGTGACTCCGACACCTCTCNTCCAACTAGCACTAATCACTTTTACCCAGGAATCATTTTTTATGTCTTAGCAGTGAAAATGAAGGGGAGAAGGAAGATAGAGGAAGTAATAAGATGGAAAAACGCATTAACAGCAACCAGAAGGCGGAGAGGGACAGGTGGTACAGTGTTTGGTTCTGTAATGTCAGGGGCATTCATATTGAACCTTTTTCATTCCTTGTGTTTGACATACATACCCCCCTGCAAACGTCTTCACCTAAACCACTGAACCATTATCTTACCATAAACTTAAATTTTTAAAGACCTAATGGCCTGGTGGCTCACCACATATCATGTGTCTCAGAATGTTCTGGGTCTGAGACATGGATGTCCACATACAAGGCAGCAATGGCTTCTAAAGCATGGGCTCCAATAAACAGAGCCAAGTGTGAATCCTGNTGCAGCCACCTCCAGGTTCCCAGTTGATCTCAGGTAAGTCATTTAGGTGACGTGAGCTTCTGTGTTCCCATGTGGGATTCTGGAATAATTATAGGGTCTCTTTCATAGGGTTGTGAAGGTCATATGAGGCAGTGCATATAGAGCAGATGCACAGAGCTTGGTACACAGCCATGTGAGCAGCACCCCCAATCTCCAGCCTGAGACTCAGTGAGCCTTCATCCTGCCCTCTTGACCAGAGTTCAGGTCAAGGACTCGGGATTTCTCTTCTGCCTCTCTAGTTTGTCTTACCTGGCCCTCACTTAGCCTCTGGGTTTTATTCAGGTGATTGGTCATGGCTAATTATGACCTTTACTCATTTCTCCTTACTTACAGGATTAAAAAACTGAAGCAAGGAAACAAAACGCAGTTTGAAGTTCTTATTTAGATTTATCTCGTGAGTTATTTACTAGTAAATCTTCCAATGCCACAGCCTAATTTTTTATAGGAAGTTTTAATAACTACACTTGACCCCAGGAGACAGGAAAGCAAGACTTCTTAAGATGTTAGAAAAGAAGCATTTAGTTGATAGCCCTGGTGACCAGCAAAACTGTTTATTAACATTTCAGAAGGTAATCACCNCCTCCATGTTTTCCTTTATTGCGTATATCCTCGAACTTCTTTAACTTTCCTTATGCAAGAACGGNTCAGCAGACACCGTGTTTCCCCACAAGTCAGCTCCACTGCCTTTCTCTGGTGATACAGGGATTAGACTGGACCAGGGAAGACTGTAAGATGCCAGGGGCAGCATGGACAGGCCCAGAAATAGCATCAGGTTTTTGCTTTGTTTCCGTTGTGCTCCTAGGGGAAGACAGATGAGGCAGGATCTGGTTGCTTGTCTCCAGAGGCTNGTCATTTCAGAGGGACNTTCAAACTTNCAGCCCACAGATAAGTACCAGGACAAACTATGCTCTCTCTGCCTAGTGGTGAGTTTATTGAGGCCNCGAGTATCTATTGAAAAGAGNAGGATGAGATGGCAATGAAGAAGACACACCTAACATTTAAAACTACAGAAGGGATCAGTGCCAGCCCTGGCTGACAGACCCCACAGGAAGTGCCCCAGGCCTGGCTTCCTAGAAGAGCTGGACCCAGTACTGGGGCCCCAGAAGAAGTGGGAAAAGCTAGGTTGGAGAATGGGAAGTGGAGGCACAGAGCTGTAGAGGCATGAAGTCCANGGTGTGCTTGGGCAACAAGGTACAGATTGAGTGTGGCTGGTGCAGAGTAGTCATCTGCAGGAGACAGTGAAGAATGGGAGAGTTCTGTGGTGGTTGGTTGCAGCTTCATGCATANCAGGCTTCAGAGCCTGAGCTGTGTTCCGGAGGCAGTGGGAAGCCATTGGAGGTTTATGAACAGGGAAACAGCATGTGAACGTTTCTATTTGGGTTCAAGGTTAGATTTGAAACATTTTTAGAAACTTGACAATAGTTTCCTCTGGCAAACTAGGATTTCCTTATTTTTTATTATTTTGAAAATAAACACCCTCCAACATCAAACAGCTTTTTAAAACACGATGTTCTAATTGATCTAGATGAAGTAAATTTCAAAACACAGGGTTTAAGTTTCATTTGTGAAACCTATAATTTTGGTGATTGGGGGAAGCGCAGTCTGGCAAGAAAATAGTTGGAGGGATTTGAATGGTTTAGATTTAAATGTCCAAAAGCAACGCTGGCCTCAAAGGAGTAAAAAATAGATTTTAATAAACTCAGCCCATTAGTGTTCATTGCTTTTAAATGCCTCTATTTTATACGGATTACTAGGTTTGCAAACAAGTATATTGAACCAATTTTTATGAGCACATTTGTATGTGTATGTGTGTGTGTGTGTGTGTGTGTGTGTGTATGTAGGTGTGTATGTGTGTACATGCAAGTGTGGGAAGAATGAATGCCTCAGTGGTACAAGCAGTCCTTGATCATAAGGATTAACTGCAACAGTAATATCAAGCTAAAAATAATTACCCAAGTTTCTGGCCAGGTTTTTAATTTTACTTGAGAAACCAAGGAATCATCATTGCACTGCTGCATGCTTGTTAACTGACCTTGTATTTGTGGCTCCCATCTTCCCTGAAACCAGAATGAACTGGACCTCCTGCTTATAGCATCCATATGTATGGGGGGCTCTTGCTAGAGAAGGCTTGGGGGGAGGCATCTGGATGAGGGGCAGGTGCTGAATGAGACAAGCATGAAATGACTTTTTTGGGTCCCCCTAGATTGTGCACATATCAAGCTAGCATTACAGGAGACTGGACAATTTATGATAACCCAAACCAGTTCCCTTAAGTATGTTGTGCAGTTTCACTTCCAGCTGCGTGCAGTGGACAGTCCCCGGGATGAGTCTACTAGAGAAGAAATTATACAGCACATGCTTCTGTTCCCTTGTGACTGTATATATGAAAATTTCTAAAATGTTGATGCNCCTTCTTTTCCAACACTAACCAATATCATTACCATCTGAAATCACCATCTACCAAGTCTCATGTCCTCTCCTGAAAAAAAAATGACTGGTCACACCAAGGTCCAAAAAGTTTTATTTTTAAAAGTTTAATCTGGCATGTTTATTATTGTTGTGATTGATGCAACGATGCTTTGGAATCTGCAGGGCTTATAATGAGGTATGGTTGGTGGCTAATGGAAACCCCTTGGCACTCCAGTCTTTCCCCATAGACCCTAAATTCCTAAAAAAAACAAAGAGTGCGTGCTACAGAAAGATGCTCATGGGACCCACAACACTAAATCATCTGTGACAGAATGTTCTTGCAAAGAGTGGAATTGCATAAATGGATCGGCAGAAATAAGTGCTTTGGCAGAACTTCTCGAGTGGGGAAGAGCGCTGTTTGCTCTTCTAATTAGCTCTGGGTAGCAGTCTTCCCTGATGTCTTTGCTGGGGAACCCAGGCTGAGGTCTCCTTAGTGGTCTGTTAGAGCTGCCATATTTTTTTTTTAATTTACACGCGTGCATGTGTGCGAGGGTGTGTGTGTGTGTGTGCGTGTGTGCATGCGCATGCGTGCATGTATGTGTGCATGTGGGAGTCAGAAGAAAACCTCAGAGGTCAACCTCATGAATACAGTCCACTTCCTTTGAGACTTAGTCTCTTGTTGGCCTGAACTCACCAGTTATGCAAGACTGGCTGGCCAGGGATCCCCAGCGATCCCCCAGTCTTTGCTTCCCGGGTGCTGGGATTACAACCACACACCACTGGCTTTTTATGTGAGTTCTGGGGATCCAACCCAGATCCTCATGCCTGTGAGATAAGCACTTGACCAGCTGAACTAGCGCCTCAGCCCGAGGGCTACTACTCTCGTTGGACAGGGTTAAGCATGCTGTCTGTCCATGCACACGGAATGCCTCTTGAGTTGAATCGAATGAGCTAGAAAGAGGAAAGCTTGCCAGTGAGGGAAAGGATGCCANAGGGCCCTGACCAATGGGACTCAGTGCTGGGAACCAGATGAGCAAGATCACCCAGGTTCACAGCAGAAAGCTTACCCAGGACAGAGATCACCATACCCCTAGGTATTATATAAACTCTGTTAAGGATGTGGGCAAAGAAAGACTTAATTCATCTTATTCATTATGAGCATTTTGCTCAAGAGAACTATGAAACGAAGGAAGAAACACTCTCTAATTCAATCACAATACCATTGCTTTACTTTCATATATTTAAAAAAATTACATTTACTTATTTAATTTAGTGATGTGTGTGTGTGTGCGCGCATGCGCACATGTGAGTGCTTACTGTGGGACACAGTTCATACACCGAGGTCAGAGGACAGCTTCCACAAATTNCTTCTTTCCCTTTATCATGTATGCCCTGAGATCAAATTGATGTTGTCAGACTCAGCAAGTGCCTTTACCCGGTGAGCCATCCTGCTGCCCTAGTATTGTTTTTAAAAAGTCCCAAAGCCCTGGAAAGACCCAGGGGGAAGGGTAGAAAAGTAAGAAAGAGGAGAATGTGGAGAGAAACAAGTCTGGGTAGACGTTCTGAGGATGACAGCCCTGCAGGGCTGACTTCATAAGAACTGCATAGGTTTTGTTTCATTACAATTGAGTTCTTTTTTTCTTTTTTAAGATTTATTTATTTATTATGTATAGTGTTTTGCCTACACCTATGCCTGCACACCAGAAGAGGGCACCAGATCTCATCACAGATGGTTGTGAGCCACCATGTGGTTGCTGGGAATTGAACTCAGGACCTCTGGAAGAGCAGGAGTGCTCTTAACCTCTGAGCCATCTCTCCAGCCCACACTTGAGTTCTTTATACTGACCTACATTTTCAAGGAAGCGGACAGTTATATTTCTTCATAGAATCCACAAGAGGTTTAAATGGCCAGCAGTATGCATAGAAATGAACAATTTAAAAAAATGTTTTGATCCATATAAAAATATATCTAATTTTTAGCTTGTGAGTGAAACTCACCCAAATAGAGAAAGCCAGTTATTAGTATCCAGTTATTAGATTCCTTTGTTGTTTGAAGGTGTACTGTAGCAAGTGTGGGTATTTTATCAACTAGACATAAAGAAACATTTGAGTCTACTTGTGTCTGTTCCTATTTTTTTACTTCCAGCTTGTCTGGTGGTAGCATTACATTGACTTAGATTTTGTGATCATTTGATCTTGAATCAATGATACTGAAATTTGCATTCTTTGTTTTTGTATGTGTGTAGTATGTGCATGTGTCCATTGTGTGTGTGTGTAGAGGCCAGAGATTGCTATCAGATGTCTTCCTCTATTATTTTCTCCCATATATTTTGAGACAGCATCTCTCACTGAATNTGGAGCTCACTGATTCTGCCAGAGTAGCTGGCCATTGAGTCCCAGGGTCTTCCTGCCTCTACCTTGTCAGTGACAGGATTATGCATGTCCATTATCATACCTGACTTTTATGTGGGTGCTGGGATTACGAACTNGGGTCCTTATGCTTGTGTAGCAAACATTTTACCCACCGAACCATCGCCTTTGTCTCTTTATAAAGAAAGATATTATGAAAACATCATTTGGGGAGCACGTTTGACTTACCTGAGCTGGAAAAGGTCTTTAAGGACTTTAACCATGAGCATCTTGGTTACCTTGACCTTCTTAACCACAAAAATGTATTAGTGGAGCCAAAGGACCTCTGACACAGAGACNTTTCTGTGGTCACACTTGTGTCCCCTTCACATTGCTGCCCTTCATCTCCAGCTGCCCCCTCCAGTGCTATGTAATATAGAAGTGTTTTTTATACTTCTATACAAAAAGTCCACATAAGTACACAAAAACCAAATAGGTTCTTTTTTCATTGATTTGTCATCAGAGAGGATGTCATAGACAATTCCCAAAGATAATGGTTTTCTTTCTTGAGTTTTACTAATGAAAACTCCCCTTTCAAGCCACCTCTCACTCATCCCTTTTCATTGAGAAGGGATTGCTGAACTTCCTCCCTAGACTTCTGCCTTGACTCCACTGTTTACCAGCAGCACACAGCCTCTGCCTTTATTTCCTGCACTGTGAGAGAATAGAAATAGCTGCTTCCAGGACTCCTGGAGGAGCCAGTGAGACAGTGTATAGGAAGCCACGTCTTAGACACATGACAAATGGTGGCTTCCAGCACTCTTGTTTGTGTTATACAATTATTGTTTCTCTTCCTCTTCCTCTTATCACCTATGGACACTTACGTGAGAACACACCACGTGAGTGAGATGATGGATGGATACTGTTCCACACCTGTTGGGCCAATGCAGGAAAGAAAGGGTTATGAAGAGGCGGCAGAGCAGGTGACCCTGTGCGCATTTGCACATGTTTGCGGTTCCCTGTCTGATCTTGTTGCCATTAGCTCTTCAAGACATCACATGCTTTCCCGAGGAGCTCCTCCAATCAACATCTCTGAAGCCGGAACTTGTATTCATCTGTATCCTCCACCTTGCCATCCTCCAACACTGCTGCAGTATGTAGAGGGAAAGAGAGCAGAAATATTCCCTTCATAGGAATCTCTTCAGTGCTGTTTGGGAAGCACCTGTCAGACAGAAAAGTGACTAGAAAAGCTCACACAGGAAAAATGCTGCCCTTTTCTTGACATGAAATGGAAACGTAAAAGGATTGCTAAAAACAATTATTAAGAAAAGAGATTAACCTGATACGTCTTTGCTTTCATACCACATTAGAGGTGTGAGGTTCTCAGCATATTTATTGGCACTCTGTCATTGGCTGCATGCACACGTGGATAAGGCAGGGTAAAGCTAATGGAGGTACAGCAACCCAAAGGGATTACACAGTACTACAGCACTGAACCAACCCTAACATGATGTTCCCCTCTTAAGAAGGATGCTTCTGCCGGGCAGTGGTGGAGTGGTGGCGCATGCCTTTAATCCCAGCACTCAGGAGGCAGAGGCAGACGGATCTCTGTGAGTTCGAGGCCAG
>LZPO01055153.1:135659-150664 GCA_001675575.1 Neotoma lepida
TTGGTATTTAGCTTTAAAAATAATGCCAGGGTTCACACATGGCTGCACATTAACTCAGTGAGGAAGGAAGAGAGTGCTACTTCACAGAATAAACGCTGCAGCCATCACTTTAGTCATTCCAGGTAGGGTTAAATGAGGTTATCTGAGAGATGAAGTCACCTTGCACCTTCCAAGAGATCTTCTGCAAGTGTTGAGGAATACTGGAAGTTCAGAAATCTATTCAGAGCCACACCCCCTTCCCTTCATGTATGAGACTGGGACTTTTTTAAGTCTTAGTTTCTTTTTTGGAGGAGACTGGAGATTGAACGTCGGTTCCATATGTTCTAAGCATACACTTTACCACTGAGAGGCACCTTCAAACTTATCACATTGTTGGTGGGGGCAGATGGGGGGGTACTTGACAAAATCTCCGAGAGAGAGGGTGGAGAGTCAGTCACTTGTCAACATCAAGGGTCAGTTCTTCACTGTGAATGTGTGGATTATCTTCTCAGTGTGCTAGGCCTGGTAAATGAGTACCTGACTAGTTACTNTTTTCCATTTAGGGAAAGACCGTCGACCTCTATCCCACTGAGGGAGTGTTTGGGGAATGTAATTTCATTTCACAAGTAACAATGTATATCTTTGGAACATTATAAAACAGGGGAATTATTATTCAGACTGTGCCTGGACTAAGAGAATCGGTCATTAAAGTTGTAGGACCAGGATTGTGGCCCCTCCTCTTACCAGTGTTAAACTTGAAACTTGCAGGATTTTGCCTTTTCATAAGAAAAGGTGTGTGGAAACTGACCTCCTAGGCTCCCACAGCTCTCTATGCTTCATAATAAGATCTTGTCAATCCTTTGTGACTAGGTTTTTGTCACTAACACCTCGCGTGTGTTTTCCACCACAGTTGGTAGCCAGGAATCAGTAGGTGAATGAGTGAATGATATATCAAAGACCCTGCTTTTGTCAAAAATGGCTTTAAATGGATGTTTGTGACAGNAGAATTTTTTTTCCAACATGGTAGGTGTTTACAAAAGGTCTTGATGGTGCAGTGAGCCCCTGGGTGCACCTTAGCCAGTGGGTCTCGGAGAAGGTAGTCTCCCACAGCTGATGCAATGACAAGCCCTAGGATCCTTCACACANGACACTTTCATGATCTGCTTTTCTTACGTGTCATTATCTTCTGGTTGATTGTATAAACAGGAAAGGATGAAGAGACCTTTGAGAGTAGAGAATTTACATGCTTGCAAATCCAGGTGGATATCAAACTCCACTTCTCCACACTTTAATCACAGAGACGTGTCTGGAAGTCAACTGCTCCACTTGCATGTGCCCAGATCCCCTGTTAAGAGTTCTTAGAACCCAACCAACAAGTTCTTAGCTGGAATTTAACTGGGTAAGTAGACAGAGTCCAAGAGGGTTGAGGGAAGAGGATATGCTTTTTTTTAAAAAAGTAACTATCTACCCAAGGGCTAAGAAAATGGCTTAATTGGTAAAATGCTTGCTTTACAAGCATTAGGACCTGAGTTCAAATCCCCTACTACCCATATAGAAAGCTGATGCAGTCACACACACACACACACACACACACACACACCCCATCAGTTTAAACTTCTTTGATTGATAGATAAAAGCAAGCACTTCTCTATAGACATGCTAGTTGCAGCTTCTTTGTGTGTCNGGTTTGACTGGTTTACAAAATGGTGAATCTCTCCACACCATCCAACAGTTGACACTGAAACAGACATGGCCGGTGCTGAAGAGAACCACTTTACAATTAGCTACAGCCACTACTCCAGTGTCACCCTAGGTGAAAGGGTTAGCTGCTTCTTTTTGATGTCCTCAGTACTCTCTGCATCCATTCTGAGCCTGCCATCCCAGCGCATGGGTCCATGCCAGGGAATGGAATGTGAGTCTCCGGCAGCAGCTGGAGTCATTCATCCTCCTCACGTTCACCGTGCCTCNGTTCAGCCATATGTTAAGGAGCAGAATGGCCCTCTCACCCTGCCAGGTTGAGGTAGCAGAGTTCTTTAGATTAAGTACTGCAAAACATTATCCACTCACTATTATAGTCACGTGGGAATCTCACTACTACAGGTCAGGCCTTTAAGAACTTCTGTTTTCACAAAAGAAATGTTTCATTTTTCAGACCAAACTGTGATGATTCCGCATCTGTTTTCTTAAGTTTGAATCTCTCCTAGAATTGCCCTTTCATTTTATCACTAAACATGCCTGATTTTAGCCTAGTTTGTAGAATTCTGCATTCCCTTTCTTTATACTGTGTCAGGGGCAAGAGACTGATTGGCCTGGGCTGCTTCTGTGTGCCGCTCTGGGATGCGGAAAGGTTATGTCCTGAACAATATGGAGAGACCCCCTTCTCAGGAGCCAGACGTGGAAATAAGCGGAGCCACCTTAACAGAAGGGCTCAGTGCAGACTCGAGACACAAGGATGGCAGTGGAACTACCACTGGGTATGGCAGCTGTACTAGACAATAGCCAGTCATCATTGTGCTCCATTGAAGGGGGATAGAGCTTTCCTTTACCCTTCTGCCTGGGAAATCCTTACCCCAGCAAGAAACTGTGTACCCTCTACTCCAATTTTCAACCTCTTATTAGGCAGGAGGTAGAAAAACAATAGCTCCCCAGTTACTAACCTCTTCTTTTGTGCTTATGATAGTTCGGGCACCAGGCTCCCGGTTTTATGTGTGATCCCATTAAACTCCAAAGCCACCCCTGGGTATTACTAGTGTTAGCATTAGATTGGTACTGTTATTGCTGTCCTTTTACAGATGAGGCCCAGAGAAAAGAGCAGAATGGTACAGAAAGTAGTCAGCTGTCAGGGCTGGGATAGGATGCAGTGCCACCATCTGGCACTGGGCCTCTGTGTTAGGTCACTGCGGCCTCCTCTGCTATTCAGGAGAGGGCTCTCTGCCCGCAGGAGATAGCAGAATGTTGGGAGCCATCAGTGCACTTGTGCCCATGGTATGGCATGGTGGCTACTAGGTTCTGGGATCCTGAATGTGGAGGGACAGAAGAGAAAAAAATGTTTGAATCTGGCAGCATCCCTTGAGTCCTAGGCTCTCTTCAACCAGCAACTAGGGAATCTAATTTTAAAGGACAGCCAGACCAGCTTGCAAAACACAAGGTTTATGTTTAAATCATGAAGGTTTAGTTTAAAAGTGAATTCTGTGCTTTTGTATGACTTGCAAAACCTCAGTTCCTCCTGACATAATAGCAGCAGAGATGTACCCGGGNTGAAGGACTCGGCAATCAGGCAATATGTAGGAATGGCCGAGGGGGAGTTAGGAACGTGGAATGATGTTGTGCCTCTGAGGCCACTGGTGCCCAGCTCCCAGCATAGTCAAACAAGTCACAACCCACACTGCCCAGTGCAGCAGACGATATGTGGATATAGTCAAGAGAGCCTCCATCTTTCATGAATAGGGTTCTCTTGTATGGACACATGCATGTATGTCCTTAGTGAGAGACATGCATAAGTACCTGGCTGTGTTGGGCATCAGCTGTGGGCTTAGCCCTCAGTGAGATGTGGGAGGGAGATAGAGGCACTTTTTCAATATTCCTCTCGATCTATTTCCCTGTGATACACCCGGCGAGGGTTCTTTCCAGACACACACGAAGGAAGCAGCCTCTTCAGAGATGCTTACGGGAGGCAGCACGGGGCATGTAGCCTCACTTGGTAAATATTAGTTTCCTTTCTCTTCCTGTGTGTAAGGCAAGTTGTACGAGCGAGTGAGGCTTCAACAACTCAGAATGCAAAAATAGCTCTGCCTGTGAGGATGTGGCCTCTTTTCCCCGAGTGTGGACCAGATGTCAGGCTGCCTAGTGAGGACTCAAGGAATGTGACAGCTTCCTTCTGCAGGCCTTCAGTGCTTCTCTCCAGATGGAAGCCACCCTTCCCATGTGATTTTTGGATCTGAAAAACAAGAACAAAAAATGACTGTTCAGGAGTCTTGCTCTTTCTCCTAAGCATGTGTGTATATATGGATTTTAGGTATTAAAAATACCTTCAAGTCAAGAGACACGGCCATCACATCATTTCCCCNGNTGTTTAATGACAATAAAAATGAGTGGAAGCCTAGAGCCTACAGATACTCATTTTGAGCTGCTTGTATTGGGTTTTGACCTCACAATTTATTCAGAGCCAACTGTTTACGGTGCACTGAGCTGGGTGTCTACAGTTGAGCTAGAAGGAAGATGTCATCCTTTGAACTGCTAAAGCTTATGAGTTGCAAAGGAAATAAATNGCTGTGACTGGAGTGTGATAAGAGGGGAAGGAAGATATGAATGATAATCTCTGCACAGGTAGAGAGGGGATAGCAGAGGTGATCCTCAGTTCCATCCTCAATATCGTGAAGAATAAGCAAAAACAGCACACAGGAGGGATTTCTGACTGAATAGGTTTTATGAGACTTAATGAGTTTTTCCTAACAGGCATTAACAGTGTACCAATAATTTTAGGGAATAGCTAATCTGCACCAGTGAGTGCAAGAATCATTCAGAGTGTTGCAGGACAGAGGACGTGGGTCAGAAAAGGAAGCGGGTAAAAAAACAAAATATGAAAGTGGTGGTTAATACTCAACCTGACTGGATCTCCTTCCCCAGGTGAAGGAAGAGTTTGTGACACAGTGTGGGGCCTGTGTCAGCACTCCCAGGGCGCCAAACCATGTGTCTCAAATATGGTGTGTTTAAAGAAGATGTTGGGAGGTTAGAGGCGGCATAATTGATATGATTTAGAAGTCGCTGTGGCAACACACCCACTTCTAGAGAGTCAGTGTCTGTAGGAAGGCAGGCAAGCTTGTGGCTTTTGCCCTGGACTGTCCTGTGCCCTCCTATCTCCTCCTCTGGGCCAAAGGTCTGGACAAATTCAAAAGGACAAATGCCCCACGTGACTCATTGAAGGTCTTTGTGAAATTGACCTTGGAATAAGATAAGGAGGCGGTGAGCAGAGCAGCTAGAAGGTTATAGGGAAACAGTGAGGGAGAGGGAACCTGAGCAGGCTTGCCAACTCTTCAGGACGCATCTCCCGGTATTGGAAAGCCTGGAGTAACCTGTGGATTTCCATGAAAAACATAAATGCATATGGCCTCCACGAGTGTACACTGCCTTTGTTATAAGCAGTAGTACAGAATGCTTCGGGGACATAAGTAAAATAGACTGTAGAGTGGCAGAAAGATTTGGGTTAATGAAAAAAATTGGCTGTGAGACATTTCAAAGACCTCGGTGCTTGCCTCTGCGGCGCCACCTTCTGGCGAGTCATTGTATAACGTGGTTGGAGGCAAGCTTTGGTTTGCGAGCCCCTGAGTAAGAGGGTCCGGGTCCTTTGGCCACTTTGGTCATTCGTAACGTTGGCCTCACAGGAAAATAACTAGTGGCAATTCCTGACATTTTTTTATTTTTAAATATTCCATTACAAAAGTACTGCAGGATCGATCTTAAAGTCAGAACTGTACAGCAATATAGCTTAAGTTCTTACAGCCTATTTCCGGATTGGCTTCCAACGGTCTCTTGCATGCTCTTCCAGAGAGTTCCTTTGCCTTTGTAAGCATATACATATATATGTGGGTGGGTAGGTGTGTGTATATTGTGTGTTTGNGGACATGAAAATATATGTATATATACTTATATGCACCTGGCACGTGCTGTTGCACAACTTGCCTTTTTAATATCTGTTGGAGAACTACCCNTATTAGCACATAGAGAGCTGCCAGCTGCATGGAATCCCGTTGTCTGGGTGTTCTGTGGTTCGTCGTTGCTGCTAGGCATTTAGATCAGTTTCTTCCACAGATGCCATCGTTCACGTTTGTGGTAGACCTAAAATTTAATTCCTAGATGTGGAAATGCTGGATGGAAATGTGTAGGCTCCAGAGGAAGGGAACCAATTCACACTCCCACTGGAAGCACGTAAGAAAGCTCTCTCCTCTTTCATTGAAAAGAGAAATCAGAGAGACCAGGCCATATTTTCAGATCTTCTGATTGAGCTGGGAGGGGTGCTGGACGTCAGCATTACCACAGTGTTCCTCAGAGCCTCGTAGGCGNGTCTCTAACAAGATGGAGAGTATGAGCCATGGGTTGAGAGTAAGGGTAAGTACTTGGTCGTGTCCTTTGGGATCCAAAAAGCAAGACCTCATGTGCTGTTATGAGTTGGGAGAAACAGAACAATGTATTTCTCCTGAAATTCCCATTAAACGGGACATTTAGACAGACATGGCATTAAATGAATCTCTATCCATAAACATGGTATATTGAAGCAACAAGGACCAGAGAAGTGCCACATAGGTTCTGTTGGACACTTTCCTCTCTGTGTTGTAATTGTTGAGTCACAATGCATTTTTTTTCTTTGTACAGTCTCTTAAGANAAAATCATGGCCTCAGATTCCTTAGAAGTAGCTAGTTTGCAGATATTAAAAGTTAACAACTGTTTGCTTTTTTTGCAATATGAAGTGTCCTAGGCTGGTGCAAAGCTTGCCACCTTCAGAAATAAAAGGTCTCTTCTTTCTCTTTTGCTTAGATAACTCAGAACATTGAGAGGCACAGAAATGTCAGCCACCCCAAGACTCACACTAGTTACTGTCCTCTGTGCAGNCTGCTTCAGACAAACATCACCAGCCTTCAGTTCTTTGATCCTGTCCTTTGAGGCTGGACCATCTCATTCTCTCGGGGGAGTCTCTGTCCTCTGAGCTGCTCTGCAGCCCCCGCTCGCTCACTCTCTCCCTCATAGTGCACATTTAACACACACAGACACACAGAGAGACAGACAGACAGACAGACGAGACAGAAAGAGACCATTCATCTTCACCTAATAGCATTTCTTTCTTTTTTTCTTTTCCCTTTCCTTTTTCAGTGCCGAGAATTAAACCCCGAGCATCACACACGGCAGACAAACCCTTTCCTTTGTCCTTTGGCGCTGAGCTGTATCACCTGCACAATTTTATGATTACATTTTTGGAGACAGGTCCTCATCAAGTTGCCCAGGCTGGCCTTAAGCTTGTTATGCGGCTCCACCTGGCCTTGAGCTTCTGATCTTCCTGCTTCAGACTTCTGAATAGCTGGTGTTATGTGCATAAGAATGGCTGGTGTTCTAGGCATGAGAATAGCTGGTATTATAAGCATAAGAATGGCTGGTGTTATAAGCATAAGACGGTGTTGTAAGCATGAGATGGTGTTATAAGTTGACATTATAGGTATAAGCCCCCATGCTGGGCTTCTTTCTCTTTCATTCTGAGGGAGCTTCCTCCTGTCCCCTCCTACCTAGGGTTTTCCCAGTGTTCTACTTTCTTTCCTGTTGTTGTGAGAAACCTGTCCAAAAGCAACTTCAGGGAAGAAAGGGGTTATTTAGCTTACAATTCCAAGTTTTAGACTGTCACTGCAGGGAAGTCAAGGCCGGAACTTCAGGCATCATATCCACAGCCAGGAGCAGAGAGAAAATAAACACGTGGGTCCTTGCTTGCTTGCTTGCTTGCTTCGTCTAGCATCTCCTGCCTTATAGAGTTCAGGAGAATGCTGCCTAGGGAAGTGTGCTGCCCACATTCATGGTGGGTCGTCCTTCATCCATTAACAATCAGGACAACTCCCTCCCCCCACAGACACGCACACAGGCCAACCTGATCTAGACAATTCCTTAGTAAGACTGTTCCTGTGTGATTCTCAGTCATGTTGAGTTGGTAGTGATTAACCATGAAGCCCAGCATATGCTTACAAATGGTTTTCTCTTCATTCAACTCATTCTCACGGTTAGGTAAAGATTGATTTTGATATGGGGTTTTGTGTAGGAATTTGCATAAACCAAATAGAGTGTTATCTGTCAACACACTGGAAGGACAATGGGATTTGAAAGCTCTGGGCTGCTCTTGGTCCATGGAAATGTAGAAGACTAACATGGGACTTCTTTTTTGGTGCACAGTCCCGATGGGCATGGGCTAGAGGAGCTGAACNGGGGCCACAGCACTGACGATCCAACTGCTTGATGAGGACTCAATGCTGAGTGTCTGTTTACCAAGATGCACACAGACCTCACCTTGTGTCTGTGAAAGAGAAAAGCAGCTTTTGTCCCATGAAGATTTCCACACAGACTACATTATGCAGAAGCCAGATGGGTTCAGTTTGGCTAATCTTAGTGCAAGCTGGGAAATTTCAACTGAAATAACACATTTCTAAGAAATTGTCTGCTGTGGAATATTGTNCTCATGTATGTNTAAGAGAGCAGGATGGCTATAGGGCAAAGCTGAACTACTCTATGCTTAGATATATGTATGAGGATTTGCCCGTACCCCTCTTTCCTATTTACACATTAAGAAGAGAAGCCCCCTCATTTTTCTTACTTGCTGTATCAATGGCTGTGAAACAGTTTTTCTCTCATGAAAGACTTGAATTTATTTAGAAAGTCCAAGTAGGCCTTTCTCCAAATCATGGCTTGCATCTGAATGTAAAAATCAAGATGCACACAGACCTCCATGACTGTTGATTCAGATTATAGGTATCTGTAATAGATGTGTGTCTCTATAATATTCCCTTTCCTNCTACTTCAGGGACTGATGATGGAGCTGTAACTTTTTCATGACATCCTCCCTGCTATGAAGAATGCATACATCCAGGTACATACCAGTTAGAACAAGAAGACTAACCTGCCCATCAGCGAGTGTAAAGGCTGGTAGCATTGGAGATTGTTCACCATGAGCTCTTGGAAAGATGAAATTCATTTTGTTTAGGCACCAGGTGACCCTGTGGAATTAACTCAGTTTGTCCTCTGAGAGCCATACTCCTGACTAAGCATATCACCAACCCCTACCCCTAGAACTCCCCCCACCTAACTACACATGTTCCATAATGTTTCAGAATTATCAATGACAAATATATAGAGAGGGAATGACCATTATTCTGTGGTATTTCCGCAGCCTATGGGGCAGATGTCCCTGATAGTAGACCATAGAGGATGTCTCTACAGGCATTTCACTTGCCCTTCTTTTTTCTTCCATAACATCCTTCTCCAGACCTAGATATAAAAACACATAAAAAGATGGAGTAGCACCGTCAGGCCACAGGTTTACTAGACAGTAAAAAAGAGGCACCTTTATCAAACTAGGTTTTTCAGCCTATNAAGATGCTCTTATGAGCACCTCCCTGAGTCTTCCCACAGAGNTGCAGACACCTGACATCCCAAGACACANGTGAGNGCCCCAGCATTCCTGCCTCATGCNGGAGCCATGTGAGTGTTGCTTGAAGGAAATTGTCTGGCATTAGCTGTTTGTGTTAGTGTTATCTTTGATGGTCTTGGGTGTGTGGGAGTGGAAGTGTAGGAAGAAAGGACTTTGGAGTTAGCATTAACTTTGGATATAGCTTCTTTCAACACACCATTTAAGGTGTGTTGAAACAAAGGACTTAATTTGTTCAGTCGCATTGTTTGTCTGTTTTGTTGGCTTAGTTTTTTTTAGAGACAGAATCTGGCTACTAGCCCAGACTGGCCTTGAACTTACCCCCTTGTCTCTACTTCCCAGTGCTGGGTTATAGGTGTGTACCTCCACTCTCAGCCTGAACTGTTTCTTACTTGTTTAATGGAGGTGATATAGTAGCTACTTACTTAAGAGGCCTGGTAACTGCGCAAGAGTAATGGACAATGTAGTCAGGAGGATCTCTCTTTGGTCAGTCCCATTTCTATTTTGTGAAAAAGCTGGTAGCCTCTTCTAAGAATACTGCTCTGAGTCCCCTCTTCTGCCTGTCCCTAAAGGGTNAATGTCCCTTCCCTAGGATCTTTGACTTTCTTGTTGCTNTGTGTTCCCTTCTGGAGAGGCCTCAAGATCAGTATATCTGTATTTGGTTAGCATAGCTCTTCAGACATCTAAATCTATCCATAAAACAGAGGTGCATATCCTTGAGGCTGCTCCACCAGGCATCCGCAGGCAGATGGGGCCACCAGACTCTGCCTCTTCCTCTGAATGTGATCACTCTGCCTATTCCCTCACCAGTGAATGATAACACCTCCTGTCCAGGTATCCGCGTTACCATCACCCCCTCCTTCTCCTCTTCCTATGCGTTTGGCTGAAACTCACTCTTATCCCACAGCAGTAATGAGGCTTCTGCCCCTGGTGTGTGTGGACCCTCACCCATTCTGGTTCTCTTCTAACCCCGCCCCCATGCAATAGCCACATCCATCCTCCAGAAAAGAGCCATGCCCGTGATGTTCTTGTCCGATCTCCTCAGCTGGCCCCCATTTCCTGGATGGNAAAATCTGACCATCTCTAACTATTCCTGGCTCTCACTCCTTGCCCCTGAGCTCCAGCTGTTCCCCAAATGGTGTGTGACTTCTNCTGTGTCTGGAATCTTCGTGTGTTCTCTTCCTTTCCCCTTTCCTCTTCATCTCTTTACTTTCTGGCCAGTTCCCAGACTTGGCCTCGCATAGATGCCTGCTCCCTTTGAAAAGCATTTCCTAATGTCCTGTACTCCCTCCAAAGAGAGAGATTAATAAGCAACCTTTCAACTGTAACCTTTGGCCCTTTGGACAGAGTTCTCTCACTCACTCAACACCCTGTGCCCTAATCATCCGTGTACTTAGCAGTCTCCACAGCCAGATTGCATGTTCGTAGAGTTTAGATTTCCTCTCTATGTTCTCAGAACCCAGTCCACAATAGGCACCCAATAAAAGTATTTAAAGCAAACACATTCTTTTTCTTGTTGTTGTTGTTTTAATCAGCAAGCATTTGTTACTCTCCTGTATAAATCATGGCTATGGTCTTGCCTGAAAAGATTAATCAAGTTTGAGAACTGGTAATTACTTAAAAGTCAAGAGACCCTTAATATGCTAGAAACTCCAGGCTGGCGTATGTTAAGCATGAAATGGCATAGATAGTATCCCGAGAGAGATCAGTTTGCCCTAACTTCAACTAACTTTGTCATAGTTCAGGGGAAGTGAAGGGCTGGGATCAGGGCTTGTCAGGTGGTAGGACAAAGAAAGCTGGAGAGATGTGGCATACAAGTGTTCGAAGACAAGACTACAGGTTGCCTTGGGCAGATTGTACAAGGCAGGGGGCGATATGCCTCACTGTGGAGGTCATCCACCATCAAAGGGCTGGGATGGAGAGACACTAGCACATTATGGGCTGCCTTGGATCATGAAGATGTTCTGTTGGAATAGCAGAGGGCAGAAAGACCAGGTACAAATACAGCTTGGTTGTCCAAGGCCTATGTAAACAGGCCTGCATCCAGCCCACGACAGTGGTCCAAAACACAAATGAGACTATACTGGACTTCCTATTTATGACTACACCCAGAAGGAGCCTTGACTAGCCTCTCAACCTTTTATCTCATTGTTTCATGGGAGTGTATACTGAGGTTCAGGGAGTGACTCCCAAGGTTCCCATAACTGNCAGGAGGGTCTTTGGAATGCAGACTGTGGCTCAGTTCTCCATTCTGCCTCAGAGTAGATAGTTAAAGTTTAAAGCCAGACAGCATTGAGAAATAGCCAGTTTCCAGGCATGAGGAGCCCTGCAGGAAGGGTGAAGGTCAGCAGAANCTGGNGGTGATCTGAGCTTGAACACATCCAGGCTGATGACAGTGAGGCTGGAGGCACTGACTGGCAGGCCGCAGCTCATTTAGCACTCTGTGTGAACTTCAGTGCGGGGGCGTTGCAGAGAGCACTTGGCCAGAAGCCAAGACAAGGGGGTTTAAGGGGAAGCATGTTTATGTGTGGGTGCCAAACTTGATGCCTCGTGCAGGGAAAAATTTGTGGCGCTCCTTGAGATGCCACAGACACACCTGAATGCTGTTCGTGTTATCCAGAAGTTGATGTCTCAAACAATCCTGTTTTCCTTCCTGTTTTGTTTAATTTGGGCTGGGGGTAGGGAGAGGGCAAGGGTGTCACCGTGGAGAGCATGGGCCCTTGGTTTGCGGTTTGGGCCTGGGCTCAGAATGGACAAGAGCCAACACCGTCTCTTCCTTTGCTCTCCTGCCTCACTGCCCCCTGCTAAATCCAAACCAAAATTTGCACGTAGCCCAAAGGAAAACCGTCAGTGTAATAACTAACCCTGGCAGCACTTTGTAAACGGCAGGTTTCAAATGACTAGGCCTGCACATTTCCACCAACTCCAGCGATTAAAGAGTCTCCGGGGACCTAGGCAGTGCTGATGCTAGTGGTGGGTACTGCCATTGAAAANNAGAAGAGCTGCTTTCTGAAAATAGACTGCAGGNATGGGCCAGCTCGTTTCCCGGCTCGATAAGGAGGTCGCCCGTCCTAGGGGGAGTCAGGTAGATTGCTTACTGGTTCAATTTCTCTACCAGTAAAATGTACCCATTTAGTCCTACCCATTTCACAGGATGGGCAGAAGGGCAGAATGAGGTCATAGATGGGCAGCAAATATCCAAAAAGGTCTAGGCATTTATGTTGAGAGCAGAAGCCCTCCCCTCTTCCTCGGTGGAGATATGGTGGTGTTGATGGCATCGTCACGCATACCACAGGGGGCTCTGTAGTGGGTTGACTGTAGTCTGTCACCATTCTTCCCACTCCACAGGACCCTTTGACTTGTCCTTTATTATGTGGGGTTGTTGAAAGGCAGCTTGGAATGGCCATTCTTTTCTACACCTCTGTCACCACAGCAGCTGTGGGAAGAGGGATCTAGCTGCTCCCTTCCAGAGGGACCATTGTTATGCCAAACAGTTTACAGAGTTTGAGCCAGCCAGCAATTGGCTACCTGATTTCATCTTTCATTCCCCAGGACTTAGCCCTACATCCCCCCATTCCTCACAAGTACGGAAGGAACGAGGACACTACCCCATTTCTATGTAGTTCCAAATACTAGGGTGGAGTGTGGGACAGGGAATAGGTATGGGACAGGGGTGGGCATTGTTTCCCATCCCATCCATAGCATCTGTATCCACCTTTCCCATTCTAGAATTTCCCCATTCTAGGGCTTCAGAGCTGCAGGATCCCAAATGGAACTCACGCTGGTACTCAGTGCTGCTAGCTCTGTGAGTTCGTTAGTGGCCTCCTGAAGTGCTGTCACAGCTATCAAGAAACCACAGAGCCATATATGCTGACTTCTGCCACACTGTGATGCCCCCGCCCAGGTCTGTGAGATGTTCTCAGCCTAGGGAAGAGCAGGTAGAGGAGGGTGCCCTGTTGTCCTCTTCTTGATGATAAAAATGGGAAGGCCTAAGGCCACACACACTCTGACCTCTAGTTGAAACATCTGTTCCCTCTCCACCCAACTGGCTTCTGCCAGGCTGTGGTTGTGAGCTCTGGTCCCACCGCTCAGCGGGTTCAAGAAAGCAGATTTTGCTGACAGCTCTGGCAAGAGGCCTGATGACAAACACCCTTGGAATGAGAGGCCGCGCTAATCCTCCGAGCCAAGCTCCTGCCAAGTTAGAAGCTGCCGAATCAAGTCAGGGCCACTCTGAGTTCTGATATACAGCCCCAGGACAAAGTGCTTGTCCTGGGCACAGGGTCACACTGGGTGGTATCTAACAGGCTTAGCAAGGCTAGGGCTAGAGGAAATGTGTGCCAGGGGCATGGCAGGAGAGAGGTTCAGGTTCCAGACCTCCTCAGGGCCTTCCTTCTTTCTGTATGTCCCATGGTTTCAGGTGAGGTGAGCAGTATTGTGCATCTCCCCAGTTCCCAGGTGAGGAGATAGGACTCTTCAGGGTAGAGTGATTGGCCTCGAGCTCTGAGGGTGAAAAGCTCCGATTTGTGTGCATTTCTGATATAAATATAAATATAAGTATAGATATAAAACACTTCTTCCCCATGCAGTGTTTTGTTTATATACAGAAGGTATATGTGATGCCTTCAGGAATCCTGTCTCCTCAGGAGGAGCAGTGTCTAGCTTACACAGAGTTTCCTTACATATGCTGATGTGAGGGACCACAGTGGCAGGTATGCTAGCCCGGTGGGTCCGTGGTTGTCTTGACAAATATGGTTCCACTCTCTGCACAAGCTCACTATCCTGGAACCAGAGTAGGAAGGAGATGGAGCGATGACACGGAAGGAAGGAGGGAGGGCGGGAAGGAGGAACAAGGGTGGAGAACCCACTTCCCTGGGGCTTGTGTGCATGACAGAAGGCTGTACTTGTCTCTTTGGATTACCAGCTCTCTTGTCTAGGCGCCCATTGGTCTGGAGATGTCGGGATCTGAAAACACGCCCTCTTTCTTCCTCTGCTGCCCATGGGAGAGAGGGTGAAGTAGAGGGGAAGTATGCATTTAGGGTCTGGCTGGCTGGTGGCCGAGTCCGGCTTACTTGAATGACTCAATGTCCGTGGTCTCATCACTATGGCCTCTCTCTTTTTCTTCTGTAAGACATGAGACAGTGTCCCCTGAGCAGGGCAGGCTGATGATTCAATGTGGTTCTGTTCAGAGAATCCCTAGCCCAGTCATGATGCAAGGCTGCTCCTAGCTTGCCCTAGAGGCAGAACTAGCCTTCATGCTCTGCTCTGCCCCTGTCCCCAGCTGTATATTTGCCTGTTGCAGAGTGAAGAAGAGGAGGTGACTCTGACTTAGTTACTAGGCATGCCTGGCAAATGATGGCAAAAGATTTCAGAGCTGATTTTGTTCTTCTGTTCTCTGTTCCTTTATTTCCCCATCTAGAGAATGAGGAGCCTAGTGATTCCACCCTCAGAGAGCGACCGTGAGGATTAAACATGAGCTTTCTGAAAAGCCTGGTGGAAGCAAGGGTTCCACCTGGTTACCCCTCAGTTAGTAACAATGATACTCACGGGAGAGAGCCCACCTGCTTGCCCCCAGGACACATTGCATCCATCTTCACACTAGATGGAACACAGCAGCTCCCCTCCTGCTGTTTACACACCAGGGCTCAGATGGCTCTGCAGATTTACTGCTTACCCTTGTTTCTGCTGACAGCCTGTTACTCAGTGAATAGAGGTGTTGGATAAGAGCCTGGAGATCAAAGGCATCTTTACAGTGGGACTTTCTTTGTATTTATTCTGCAGTCTTGAGAATGATGACTTCCTGGCACCATGTCTGAGTATATCTTGAAGTGTGTGTGTGTGTGTGTGTGTGTGTGT
>LZPO01055153.1:159538-171863 GCA_001675575.1 Neotoma lepida
GTATAAAAAGGAAGGAAGGAAGGGAGGAAAAAGAGAGAGAAAAGAAAGAGAGAAAACAAAGGGTTGGGGAGATGGCTCAGTTGGTAAAGCACCTGCCACCAAAGCATGAGGACCTGAGTTGAGATCCCTAGACCCCATGTGAACACCCAAAAGGGAGGGGATGGAGACAGGTGGAGACCCCTAAAGTTCATTGGCCACNCAGCCTAACCAAATTTATGAGTTTCAAGTTCAATGAGAGACACCATCTTGAAAAATAAAGGTGGAGAATGATTGAGAAATGACACCCATTGGCTACTTCTTGCCTCGCAGGCATACATGCAGACCCATATGCATATGTGTGCATACCTGCACTGTCAAGTACACATACAAGACAACACACACATACACTAAAATACTTGAAACTTTCTATCTTAACTTTGTGGCTAGAGTACCTTTTTGTTGATTACTATCTATCCCAAGACACAGCTGGACCAGGTGTCATTGCCAGGATCACCCTCTAACTTCTTCTATGTTATGTATGCTTTCCTACAGTCTGGCTGTACATGGGATTTACTTCCATCCTTCTACCACTACACTCTATCCTAACTGGCTAATTACAGGCCTGTCTCTGTGACTTACCTGGGAAACACCTGGAGTTTCCTACAACTGTATTCCTAAACTCCTATAACTCTATCACACCATCCAGCATGCCTGGCATGTACTGATGATCCATGTATGTCTTAGGGTTATTATGGCTGCGATAAAACACCATGGTGGCTTTTCCATGGTTCTGTCCTCTCCATAATTCTGGGGTCTACACTACACCTCAGCTGCACCTTCACAAATAGCCTCTCCTAGGCTCTCTTTGAGGACTCTGATCGAGCCACATAGTGGCAAGTCTCAACTTCTCTCCATGAACCCTTCAATCTTGGGACTTCTACTTCAACTGAAGCTGCATTCACTAGTGGCCCTACCTAGTTTCCCATGAGGCCAAACTTCAGCTACACTTGCCTTCATGCCTTCAAAACCAGTACCACCTGGGAGACTCGTACACATGGCCAGGTTTGGCTGCCAGCATGAGGTACAGCCTTGGCCACCTCTGGAACACAGCTTCTCTGTGATGACTCCAAGGAAACATTTCTCAGAAGATTTTACCNCAGTGATGCTGGTCTCTTCTTGATCACCACCAATTTCTCTACCCAGGTACCCAGCATCAGTTAGTAAAGCAAAGGTTTCACTTCCATGGTCTTGATCTCTTGTTAATCACAGCTGAGTCTACAGCCCCAGTTGACCAGAACCACAGCTTCTTAAACTCAAAATATCAAATGGCCCTGATAGAGTCTTTAAGGAACTCAAACTTTCCTCTGAAACTTCACATGCCAGGCTTCCATAATCTGTGCTGCACAGCATTATCTTCCAAGCTCCCATAGAACAACCCACTGATCTCTAGCTTTTCCAGCCCAAAGTACCAAAGTCTTTCCACAATCCTNCCCAAAACAGCATGGTCGGGTCAGTCACAGCAACATTCCACTCTCTGGTCGCNATTTCTGTCTTAGTTAGGATTACTATTTTTGTGATAAAACACCATGGCCAAAAACAACTTGGAGTGGAAAAGGTTTACTTAGTTTACCCTTCAACATCACAATCCATCGTGGAAAGATGTCAGGACAGGAACTCAAACAGAGCAGGGCCCTAGAGGCAGGAGTTGATGCAGAGACCATGGAGGGATGCTGCTTGCTGGCTTGCCCCTTAAGGCTTGCTCAGCCTGCTTTCTTATAGTATCCAGGACCACTAGTTTGGGATCGGCACCATCCACAGTGAGCTGGGTCCTCCTACATCAATCATCAATTTTGAGGTTCCCTCTCCCCAAATGACTCTAGTTTGTGTCAAGTTGACATAAAACTGACCAACACAATGAGTGTAATAGGAAAATAAGAATGTTAGTTTTTTTAAACCTACTTCATCCTGTTTGTGAACAAGTATGTATGTGTCTTTGTTTTGCCTGTTAAGACACGAGTCAGTCATGTTCTGCCTGCTGTGTTCTCAGAAACACAGTGAAGATAAATAAGGACAAATGGCCATAGGGTCAGACATAGGTTGGTTAAAGACTCTCAACATGCCTAGAGAATCACTAAGTGGCTGTATCCTGGGGTGGCTTAGAAGCGATATAAATTAAAACTCCTGTGTTGTTCCAGGCCAGCTGTTGCCAGCAAANCGAAACACACCAAGTCCCATTGACCCTGACGCCATCCAGGTCCCTGTCGGGTANGAACCAGACCCAGCAGACCTTGCCCTCTCCAGTATCCCAGGGCAGGAAATGTTTGACCCTCGCAAACGCAAGTTCTCCGAGGAAGAACTGAAGCCACAGCCCATGATTAAGAAAGCTCGCAAAGTCTTCATTCCAGATGATTTGAAGGTAAATTGGAACTGGTAATCAGGCTGTGGGGAGCTAGAAAGCGGGATTAGGAGAAATTAAAGGGGTGATTCCAGGAAGGCTGCACACACTTGGAAAGGAAGGACCTGTGAGTTCTGATTATGTTTGTTGGCATGTGACTTCTTGGCACAGTACTTCCTCTCTAGGAGTTTTCTGAANTATGCTTTCATGTCTTGATACTGATCAGAAATAAGGAGAAGCAGTAAAAGGCTGCAGAGATATGAAGTCCCCAAAGGAAGCAAACTGGCTTCTCTTTACAAGGGATCCCACGAGCCCATGTATCAAGCCCAAATCTTTCAAGGTTGCAAAGGAAAAGAAAAAAAAGATGATTTGAGAAGCGAACCTGGACCTCAGTTTTCTGAGGCGTCCCTCCTTTGTTCATTGTTTGTTGATAGTGAATGCTACCATTTCTATGAGCGCCTTGGAAACTAAACAAGTNTGAACTCCCCCTTCCATATTGCCGACTCTGGGTAACCAGGATGGCATATTGTGGGCAGAGATGGGGGGATCCACTGCTATCATTTGTGTGCCATGTAAGGTTCTCTTGATATTAACTCAGCAATTAGTTCTGAGTGGGTTTTCTCAAGGGTGTTGGAGGGGGTGCATCATTTATCCAGGGAAACAGATTTGCCTGTTTATTCTGATACATTTACCTTAGGATAAGAGATATTCCTGAAATTATGCCAGNACAGAACTATTTATGATTAGCCGTTCCATAGGACTTTTTCTGTTCATGCTTCTTTCCAGTCATGAGAACAGTAAATTATGATATGTATGCAAGGCATTAAGACCGAGTGTAATTAGTCCTTTTTAATACCCAATCTGCATTGCCCAACCATAGATATGCTTCATATGTAGACACTCNCTAGGACAATGCGAGTCTGGTACATTCTGTCAACTGATGTAGGTCAGTCTTTCCACCTGTTTGTATCTAGAAAGAACACGGGAGGCAGATGTGCCCAGAAGATCTAAAGATGGCTGTTAGCCTCACATCTGAGAATTCCCTAATTGCTGCAGAATGGGCAAGTGTCGGGGCTGAAGGCCAAAGTTATCACTTTACAGTGGAGGCTATAGAAAAGCAGAAAGGGGAACTGAGGTGAACTCTACTTTTAGAATAAGATGATTCTGGAAANGTCACTGTAGCATGTTAACCCAGACAAGGGACCCTTGCATAACAAAACAAGAGCTGTCACCTTAAGAATCAAAACCAAGACTGTCTATAGGAAAAATCCCAGAAAATCTAAACTTCTTAGGGCTTTGATGGTTAGATTGTAAGGGGCCATGGGATTAGGTCCAAGCCCAGTTAAGCACCTTCTTGCAGTTGGATGCCTTCAGGGGTTTTGAGTTCTTAGTTATCTAATTCTCTGTATTTCAGAGTGTTAGCCCTTCACCTAAACCAGGAAGCCTATTCANCTGGNGCTACTTCTTGANTGAAAGGTGGTTTGACAGGATGCTACCGAGTAGTAGANTGAACTTCTAGCCAAACCTTCACAGAGTCTCCAAGTTTGCATGTTTGAAGAGTGAGCTTACTTAATGGCCCGTGTACTCTTGGCAGCGAAGAGGCCGTGATAAACCATCTGTGCTGGAATGATGCATATTGCTTCTGTCATGGCTAAGCCTGCCCTTTCCACACAGTGGGTAGGGAACTGGCAGGAACCTTCTCCTTCAATGTGCCCTTAGGGGTTTTTTTCAATTGCAGGTGAAGCCACAAGGCACAAATCTGGAGCTGCTGAGAAGCAGGAAGAAGAGCTGGGAGGTGTTCTTTCAGCAGAGAGGACTGAGCTGGGGTGGGTGGGAGACNAGGCGTGTGTGGCCCTCAGCACTGGATGACAAGCAAACCGATAGAGTTGGGTGGAACCTACAAGAACGGTTTTCCCCACCAGTGCTTGACTTTCTTCTGTGAAGTTGGCCTGTTGGGCTAGCATAAATACTGAGGAAGAGATAAACAGTGACATATAGGGGTTCCTAACTGACAACCCATAGTCACATCTATTTCTTACCACTCTTAAGGGTCATTCATTCCCTTGACATGCATCTTTCAGAGATGTAAGCTGAAGTAAGCCACCACCAACACTGTATTTGGGCTCCTAGAAATTCTAGTCCGTAGAGAAGAGGGGAGTGTCCGTCTGTTAGAAGTGGGTGGANTGAGTAGGTAAGTCCCTGCTGTGTGATGGTAACTGGGTAGCTNGATAGCATCAGATCCTGGCAGGTACAGGATGGAACCCCTAGGGGATCCTGTGTCAAATCTATCATTCCTACTAGAGATCCTNCCTCCCTGTCTCCAGTCAGAAGGATGAAAGGAGCAAGATGGTTTTCCAGGCCAGGGCATTTCTTCTTCCATCATTCCATCTTCTCCATCCTTTCTTACAGCTCTGTTCTCTGCTTCCCTCCTACTTAAGAGCTTTATTCTTCCATTCCACACTTCTGCTAGCTCATCTGCACGTGTGGGTAGATGAGGCTGGGAAAAAAGCACCTTGCATGTGATAAGAGGTCTGAACAAGAACTGAGTTAAGTCTGAAGAGAACTGAGTATGAAGAGTTGGTTGTTACACTAAGTTCAGTTGGTGATTCCGTGGTCCTTAAAGACATGATCAGAATTGTCACAGAGTGCCAAANCCATTCTACAACTTCCCAAGGGCTTGTTCTCATGTACAGCCTCACCTCCTGCCCTCGTGTTCCCTTGTGTGTAGGTTGTGATCCATTCTGACTCAGCCCTTCATCAGAATGTTCTTGGAAACCATACTTCTAGGCATATTGACAAGTGTGGTAGGCTTCCTGATACTATGAAGGGGTTGAATGGAGGATGACAACCAAGAGAGGCAAACAGCCTCCATCAAAGCTGGGTGCTTTACTGTTAGGAGGATACCTTTGGTTCCTCTCGCCTATGTGATATCACTGGGTTTCCCAGGACCTCCCAGCCAGTCTCCCTTTCTGCCATTCCCACCAGCTTTGAGAAGCACAAACAACAAATTCTATCAATAGCCGCAGCATACCTGTCCACACTTGCTCATCTAGATGTTCCCCCAAGGGCTGCCTCCTCCCTAAGGAGAATTCTCATACCAGCTAGGATGAAGATCACTTTTTCCTCCTGTGACACATTATGAAATATATAGAGGTCTAGAGACACTTTATGAACAAAGGACAATCTTGTGACCAGCAGACAGGAAGTGCCTTCNCACACTTTCCATCTCACACACCGTCTCTGCAAAAGGCACATGTCTGCTGAGGATAATGGACAGTGAAAGGGCAGACCACTGCCCCTGGACTTCTTTTGCNGCCTTGAGCCCCACCTCTGTGAGTGACTTCTTCCAATGCCAACTGTCTCTTGGCATCCTGAGAGAGGGGAAGGATTGGCCTCACCCATTTATTCTAGGTGACTTGAACTAAAGTATCAGCTTTGCTAAGACAGAGGTATTCACTATAGCAAGTTGTTGGTACAAAAGGAGTTAAAAAGTTCCTTTTGGCACCATCTCATCGATGGATTAACAAGTCCAAAAGTTCCCNCTAGGTCCTCCTAGGAGCTTTCCTTTCTCTTGATAGAGAGAGCAATGATGGAGGCAGATATGGGAATTCCAGATAGGGTAATTGAAGCCCAGTAAGCAGTTAAATAGGAAATTAGAACACATTATTTAAATGTTAGCCATTGGTAGGAGTCCACTGAGTAATGAAAGCTAATACATTTTTTAATTTCTGTTTTCANTTACCAAAGTGCACATGCCCCTTATGTGACGTTCTGATAGCTCAGGATATAAACTAAAAGGGTGGGAGACCCGCTTTTGTCTGTTGCCTCCCTGGTTTGGTCATTCTTACAGAGGCACCTCTGTTGGCCACTATAGATCCATCTGGGCCTCCCACTGTCAGTAAAGTATAATTTTAATCAAGCTCTGATACACATGCATGTTCTCCAGCAGGTTGCTGTTGTTTCTACCCATGCCATGGTGTATCACACACATCTGGGCAGTCTCTCCCCACCTCAGGTCTTTATTTTTAACAACTGTAGAGTATCCCTTTGTGTGACTCTATGAAAATGTAGTTATCTACCCTACTGTAGATGATTAGTTTTTCTCATTTTTAGCTTTTACAAACAATCCTATAATAAACAGTTGCACCTGTGTCTGCGTACATGGAGAATNTGAGATGAAATCATAGAGGTGGAATTACCACATCAACAGTGTATTTATTAAGATAGATTTTAGAGATTTTAGCATGATGGTGCTAAGGAGGCAGTGGTAGGGGAGGAGGGCACCCTTAGCTACATAGTGAGTTCAAGACCAGCCTGGGCGATGTAAGACCTTATCATAAGGGCAGAGGGAGGTAATTAGTTAGTTAAAAAAAAATTATGTATATATTCTATTGAGAAATATCACCATATTGCCTTCCAGGAACAGGGTCCCAACTTACAGAAAAGCCTACATGTATATTCATGGAAGAGAAAAATAAGTTCAAAAAAAACTTTCAACCAAAAGAGTGAAGAAAATTGGAATGGAATTTAGGGTGTGTGGTGAGCCTCCAGCTTTCAGCTGAGCTCTGNTCTCTGCTTTACTGGGCACACCACTGCGTTGGGCAAAGCCTGTTGTGACAGGTCGNTCCTTTCTCTAGGAAGGAAGACGTGGCTGGCAGACCATTCCCTCAGACATGTAGAAGCTGTAAAGGAAGGAGACGGGAATTAAGAAACCCAGGCTGGTGTCCCAGCACACCCCTGGCTGACACCCAGTTATGTGCGGCTGAAACCTAATACCTTGTTTCTTTTTTCCTTCTGTAACTAATGAGCAGGATGACAAGTACTGGGCGAGGCGCAGAAAGAACAATATGGCAGCCAAGCGCTCCCGTGATGCCCGGCGGCTGAAGGAGAACCAGATTGCAATCCGGGCCTCGTTCCTGGAGAAGGAGAACTCAGCCCTCCGCCAGGAGGTGGCTGATTTAAGGAAGGAGCTGGGCAAATGCAAGAACATACTTGCCAAGTACGAGGCCAGGCACGGGCCCCTGTAGGATGGCATTTTTGTGGGCTGGCTTTTGACTAGATGGACAGTTTGTTTCCTGTCTGGTAGCACCACACCCAAACCAACCTTTCCGACATCAGCACTTTACCAGAGGCATAAACGCAACTGACTCATATTTTGGTGTGCATCTGTGTGTATGTGTGTGCGTGTACACGTGCTTATGGTCCCATGTGTGGTCAGCGGTGTGCATGTGTGCGTGTGTGTGTGTTCCTCCTTCACACTTGCCATTTAAAGATAGTCCTCTTGTTGTCTTTTAGTTCCGAACAAGAAAGGTGCCATGTTTTTATTAGACTCTGGAGACCCCTGTGGGGTTTCCTCCCCTCCCTTCTCCACTCCTGTCCCCTTCCACTTTGCTTCATGTTCCAGGGAACTTACTTTTCCAGGGGCTGCNTGCCTACAGGAAGCGGGACCCTGGTAAAGCAGTGGATCTCAGTTACCTAGAACATAAGCTCTTGTTTCTGTTTCAACCACGAGTTACCATGCTGAAAAGGTGCACAACATACCCTAGCACTACGCTGCAGCTGAATTCCTTCATAGGTTGCCCGCCCCCCCCTTCTCTCTCCTACCCTTTCTCGTTTTTCCTTTCAGTTTTGGTGATAATTGTCTTCAAATTTAAAGTGCTGTTTAGCTTTAGTAGATCCCATATTTACTTACTGCTACCTACTAAGTTTCCTTTTAATTCTACCAACTCCAGATAAGTAAGTACCATTATAGAACACAGAGTGTGTTTTGCACTGTCTGTACCTAAAGCAATAATCCTAGTGTACGCTAGAGCATGCTGCCTGAGTATTACTAGTGGACGTAGGAAATTTTCCCTACCTAGGAATTTCACTGTCTTTTAAAAAATCAAAATTAAAGTAATGCATTTGCGCATGACCAGACTATTCTCAGGACAGGGAAGCAGAGGGCAATGGGAGGCCTAAGGATGAGGGGTTGATTTATCAGTATGTAAGCCAAAAAATAATGCATCTTGGAGAAGCCTTTGCCATGGATGTGCTTCGTTTTGCTGTCTCCCTTCTCCCACACCCAGCGCACTCCCATTTTTCTAGTTAACTTTTTCCATGTCCCTCTTGATATTCAAAATGATTGAATGACTTAAGATTCAGTTCACCCACTTTTTTTGTAATATATATTTTTGGGAGGATATTTTGCTGTTTTTAGAAATCAGTTAATTAAGTTAAAAAGTTGGTGTTTTGTAAAGCCCCCCCTCCCCCTCCTGTGGTGTCCTTTTTGAATGCCTCACAAATCAGTGATTCTGGAGCCTGTGTTTCTTACCCTCTGTTTGCTTTTGAACATATGTGCGCCTATCAAGTGGACTTCTGAAAAAATGAATGTAAAAGACACTGGTGTATCTCAGAAGGGGATGGTGTTGTCACAAACTGTGGTTTATCCAATCAATTTAAATGTTTACTATAGACCAAAAGGAGAGATTATTAAATTGTTTAATGTTTATACAGAGTAATTATAGGAAGTTCTTTTTTTGTACAGTATTTTTCAGATATAAATACTGACAATGTATTTTGGAAGACATATATTATATATAGAAAAGAGAAAAGGAAAACTATTCCATGTTTTAAAATTATATAGCAAAGATATATATTCACCAACGCTGTTCAGAGGAGTGCTTGGGGGTTTTTGAAGTCTTTAATATTTTAAACCTATTACTGACACATCAGCATGTTTTCTGCTTAAAATTAAAATTTTATGACAATATCGAGGCTTGCTGTGACGAATCCTGCTCCAACGCTTTCTTGTTTCTTATTAGGTCTCAGAAGGAAGTCAGTTAACGTCACCCAAAAGCACAAAATGGGTTTTAGTCAAATATTTATTGGATGATACAGTGTTTTTTAGGAAAAGCATCTGCCACATAAATGTTCACTTCAGAATTCTAAGTTGCTGGATTGGAGTATTGTTGCCAGAGCCCCAAATGCTTTGGTTCTCTTTTGGCCTGGGCATCTCATGCAATGCAAGNTTGACCTCGGTGCTATGTGTATGGCTTATAATTTGATAGATGTTTTGACTATAAAGATGGTTGTTCTTTTGTTTCGCTGAGTTGTATAACGTCAAGAGAGTCTGCTGTTTCTTCAAAGGCACATTTTGTGCTTGATTAAAATCCCCTCTCATCAGTGGATGTTTTCCAGTCTCCTGCCTCCACAGTATCTGAGTTTTCTTCCAGCAGATCTGGTGACACCCTAGCTTCTCACCCCATCAGCCACTCTTCTGTCTAGTGTCAGAGTTCCGGAAAATGAGACATTTAGGATTTCGTCCCAGGTACCTGTTTTNTTCCAAGCCGTAGATAATGACGGGAGATGAGAGAATACAAGACTTGCAATACATTTTCCAAGTAAATTACTAATATAAAAAATACTTTGACAATCTCACATAGAACCGAATAAGAGATGATTCAGTAATAGCCATGAGATGACAAAGAGTTGGTCTTTTTGAAGATAAAGAGGCTAATTGCAGAACTGTTCAATGACAGTATTCATCAGAGCAAAGATGAATATATTTAAACTTAAGTAGAGAAATGTTGAAGTATTATACTGTGGACCATCCAGATCCATGGAACTATTAAGTGATAACTGACAGAAAAGCATACCTGGTCTTTCTTGGAATTGTTTGTACCAAATGAACATTACAAATGTTTTCTGTAGAAGACATACAAAGATCATAATAAAACCTATTCTTTTGTATGCCAGGGGAGGTTTTGGGAACTTACCTCATTAAAAAACAAACAAACAAAAAACAAAAAACCACCACCACTTTGGAGTCTCCACAGGTGCCTTATATGTAGGTCATTATCGCCCCTCCTTCCCCTGATAGACTTAATGAGGCTGCTCAATGTCCCAAGAAGCTAGGGCCCAGGGTCAGATGATTACAGCAGATCATGGCCATTAGGAAAGTCCTGTTTTCAACTGTCACCATTTCAACCTAGGCATCTTTCAATGATTATTTGGCCATTAAAAATGCACCCAACCTGTACCATGCCATGCCATTTAGACATAATTTGGAATGAGCAGTATAGCACTTCCTTACCAAGTCACGTCTCTCACTTTTCAACTATTTTCAAAGAAAGTAAAAAGCAAAAACAAGCAAAAATGAATCAGTGTGTCTCTTTGNTCATGCTAGCTTGAGAGGATGGGAGGGCTATAAATGAAATCTCCGACTCTAGAGGAAGTGGCACTTTGGACCATTCACAAACCACATCACGCATGGCTGGGCTAGGCCTTTGTCTGTAAATATAATAGACCTTTAAGGAACCATCATCCATCGAAGCAGAAGGACCCTGTGTCTGAGAAAGTCAGAATGGAATTCAGTCACTGGGTGAGTGGGAACTAGATTAGAGAGCGCAGAGGCTCCTTCTAACCAGTTAGCTTAGTGTGGGAACTTACATTAATTCTAAATATACCTTTAAAAGGGCCACAGCCTTGTTTTTGGAAGACCTGGGAGGGAGTTGTAGATGGCAACTTCTCTCCTGCCCAAGGATGAAGCAATTGACATTGTGCACAATACAAGTTAGACTTTGCTGTGTCTAAGAGTTCATCTCTTTGTCCTTGTTGTTCCTTTGAGGAAAACTCAAACTTTGTCAGAGTTAAATGTGAGGTCCCCAGGCAGTGGCCAGTATGTATATGGCCAGTATTTAACTTTGAGGTTGGTCCCCTGCAGGTCACTGAGCTGAGGTGTGACGNCTTCCCTGTGGTAGATACATTCCACTCTGGCTCTGAAGGTGTTTGTTTCCTGCTGAGGGCACCTCAGTACATCCTTCTGGTGAAGCCGAATTCAACTCTAGATGTTTGGTAAAATCAGTGTCATCAACAAATGAACAAAACATAGGGCTTGATGGGTTGAACTTTTAGTAACTACAGACAATGCATTTTGCCAAAATGTACGCAAGGCAATGTGTGTTTGTGTATGGATATTTAAGTGGAGACATAAAAACTGTAAATTTTTCAGCACCTCACCAGACATAACAATTAGCTATTATCCTTTCGGCAACACCACAAAGATTGCATCTGTTAAACAGGTTCAAGTTAGCTGGAGGTTAATGTAATTGTACACCATGCTATAGGTGGTATTTATGCTGTCAAGTCCAAAACTTTATTTGTTCATCTAAATGTTTAATAAACTGAACTTTTTCCTTTTTTCATGTATTTTTTTTGAATAGCCGACCAGCAGTTGATTGTTTCTGTCACCATAACCAACAGATCATTCACAGAGATTTGCATAGATAGATGGTAATTGTGCTATGTAATTAGTAATAAAGTATCATTTATAGATGACTTATGTACCAAATACTGCACTATACACATGAAATATATAAGTTCCAAAATAACCAATGAAGTAACAAGTGCTACAGAAGAGGACATGACAGTGTAGGCAAGTTAAGAACCTTACATAAGGAGGTGGAGAGCTGGCTCAGTGATTAAGAGCTATGGCTGCTTTTCCAGAGGACCCAGGTTCAATTTCCTACACCCACATGGCAGCTCACAACCACCTATAACTCCAGTTCCAGGGGATCTGATACCTTCTGGCCTTTGTGCATGCAGACATTTATACAGGCAAAACTTACCCATGCACATAAAATAAAAATTTACAAACAAAAATAAAAATGAAACGTTCTCAAAGTGATGAACATAGAAGCTACAGAAATGAGTACTGATCTGTTGACTAGGTACCATATAGAGGGAGATCACAAAAGTTTGTCTGGGTCTGTGTTCTTGGTTGGGTAAACAAAATCACACAGGGACATATTATAGGGGCACAGACAGAGCAATTATGAAGCTGGTTTGAGTTGGAGCCCAGAAATCTGAATTTTTTTAATGCTCCCAGCTAATTGGCACATATGAGCAAGCACAGTTGACCTTTAAGATCCGAAGGGATTGGTTCAGGACCCTCAACGGTGACTGAAATCT
>LZPO01055153.1:184918-202670 GCA_001675575.1 Neotoma lepida
GAGGAGAGGAGACAAAATTTAAGTTGGTAGAGAGATGTGGGATCTGGGAGGAATTGGGGGGCAAATATGATCAAAACACATTATATGAAATTCTCAAAGAGTTAGGAAAAGCATTATTTAAAGATAATTTCATCTTGTATCTAAAGCCTCCATCTTCCCATAAATGGGCTGTTCATTCAGTTACTGTCCCAACATCAACGAGTTCAATCGACTTCTTGGGTCATGTTCTTCCTAAATCGTTGCTATCACATAACTGAAATCATCTTGGAACAGAAATTGACAAGGTTCTTCTATGAACAATATGACACTTAGGCTGTTTCTCTTTGCTATCAAGTCAAATTATTACAATATGTAATGCCAAAAAATTAAACACAAAATTTCCATGCGTGCACATGTTCCCGTGTGTGGAAGTGCAGATATACATGTGTACATGTGGAGGGCAGAGGAGAACCTTGGGTGCTGTTCCTCAAGTGCCATTCACCTTGTTTTGAGAAAAGGCCTTGTAGTCAGAAGTTTTCCTGTGTCCTGCCAGCCAGGCAGACAGCTGTCTCTGTCATTCTAGATTTTTGGAAATTGCTTACAATGCATTTCCTGTTTACTTAGGTAATATTATATCCTTCTGAGATCTTTGATGTAGTTGAAGACTAGATAGTTATAGTTATAATTTTCCTTGGTTATGATAAAAGATAAATTAGATATGAAACTTTAGACTCACAAATATAGATAATAAAATGTTTTCTTTAATTTTGCCAAATACAAATAGACTAGCTATTGTAACTGTAATTCTTGCTTGATAATTGTTTGTTATATGTAATTTTACTATGTTAAAGTTAAAACCTTCCTTTTGATTAGAAAGAATAGGGGAAGTGCTGTGGGATGTCTTTCTGTATGCTGTGAATATGTATTGCTCTGATTGGTTGATAAATAAAGCTGTTTAGCCTATGGCAAGGCAGCTTACAGGCAGGCAGGAAATCCACGAGAGAGACAGGAAGAAGAAAGGCAGAGGTGGAGGAGACGACATCCTGCCTTCCAGGGAGCAGCATGTAATAGCACACAGGTAAAGCCACGGAATATGTGGCGACATATAGATGAATAGAAATGGGCTGAATTTGTCATAAGAGCTAGCTAGCAAGAAAATTGACCATAGGCTATGGCCATGCAATTCATAATTGATAAAAGCCTCTGTGTGTTTGTTTGAGTCTGAGCAGTTGCGGGACCAGGCGGGATACAGGAAAACTCCTGACTACAAGTCCTCTTACTGGCCTTGAACTCACCATGTAGGTTAGGCTGGCTGGCCTGCCTCCACCTCCCCAACCTTGGATTCTACCGCAGCCAGATTTTTTTGCATGAGTTCTGGGGGTCAAACTCAAGTCCTCATGCTTGCAAAGCAAGTAAGATTTTACCAACTGAGACATCTTCTCAGCCCAATACATTATATTTTTATTTTTTTATAGCTGGTAAAATTGAATACCAAAAGCTAAAAGTGACTTATTCAAAGCCACCATATCTCTTTTTCTCATACCCAGAACTCAGATATCCAGACCGTCAAATCCTTTCTCCCTTCTGTGATTCCTGGCCAGACTGCACATGTCACACTTGCTGAGGATTCGAAGATAAGAGTCCGAATGATACAGAGAACTGGTCCTAGAGCCAGTTCTTAGGAAACAGATGACGGCTAAGATATGAGGCTCCTACCCCAGGCTGTTGTAACCAGGTTATGTTTGTCCTGGGCAGAAGTGCCCAAAGGGTGCTGCAGTCCTGGAAATGGGTGACTATTCACTCCACTGCCCCTGCGAGCAAGCAGTAATTCCAAGTGCTGTATTCAGGAACTCAAATCTAATTGAGATTACTAATTAGCCCATTTCAACCTCCTAGTCACGAACACGTCCAAGCAGCAGCTCTATGTCCTTGCAATCCAGTTGGTTTAGGACAAAGTCCCAAGGGGATGGAACACTTGAATGGCCCTTCACCCCTGCCTTCCCTTGTCTATAGTAGAAGGAAGAAGATTCTGTGAAGCTTATCCCACATTTCTTCTGCTTCTAAAAGAGAGAAAGAGGAAGGGGAAGGAAGAGGAAGAGGAAGGAGGGTACAGGATGGACGGATGGATGGATGGATAGATAGATGAGATAGATAGATGATAGATAGATAGATAGATAGATAGATAGATAGATAGATAGATAGATACATACATACATACATACATACATACATACATACATACCGTGTTCAAAGAACTGGAACTTGAAAATGAAAAAGGAAGGAGAAAGAAGCCATGATGCTGGTGTGAGTGGCAATAAGAATATATTCCCTACAACTGTGAGGGCTTTACAGCCTGAAAAACATATTCTCAGTTGCTTATACTGAACACTTACTTTGTCCTCCAGCAGCCTTGAAGATGGGCTGTGAAATGATTTGTGCCCCATTTTACAGATGAGAGGGGCAGAGAGACAACTCCCAGCCATTTTCTGCTTCCTGTCCCCACCTGTGTTGACTGGGCACATTTGGCAAAGGGTCCTAGGGGGCTCGGACAACCATCTGCTAGGGAGTGTTAGCAGCCCTTGCTCAGATTGGCTTTGGGAACTGGGTGACAGTGTGTTGGTTAAAAGGAACAATGATTCCTGTCCCATTCCCAAATCAAAATTTATCTAGGCAATGATTCAAGATTTTTGCATTGGGGACCCTTTTAAAAGAAAAATTAATAAAAACTATGGATTTTCTCTTTGGAATCTACCCAGAAGCTTGGAATCCAATCTTATGTAGAAATAAGGTCCTTGAAGATGTAAGTTTTAAAGAAAAGGTCAAAGTGAATTGGAGTGGGTTCTGAATCCAATGACTGCTGTCCTTATAGGAAGAGGAGACGGTGTATAGTCAAGGCACCTAGAGTTCAAGGTTGAGAATCCATGGGAAGATGGAGACAGGGGCTAGTGACATAGTGACAGCCCGTGGATGCCAAGACTTGTTCGTGGGATGATAGAGACAGGGGNTAGTGACGTAGTGACAGCCCATGGATGCCAAGACTTGCTTGAAGCCACCAGAAGCTAAAAGAGACCAGGAAGGACCCTCTCCTACCTAAAGCCTTCAGAGAGTCAAGAAGCCCCACTGGAACTTTGATCTTGGATTTCTGGTCCCNTGAACTATAAGAGAATGAACTTTGGTTATTTTAAGGTACCGGTTGAAGCATTTTATTACATCAGTCCTAGGAACTTGGTATTCAATATCTCCTCTATAGACTACTCATTCAGGGAAAATAAACCATTTTCATTTTTCTGAACATGTATTTTGGTTCCATGCACCACACTTTTATCCACTACTTCTGTCTCCTATGCCCCAGTCCTTCTCCCTTTCAGTGCCTTTTCTTTGCCAGAACTTTCATGACCCCTTCTCTCTCCCAGGATGGTTAAATACTCTTTTTTCCCATGTTCCCATAGATTGTTTTCCTGTATCATGATTGTTACACTTGCCCTTGCCTATTTACTAGACTAGAAGGCTCATGAGGATATATCTTGCATGAGCCCCAGATGTTGACAGAACACCTGGCATGCATCTACTGCATAGTTAAAATGAGACTGCACATTTACTTATAGACAGCTGGCCTACTGAAGTCAAGGCAGATCTTCTATGGCAGGCCAGGAGTAAGAGCTCCATTGAGTTTCCAGCTGGTGAATTGGAGTCAATGTGGCACCAGGAGGCAGACACATGGCCATTAGGCTGTGCAAAGGCCCCTGGCTGTCTCCCTATGGCTAGTTCCTATGTGCTTTATTGCCCTGGGGAATGAGACCAAAAATTCTTCCTCAGATCTCTTCTCCTGCTCCTAACTCATGCTCTGGAACAACGTGTTCTTCCAAAGCCTGGGAGTACAGAGGCTTTGGCTCTTGCTCTGATAGAGGCTACCTGTGTGGCCTACATGACTTGAACATTACAACACTCATGACCTTGGTCTTCGTCTATAAACTGAGGAGCTAAAAGTTGTCATCCTAGCTCTGAGAGTCCCCCCTCTGAGATGCCACAGAGCAAAGAACGAAATGATGCTGGTGTCCTGTTAAGGTTGATGTGNTTCTCCCTAAACTGTTTGAGTACCAGAATCCCCCCTTCTTCACCTCTGCTTCCAAGTTTCCTTTTGCCCATGCCTATGTCTCTTCTGGCTGTAACGAATTAAAAGGTGTGGATGGAAAGATGACATCCTTTGTAACTCTCCGCATTATTTTTTTCATTCAAGAGGTACTATCCTCAGTCCTGGGGGAAACAGAACAAAAGAAAACACACTTTACAAAACAATAAAAGGCCAGCTAACTTCTCGCTAAGGATTGCCGTTAAGTACCAGATGGCCAGGAGGGAAAGCCTAGGAAACAAAGCAGCTATGTGGACATGGCTTCCCAGGTCCCCTTGCCCTCCAGGCCCTCATACCACAGGCTCCTGTGCCTTTGAGCTGAAAGGGAACCTCTCTACTGCATGGGCCCTGTACTTTAAAATTACTGTGCCTGATGTGTGAGGACCATCCAGATCCTGCAGCCTGGGTCCCCATGGAAAGACTCCTTCCCTTTTCTGGCTCTCCAGGCTCCTAGGAACCTCATACTCAGTCTATTTCAGCTCCAAAGTTACCTCTTCATTGACTTTATTCTGAGACTGACTTCCCTCTGTGCTCAGAGGACGGCTACCATATAGACAACCACTGTGCGTCCTCCATGTGCTACTGCGTCTTAAGTATTGGGCCTAGGAATAGCTAGATTTCTTCTCCAGAACTCCTCTGCATTTATCTTGGCACTGTGAGTCATCTAACCAACCATATTTCCTTTTCTTTCTTGCCTTGGGTGCTCAGATGCTCCAGACCAAAAAAAATAAAATAAAATCTGTGACCCAACCCTAGCACATCTACCAAATCCTGTGATGTGATATAAAATGCTAATCTTACTTTTATTCTTTTCTTGTTTTGTCTCTGCTTTTCTTCCATCTTGATCCTGACAATGAAATGAAATTAATATTTGGATAGATTTTTTCCCCCCCTTTGGACAAGTAGGCTCAAATCCCGGATCAAAGAGAACAGCATTAAACAACAAGTTAAATATAATATATATATTCCTCGGTAATTTTCCCAATATTCTGCAACTGACGAGGAAAGTGGGCTCAGAGGGTGTGCTGGATGGTTTTTGCCAGCTCAACACAAACCGAGACATAGCTGAGAAGAGGGACTCAACTGAGAAAAATGTCTTCATATGATTGGCCTATAGCCAAGTCTACAGAGCTCTTTCTTAGTCAATGATTGGTGTGGGAGGTCCCAACCCATTGTAGGTGGGGCCACCCCTTGGGCAGGTGATCCTAGGGTGCATATGAAAGCAGACTGAGCCAACAACAGGGAGTAAGCTAGGAAGTACCACTCCTCCATGGCTTCTCCATCTGTTCCTGCCTCCAGGATCCTGCNCTGTTTGGCTTCCTGTCCTGACTTCCCTTCATGATGGAATGTGATGTAGAACTGTAANTCAAAGTAAACCCTTTCCTTCCCAAGATGCTTTTCATCATGGTGTTTTATCACANCAATAGAAACCCCAAGGAAGACAGAGGTGTTACCTAACAGTTTCAAGATCATGCAGTTTCCAGGTGAAAGAGCTAAGATGTCAAAACGATATCCATCTGACCCCAACGCTCACACTCCAGGAGGCAGCATCACATATACCTAGGGAACACTTTGTAAGTCCCTGACCTTGGGCTGAATATCACACATGCGTTATCTCATTTGTCATCACCAGTATCACACCCCACCAAAGCTGCAAAACTGAGGTTCAGAGAGACCAAATCATTTGTCCAAGCTAACGCTGGCACTGACACAAAACCCCACACAGCCTGGACTTGAATTTCTGAACTCTTTGCAGCCTTCGCAATGTATAATAGAGGTAAGCTTACAGACACAGATGACTAATTAAGTGTTGTCTGGCTTCTTTCGAATGCCCAGCTGCACGGTTAGCTAGCACCAAGTTCTATCATCTAAAAACTCCTATGGATGTCTAGCTAGGAATAGGTATTTCTGAGTTTCACAGTTCTCCATGGAGCAGATGGATCAAAAAACACAAAGTCTGTGTGCAGCACTGGATTTTTAAATGCCAGCCTGAGCACTGGCGGAGAGGAAGGATTACCTAGCGTCTAGGGTGAAAAATAAAAGCCTTTGGGAACAGCAGCTCCGCTCGTTGGTGCCACCTAGCAGTAAGTGTTGGCAATTGCTCAGAGAAAGAAAATGAAATTTCCTCAGTACAACTTACTGGACCTCTGGGGTATCGAGTGTTGCCTGCATATCTTTTTCTCTCCTACAAATCCTAATCAGAGATGTGCTTTTATTTTAAGAATTAGAAACCTAGAGATACCAAGAAACTTGTCAAAGAATTTGACCCTCATCTGTGCTCTTGGAGCCTTTATTTCTTCTACGTTGTATCAGTTCTCAAAAGGAGTGTTTCTTGGTACCCTGTCCATCCTCTTGCATTTGGGATCGCAGATGCTCCACACTCCATTGGAATTGTGATGATACTGTCAGGAAACATAGAAGCTGTGAGTGTCGGTAGGCTGGGGCTCTCCACATCCACAGTGTTGTCCAACTCTCGGTGCAGTTTGCCTGACTTGGGAAGCAGGTCAGCAGCTCTCNTAGATGGAGAAATGGCAGATCGTCATTATGATAAGCATCTACCACTACTTACTGACTAGGTGCTGTAGTGATTAAAAATACTGGCCAGCCTCAGAGCACACCAGAACCCTCTGAATGAGGTTAGTAGCTCCGGAGAGCTCTGTGTCATGTTAACTTACTGTAATGGCTAGATTTACCAGTCAGTTTGACAGGATCCAGAATCACCTGGGAGATGGGTCTTATCTTGGTTTGAATAAAAATGGCCCCCACAGGCTCATAGGGAGTGGTACTATTAGGAGGTGTGGCCTTGTTGGAGTAGGTGTGTCTTTGTAAGAGGAAGTGTGTCATTAGTCACTAGCAAGTGGGCTTCCAGGTCTCAGAAGCTCAGGCCAGGTCTAATGGTATTCACTTCCTGCTGCCTGCAGATCTGGATGTAGAATTCTCAGCTACCTGTCCAGCACCATGTCTGCCTGTGTGCCGTCATNCTTCCCACCATGATGATAATGGATTAAACCTCTGAACTGTAAGTCAGCCCCAATTAAATGTTTTCCTTTGTAAGAGTTANTGTGGTCATGGTGTCTCTTCACAGCAATAGAAACCCTAACTAAGACAAGTCTCTTGGGGATTATCTTGATTGAGTTAATTAAGGTAGAAAGATCTACTCACTTCAGGTGGCATGGTTTCCTGACTGGGATCCTGGACTGTGTAAGCAGAGAAAGGGAGCTGTGTTGTGAAANAGAATACTTGTTCAACTATGTAAAGATGTGTTGCATTTGTTTGTGTTGCAGAATAATTGTTTTNAACTATGTAAAGGTGTGTTACTTTTGCTTATGCTGCATTTGTTTAACTAGGTAAAGATGTGGTCCTGTTTTACCTTGTCTACNTAAGGTACCTGATTAGTTTAATAAAATAGCCAATAGCTAGTCAGAGGAGGGACAGGCAGGGCTGGCAGGCAGAAAAAAGGGGGAGCCAGCCAGCCAGAGGCAAGCCAGCTGAGGGCCAACCAGCCAGACACGGAAAAAGCAGGAAAGCATGATGGACAGTACATAGATGAGGTAAACGAGCCTCCTCGGGGCAGCATATAGATGAATAGAAATGGGTTAATTTCAGTTAAAAAAAAAAAAAGCTAGCTAGAACCAAGCCTAGGCTAAGGCCAAGCATTCACACTTAATAATAAGTCTCCGTGTCATGATTTGAGGGTTGGCAGTCCAAGAAAACCTTCTACAGAGCTGAGCATCAGGGAGCATGCATCCATCACTCTCTGCTTCTTGACTATGGATGTGATGATGAGATCTGACCAGCTGCTTCAAGCTCCTGCTGCTGTGGGTTCTCCACCATGACAGGTTGGATCCTTGAACTGAGAACCAGAATAAACCCTGTATGTCTTAAGTAGATTCTGTCAGGGTGTTTAATCAAAGCATCAGGAAAAGCAACCAGGACATCTACTCCACCCCATTTCCCTTTTCCCAGCATCACAATAGCCATAAAACCTCGTAGCCTCACCGTCTTGGTGGCTTTGAAAATCAGCATCCTCGCAGCCCAGCCAGAGCAAAGCAGGTCTGGAGCACCACCTAAAACCTACCACAGAGAATCGTTGTTATTTGGCCTGTCTGGGAACCCCTGAAGGTCTCTACTTGCAGAGCTTGTCTTTCAAATAAAAACTAGCACTAATTTTAGTGTCTAAAATGGATTTCATTATGATATTTTCATAGCCACACCTATCATTGCACTNTGCTCGTGTTCACCCTTCCACGACCTTACCTTGTCCCTTCTCCTCACTCCCATTGATCCTCTTCTTTTCCCTAAATAGCAGCATCCCTTCTGTTACTATGTTAGATAGATGATAGATAGATATAGGTAGATAGAGATATATGTGTATGTGTATATATGCATATAGTTCAATCTAGATTCCACATTCTTTTTCCCATTATTCTCTCTTGTTCCCATGTCCTCCCCACTCTTAGTCCCTCTCTCCTCCCTTTAATTGCTTTAATTTTATGTCATATGTGGGTATGTGTGTATATTGTCATGTCATATGTATTTAAGTCTATTTCATACATGAGAGAAAACATGCAATATTTGTTTGAGTCTGGATTATTTTACTTAATATCATGACCTCTAAATCCTCCCTTTTTAAAAACAAATGGTGTAATTTTATTCTTTATGGCTTAATGAAACCCTACTGTGTATATAGGCCACATTATCTTTATCCATTCATCCATTGGTGGACATCTAGGCTGGTCCCATATCTTGACTGTTGTGAATAGTGCAGCAGCAAACATGACTGTGCTAACATTTCTGGAAGATGTTGAGTGTGGTAATTACACAGGAGTGGTTCATATGGTTAGATGAACCTCTATTCTGATTTCCATAATGTCTGTATCAGTTTGTATTTCCACTAACAGTGCATGAGGGTTCATCTTTCCACANATCCTCTCCAACACTTTTTATTGCTTGTTTTGGTTTTTGTTGTTGTTGTTTTGAGTTTTTTGAGACAGGGTTTTTCTGTGTAGCTCTGACTGTCCTATAACTTGCTTTGTAGATCAGGATGGCTTTGAACTCACAGAGATCTGCCTACCTCTGATTCCCAAGTGATGGGATTAAAGACATGAGCCACCACAGCCNGGCTACTTGTTTTTTTGATGATTTTCTTGACATTGCTGACTAGTATGAAACAGAATTTCAGTGTAGTTTTGTGGGGGTTTATTTTTTATAAACATATTTTTTTTTTAGTTTTAAAATTAAGATATATCATTCCTTCTCTTTCCTTCCTCCCTCAACCCTTTCTATTTATCCCCCTTGTTCCATCTAAAATTCATGGCCTTATTTTCTTTAATTGTTATTGATATTATATATATATATGATATGTAGTGTATTTCAGGGTTGACCATCTGGAATTGGATAGCCATTCAAGAGGACTATCCCTGGGAGCCACTAAGTCTTTAGTTGCCTGCAGCTCTTTGTCTAGGGATGGGACTCTGCAAGATTCCCCCTTCGCATGTTCGCATGTTCGCATGTTCGCATGTCTTCTAGTATTGCTATCACTCAGGTCTATTTTAGGAAACTATATTGTTGAACTATCATGGGTGTAGCCTTTCTCTCCTTTCTAGGAGACACAGTCTCACAGTAGACTTTCTGTTCCTCAGGCTCTTATAATCTTTCTGTCCCCTCTTCCTCCATGCTCCCAGATCCTAACTAAGATGGCGGGAATTGTATTATAGATTGTGTTATGTTCACTGGGCCCGGCAACACCCCCCCCAGATCTGTTGATCTCTACAATGTGGTCAGTTGTGGTTTTCTTCATGGTCTCTATACACTGCAAAGAGAATCTTCCTTGATAAGGAGTGAAAGCTACACTTCTCTGTGAGCGTCAAGTTAAGTTTTAGAATCTAGTTAGGAATTAGGCAAGTCTAGTAAAGTGGAGGTAGTCGGTTCTCCTCAAAGATCCATTACCTCTCTGTGTAGTTTTACTTTGCATTTCCCTTCCAGCAATGGATGGTGGACATTTTTTATGATAAATATTTATTAGCAATTTCTATTTCCTTCTAGAAGTGTGTCCCAATCATTTTACCATTTACTGATTGGATGAGTCATTTGGAGTCTATAATACATATAGACTATATGTATTAGCTTCTGTCAGATAAGTAGTTGGCAAATGTTTCATCCCGTTNCATAGGCTGTCTTTTCNCTCTGCTNATGNTTCCTTTGCATGCAGAAGTCTTTTTGAATTTTTGATGCTTGCTATTACTTTATGACCTATTGGGGAATCCTTTCCAAAAAGTCCTTGCCTGTGCCTGTGTCTTGAGGAGCTCAAGTTTAACTTTATTGGATCTTTTTCAGAGTTCTGTTGATAGGACAAGTTGGGGGCATTTGCTGAAAACAATCATGAGCAATCTTTAACTTGGGGTCACTTAAAGCAGAGGTCACAGTCGNGACAAAGACNAAGCTGAGAAGCCTTAAAAGGAAACACTCAAGACTGAGATGCCCCCAGGAGACAGTGGAAAGCTGCAGCATCTTTAAAGAGATCTAGAAGGTCACACATGTGTGCAGGACTGTGCTCCAAAAAAGACCTAAGAGTACTCCAACTTCTTACCTTCAGTTGACAGCGAAGCTCCACAGTAGCAGGGAGTGAAGGCCAAGGAGGCAGAGTTGTAAATGCTCTGCCCGGGTAGAGAAGGCTCTTCACAAAGTTCACAGAGAGGGCCTTGGCAAAATAGCGTAATGCATTTAAGATCATCTCTACTCAACTGTTAGCTGACCGCCAACTGAATTTGTTCAGAAACATCGCTATATAAGCAGACAACAATGCAATAAAAACAAACTCTCAAGAGATCATATCTGATTTCCATGGGTGCCATATTTTACCATGTAAATTATCCAATTTTCAACAACAACAACTGTGGTGATATATTGTGTACCCTAATAAAGCTTGCCTGAGGATCAGAGGACAGAGCCAGCCACTAGATTAGACATAGAGGCCAGACANTGTGGNACACACCTTCAATACTAACACTCAGGAGGCAGAGATCCATCTGGATCTCTGTGAATTCAAGGCCACACTGGAAATAGGGCCAGGCAGTGGTGGCACACACCTTTAATCCTAGTACTGGGAAGTACACAGGCCTGTGATCCCAGAAAGTGATGGCAAGGCGGAGAAAGGTATATAAGGCATGAGGAAACAGGAACTAAAGCAGTTCAGTTGAGATTTTTTTGGGTGAAGGGTTTTTTTATTAAAAGACCATCTAAGATTCAAACAACAAACAACAACAAAACTTGTTAGTCATGGAGATATAAAGANAGTACAGCCTGTGTTCAGAGAATGAAGTGTTTCATGGAAATTGCCTTGAGGAAGCTCAGACTTCAAATCAGCAATTATCACTATGCTCAAAGGACTAAAACCATATTCAAAGAATGCAGGAAAATCCTGAGACCAATCCTAGCTGAATGGAGACTATCAATACAGAGCCAGAAGTTAAAGGAAGAACCAGATAGAAGTTATAGAGTTGAAAAGTCTACAATAACGGTGATGGCTGGAGGAGCTTGCAGCAGGGAGAGCTAGAGAGTGGGTCAATTGTGTTTCTGACGTCTGTGGAAAAGAGAAAAGCCTAATCAAGATACACAGGGACCATCAGAGCACTGTGAGGAAACATCAATCACACAGCATGCTAATATATACATAATAATGACATAGCTAACAGGAGAGAGGAGAGCAAAGGTGGCAAAAAGAAAATTGGAAGAATTAGTAATGGAAGACGAAAGGTGTAGCTCTAACAGGAGAGAGGAGAGCAAAGGTGGCAAAAAGAAAATTGGAAGAATTAGTAATGGAAGACGAAAGGTGTAGCTCAGTGGTAGAGCATGTGGTGACAAACATCTGGAATTGAATGATAAATTTAAAAAGACATACCCCAAGACGGATGCAGAGATAGATACATGCCTGTAACCACAGCACTTAGGAGGATGAAGCAGGAAAATGACATGTTTTAGGTCAGCCTGAGCTACTATATTAGGTACTTTTCTTACAGTTGTGACAAAATACCCAGAAGAATACTTTAATGATGTCCTCTTTTTGGCATCCTGGGGATTGAATTTAGGGCCCTGTCCATGCCAGACAAGTCCTCACCTATTGAGTCATATGCCCATTCTGCCTCACTAAACGATTTAAAAGGAAGAACGATGTATTTTGGCTGATGTTTGCATACGTATCAGTGGCTCTGCTCTGCTCACTGTTTNCNCCCTTCCTCAGCAGCCATTCCATGTTTGTGGGTGTCTCCATAGTCTCCCCTGATCTTTGCCTTCATCTTCACATCCTGATGCCTTGCCCACTCAGGGGCTGCCTGCAGGNATCTTATCCCTGTCGCATTCTGTCTGACCTTGTGTCTATAAGTCAGAGGACAGCCTGTCAGTCCTCTCCATCTAAAATATTCATTTCTGAGTACTNGGTAGATTATTAATGATGGGAAAGTTTAAGGATTGGCTTTATGTTTATGTTTATAAAAAACAAAAACAAAAACAACCATCAACAACAAAATTCCACAGTTCATAAAATCACTGTTTCTGTCAGGACCAGGAAAACTGTGGATGGTACTGACAGAAACCACCCAGGGTGCTGACAATTGTACAGTCAGAGCCCAGCAGTAATTTCTTTAGAGACAACTTAGGGCATGAGATCAGCTTCATTGGACCAGGATGAACTGGTAAGTTTTGTTTAATATGAGGCAGTCAAACTATACTTTAATTTCTTCATCTCTAGGAAAGAGATAACCATCCCTGTCATGTCTACTGTATGAGACTCTATGCAGCTGTAATGAGATGGGTTATGAAGGTGATTTGAAGTAGTCAGTGCCTGTCTACTTTCCTTTTATTTGGTCTCTGATGGACAGTGCTAACACTCAGTGAGTACTTATTGAACTTCACTAAGTAAAGTGGAATCTGCGACCTGAGATATTGTGCTGAGAATCCATAGTAATGCTATGGCACATACAAGAGCCGTCCTGTNTTTGTGTTAGCGGATGCCTTCTGACTAGCTACGGGAAGTAGCGTGGGGTTTTTGGGGTGGGATTAAATATGGATGGTTGGCCAAGTAGGCAAAGAAGTTTAGAATCTACAGGATACCAAGTGTCAGAGGTTTGATGTCCAATGTGAATTTGAGTCTTACTCTACTACTTCTGAGTTAGATATTTGTTGTCAGGCAAGTGTGTGTGTGTGTGTGTGTGTGTGTGTGTGTGTGTGTGTGTGTGTGAGTGTGTGTGTGTGTGTGTGTGAATGTGTGTGTGTACATGTATCATAGCAATGTACCCAACCATAAAACATCATTTAACATTAGTTTACCAATAGTGCTCCCACCTCTCATTGATTCCTCCCTTTGTTTCGATTCTACACATAGGCAGTAGCTAGGTACTTCTCATCCACTTCTCTTCATTGTCACAGAAGGTAGAATACCCTTGCGGAGTGATTAGCCTTCTGGGCCCATGCTAGCTAGTGATCTCACGTACGGAGCAGGGTCAGGCACGATTGTCTTTGGAGAGTGAGAGGCAGCTGCCAATTAGAATCAATGACGAGAAGCAAGATTAATGCCACAGGGCTCCATCGCTGAGGCCGTGCTAGCACCAGGAAGTGGACAGAATATAAAGGAAGGCAGAGTAAACAGTGCCAAAGGAGGAGATGAGGAGTACATAGTGTGGCTATGACTAAACAAAGGAACCTGTAGGGTGCAGGTATTCCGTCACAATCTGCTCCATTTTCTCCTTCCCCACAACCATTCTTTACCCGGGTCCTCATCATTCATTTGACTATTTGGGTCATTGTATTGTTCTTTAAAATCTAAGATTTTTCCAACATTCGATTCAGTTTTTAAAAGCCCCAACCTTCTGGTATATTAGAAGGTAAGAGGGAGGCACAGTAGGTGAAGACTTGGTTTTCTATCATTGGTTCAGCCAGAACAAAAGTTCCATTTCATTTCTCTTAACTCTTATGGGTTTTAAAAACTCAGATATATCATGAGTGTCTGCTTTAACAGTGTTTGCACCAGTGTATAGCAACCTTTCTAGGGGCACCCCTCAGCTTGGGAAAGGGGCACCCCTCAGCTTGGCCAGCCTTCATTCCTGTATTCCACTCTAAGGAAATCATGCAGAATGCTTCTTCATTAAGTTTACCTCTCTCTGCTCCAGAATATCTTGTTGTCTTTCTTTAATCATCTTTTGGCCACAGGTCAAAGCCCTACCCAATCCTCTGGGGACTCGCTTCAGTCATAATGAAAGAAACAGGCTAAGGTGTTAGGCTGTTAGAATGTTAGTNCACAGCCTGCCCCCCAATGAGTGAACACCAATGTGATATATTTTATTGCTCCTTAAGGGAATTGTTGCCTCTCTCCAGTTCAGGGAACAGTACCTTTGTACATGGGAACAGTGCCTCACAAACTGAAAAGATATTATTCCCCCTTGCAACATAGTTCCTTCATATGCTAACTTTCTAGTTTGAGAACACTGCCCAGTGATTTTGGGAAGGACCATGATCTTCTATATTTTGTATAAAATGGGATGTTGATAGTTAGGAAATGATTTCGATGTCTACCTTTTGTTGTCTGGAAAGACGCTTCCCTCTGATTAGTCTACTAATGTGGCTGTTGGGATGGCTTAGAAACCCTTGAGTCCTTCAACATTACATGTGGGGCTGGGTGCCCCCTGGTGGTGATCCGCAGCCATGCAGATGTTTCTCAGTCATCACAGAGGTGCCTAATTCTAAGCTCCAAGCTAGACAGTTTTCATAGGTTAGCTCATCCATCCACATAGCAATCCAATAACAAGTGAGGTAGCTACTATTCGCTTAGTAGCTCATCCNAAAGAGCACAGATAGTGAGTGGCAGAAGAGGGGTTTGAATCCAGGCAGGTTAGACTGGCGTCTGTGCCTCTGACTCCTATGTTAGAGGAAAAGATGCTATGGTCTGTATATAAAGATGACTTTAGAGGCAGTACCTTTGGAACGATCTCACAAAAATGTTGGTAGAGATTCTCCTAAGAAAAAGAACAACTGAACTAGACAAAGTTATTTAAAATGTGCATTACTTAAAGTATCCAGAAAGTGTACAAGCAGCTTTTCACAACCTGTGAGTCACCTTTTTGGGGGTTGCATATCAGATATCTATATCATGATTCATAACAGTCGCAAAAATACAGTTATGAAGTAGCAATAAAAGTAATGTTATGGTTGGGAGTCACCACAATATGAGGAACTGTATTAAAGGGTCACAGCTTTAGGAAGGTTGATAATCACTACTATGTGACATAGAGCAAAGATGGAGCGTTCACTACAGAAAATATATAACATCTCAATAAGAACGTAGGAGTCTGTGTCACTTGAGGCATGCTATACTGTACTACAAAGCTGATGAAGCATGGCCTCTCCCCAGTCTGAAGCTATGGTTTCTCCCCTGGAGAGGCAGAGTGCATTTCTCACTAAATTCAGAGCCTCTGTCTACAGAAATCCTAGTCTATATAGGCAGGTCAGAGGCTTCCTAAACAGCCACCAACAAGGGGGTCAGAAACATTGTTAAGTTTTACCCACCAGGAGCAGCCAGTGCAGGATATGAGACAGGTTTTAAATGTTCCTCCTAGCACCCACAGATTCAGCAACACAGAGTGGAAACTTGATGGCACAAAGGGCTTCACCACAACTTCTTATCAAGGGCTGCCTGAACAACCAACTATTCTAGTCAGGAATAATACTAGAAAGCCAGACTTAGAAGTAAAGTCAGTCATCCCTCACAGCTTGGAAAACCATGTCCATGTCCAAGGTTGCACCCTCATAGGGGGAATCAGAGGGACCCACCAAACAGTGGTTTCTTGGTTGCATGTGGGAGAAAAGTAGTAAGGCTCTATGAATTGTGATAACAGCCTCCATATGATATGGCCAAAAGTTATCAAACATACAGTATTTGACTAGTTAGTTATATTTGGCTAAAAGGCAAGATGAAGGAGAAAAAAAATGCAAGCAATGCCATTAAAGGCTGCACGCTGCAGATAAAAGAGCCTGCAGAGTTGCTTCAGCCTAGCTGCTAGACAGACCAACGGCCAAGGACACAACCACTCCTGGGAGACCAAGGCCCAGAGATGCTACAGTTGATTATCAAATTTATCTACTTTCCAAGAAACGACTGTGAGACATTCAAAGAAGCAAAGAAATGTGACCTACACGTAAGAAAAACAAGGAGAAGCAGGCACCCAAAACTTGCTTGGGGGAGGCCTAGATGTTGCACTTAACAGACAAAAATTTCAAAGTAGCTGCTTTTATGTTCAAAGCCTGAAGGGTAACTTGCTCACAGAAAAGTTGAAAATGCAATGAAAATCTCACCAAATACATGATGTCCGTAAAGAGACAAATTATTTTCCAAAGAAACAAGGAGATCTGTAGCTGAAAACGGTAAGAACCAAAATGAATACTTCCAGAGAGAGNCCCNAGAACAGATATGAGCAGTAGATGAAAGAATTAATGAATTAATAGATTGATTGAGGGAGATTAATTATGCAGTGAGATAAAAGGAAAAAAATAACTAGAACTTAGTAGTATGTGGGACTGTTAAACACACCAACATACATGAAATGAGAACAGCAGAAGNTATGGAGAGGAAGGGGCAGGAGACACTGGGGAAAATAACGGATAAAATGCCCAAAATTTGATGCAAAGCATTAATTTACACATCCAGGAGATCAGGGGACACCAAGACATGTAATCACACCAAGACCTGCACCCAGGCTCATTCTATTCAAATATCAAAGAAATGAGAGAACTCTGAGAGCAGGGTTCTCATAGGAAACAGGGGAGGCTAGAAAGCAGGAAGAAATCACATGCAAAGTACCACAAAGACAAATCACCAANAATACAAAATGATACAATTATTTTGGAAAACCACTTGGCACGTAGTCAAAAAGCTAAATGCAGTATTGCTCCACCACCTGGTAAGTCCACTCTTAGAAAAACTAGAATTGAAGCTTACACTATAGCACACATACCGATGTTCACAGCGGGATTGTTTATATAGCTGAAAAAGCAGGAACACTGCAAATGTCCATCAGCAGATGAATAAACAAACAACACACACACGGAATAGTATTTGTGCAATAAAAAGGAATGAAGCACAGTCGTGTTTGGATTGCCAGTGGGGACGTGTTCTGAGAACGGCATTGTTGGGTGATCTCATCACTGTATAAACATTATAGAGTGCACTTAACAAACCTACATGGTACAGGTGATGCTGTTGTTGTGGCCTCTTTATGTAATCAAGAGATTCAGCAATCATGAGATGGTTAAGGCTTATGCTGGTGGTGCAGGGCATATTATTTTACACTAAACATTTTAAAAATGCACAGGACTACACTCTAGAACAATGACAAAAGCATAGTACAAGAANTTCATAAACAGGAGCATGGGCACTTATTACTACCAAATATTATTGTATGGTTGTTAATTGCATGTGCTGTCCTTACATATAGTTGGTACACAGTAGCTCTATGTACACCAGTATTATCACAGACACACCAGTAACATGTTGTACCACTACAACTACATCATAGTTAGTAGGAGTTCTTTAATCCCATTGTAATCTTCTGGGACCACTGATTTACATGTAGTATTTTGACTAAAATGTCCTTACAC
>LZPO01055153.1:261028-278063 GCA_001675575.1 Neotoma lepida
CCTAGTGCTCAGGATGTGGACACGGGATGTCTCTGAGGGCACACGGGCTGGCCAGTGTGGCTAATTATCTTAGTGAGAGACTCAAAAAATAAAAATAAGAATAAGGTAGAGANCCATAGAGGAAGACNTAACAAGTGTCAACCTCTTGGTTCCACATGTACAGTGCAAACATATGTACACAAACATACATACATGTATGTACATGCACACACACATGCATGTATACATGCAATTTTTTTTGGTGGTTTTTCTCTGTGTAGCTTTGGAGCCTTTCCTGGAACTCACTCGGTAGCCTAGGTTGGCCTCGAACTCACAGAGATTTGCCTGCCTCTGCCTCCCGAGTGCTGGGATTAAAGGTGTGCGCCATCACCGCCCAGCTATATGCAATTAAACTACATATATTTGATTATGTAAGACCTCACAGTGCTTTAAGCAAGTAATTATCTGGATTTTCCTTATCTTTTCTTTTTGGTTTTTTGAGACAGGGTTTCTCTGTGTAACAGCTCTGGCTGCCCTGGAACTCACTTTATAGACCAGGCTGGCAGAGAGATCCACCTGCCTCTGCCTCCTAAGTGCTGAGATTAAAGGTGTNCGNCACCACTGCCCAGCAGCTTTTCTTTTTTAAGACAGGATTGTATCTCGAATTTTAAAAGATCTTTTAATAAAAAACCTGGAGCCAGAATATTGGGGTAAATGATGAAAGATCAGAGAGACAGAGGAACAAGCCACAGCCACCACCTCTTACCTCACCAACTCCTCAGCCTGAAAAAGCCTCTAGTTCCTGTCTCCTCATGCTTTATATATCTTCTCCACCCAGCCATCACTTCCTGGGATTAAAGGCGTGTGTGCTTCCNAAACAAAGGCATGAGATCTCAAGTGCTGGGATTAAAGATGTGTGTGCTTCCCAGTACTGGGATTAAAGGTGTGTGCCACCATGCCTGGCCTCTANGTTTAATCTAGTGGCTTGTTCTGTCCTCTGATCTTCAGGCAAATTCTATTAGGGTACACAANATATCACCACGCAGGGTCTACTCACTGTGTTGCCCAGGATTGTCTCAAATTTCTGGGNTCAGGAGATCTTTNAGTTTCAGCCTCCTGGGTAGCTGCANCTACAGGTTTATGCTGCTTCTCTTNGGCATGAATGGCATAAGTGGACATGTCAAGAACTTCTGAGAGTCAGAGCTGCACGTAAGAACCTGTCTAGAGCTAGGTGTNGTGGTGCATGCCTGTGNTCCCAGAATTTTGGAAGTAGAAGCAAGAGGATCAGAAGTTTAAGCCAATCTTGGCTTCATGAGGACTTTCAGATCAGCTGGGGTCACATAAAACCTCAACTCAATAAACAAACAAACAAACAAACAAACAAACTTACTCGTGCAGCAGTGGCACTGGTGCTATGGAGTTAACCAACACATCTCTAATTGGATTTGAAGATCTCTCTATGGAAGAGAATCCCTGCCTGACACTATAAACCGGGTCAAAAGCCACGGTGGAAGAGGTCATAGGGAGTTGAGTTTTAGCTAAGTTGACATAATATTAAATTATCTTCTAATTATTTATGCTCATAGTCATAGACAAANGCTACTCTCAGCCTTAGTCAGGGAAACCTCTCTCCTCAGTGAACAATNGTAAATGCTGAGTTTCATGGCTATACAAGGTGTTCAGAATGAGTGACAAGTGAGTGCTCAAGTCTAAGCATGTGTTTATACTATGTTCTCTAAGGCTTGGGNAACACTGTGAAAGAGAGTGTGGAAGGATGTAAGAGCCAGAAGATAGGGAGAATGGCTACAAACTGCAATCTTCGGGGCAAACCAGCCATTGTCATCACAAANTCACAGCAACTGTGGATGCCTACATTGGGTCTACGAAANAATGGGCCCATCAATAGTCAGGCATGGATGGGGAAGGGACCGGAGGAGGCTACCCTTCATTGCTCATCTGTTTGCTACTGATAGATTCAGGGAGTGAATGANTCACTGTCTTCAGTTGTTGACTCCCTGGTGACCCCATCAGATTCCAATGGTTAGTCTCAATCCAGTGCTCACACNGATAGCCCTGGGTAAACTGAATGGATCACAAAACACAACCAAAAGCTCTGAATCTGTGAAAGTGGCTGGGGTAGGGAGGGGAGGGGATGGATAGGAATAGGAAGGAGATCAAAGAGGGCGAGGGGAGAGTAATCAGAAAGCATTACATTGTCAACGAACAAAGTTCACTTGAAAAATAAATTTTTAAAAAAGACTTGTCTAAACCTAAAACCTAAGATTTCACCTAACATGGATTCTAGCAGCCTAATGTGGCATCGCTAGATCAATTCAGCCCCCCTTTGAGTTCAAAGCTGTCAGAAAAGTTGACCGTTGTAGCCAAGAGCTGACCATCGCCCTCTGACTTCCCTTCCCTAGACGGTATTAAAAGGGCTTCAAGGTGAGGAGTCCTTTCCCGGGTCCTTTGAGCCTTATATTATCTCCTNTAACCCAGGAACATGTTTCTCAAGTGTCTCAAAAGCATTCTTTGGCAAAGGAATCCTCAGGAAGATTGTGGTCAGGGTCCCAGGGGGAAGANAGAATCGCGATTTCCCAAACTGCCAGCTTGCAGACACAGCTGACCTAGTCACATTTGCATGGGTCAGCCCTCTGTGATTTTTCACTTCCATGGCTCTGCAGGAAGTCAGCCTATTCCCACTGCCTGCTTCCTCATTCTCTCTTTAAAAGAGCAGTCACCAAACTCAGAGCTCAGAGCTCATGTCTTTCCCTTATCCTCACTCGTTACCAAGTAAAATCTGTTTGACTATATATCAGTATCCAGCTTTACTTATCCGTGATGGAAGCANGAGCCAGGTCATTCANTGGCTACATAATTCTTACTTTGAAGATGAAGAAATTGATCCACCAAGAGATTAAATACCTTATCTAACATCACTATTGCAGCTCATTAGTATTTGAGTCATAGGATTACATAATTGCAGAGCTGCAAAAACTCTTAGGATCCATCTTGTTCAACCTTGAGGAGTCTAACAGCTGAGGAATGTAAACACTAGCTGCTAAAAGGATTCAAACTCGACCCCTTGGTAAAGTTGTCAGACTCAAATAAAGATACAGGATAGCCAAGGCAATTTGAGTTTTTAGTTATCAGCATTTTTATTTAGTATAAGCAGTCTGCCTCTGGCCCCTGGTGCGATATTTGTTGGTAATTAATTAGTTCTCTGAAATTCAGATTTAACTCAGCATCCCAATACTTGATGTACCAATACCACCTCAGGGCAACCCTTCCCAGGGTCGTTTGTCCTCCACAGCTTAATGCTGGGTGCTTCAACCATCTCACAACTTGTTCATGTACAGTTCTGNTCATGTGATCATGACATGAAGATTGGGATCAGTGAGTTTTGCAGTTTTGTCGAGGCCTAAAACCTTTTCAAAGTCAGAAAGAACCCTGNGTAATATTTATAAAACAGGCCTGGTTCATTTACAAATAAATCCACTACAAAACCCAATTTAATGTGACCCCTTTGTATTTGTATACTTAACTGTATTAGGAAATTATAAAGTTGGCTGAACTCAGGCTGATAGCTTTCTTACCCATTGCCCTGTAGCCAAATAAGTTTCCCTTCTACCCATATGTTACATGTTGAGGGGGTGGGGTGGGGTACAGAAGGGAAGTGGCCAGTTAGGTCCAAGTGGGTAGGAAAGTAAGATTTGACCAAACAGAAAACAGCAAGACTAAAGACCAGCACAATAAACAACCAGCCTAGGAAGAATGCTGTAGATAANGAGTAAACAGAGCTGTGGAAAAATAGACCAGACTCACCGATAAAGAGCCCAGTGCCTGCAGAGCTGACAGTGAGAACAAAGGGATGAGGTACTTTCTGGCAATAGTTATGACTTTGTAAACAGAGTCACCAGAGTGAAATAAAACCCGGTAGATAAAATTACCTTCTTTTTCACTGACCAACCCAGCGCAGCTGGTGACATGGACTCTCCCACACAAGCCCTAAGTAATGCTATACAAAAAAGGGGGAAAAAAGGGGTGTAGGGGTGGTGTTCACATTCAACATCCTGGCTTAGCTGCAGTCTCAGCTCTTAGCTGAAGACACAGAAAATGTTATTAGCCATTTCCTCCCTGCCTTGGCCATTTTATGAGTGAAACTGTGGCAGTTTAGACACATTAAGGAACAGACCTCCCTGTGAATATGGTAGAGCGTTCCAATAAAGCCGAATCCAAGTAAGGAATCTTCTCCAGAGTGTGACTGTCTACAGAGACTTGCCTGAGGAGTGGATTGTTTAGTTTGCTTTCTGTCACTGTGACAAAACACTGGCTGAAAGCGTCTTGGGAAGGAGAGGGTTGATTTGGCTTACTTATCGGGATCACAGTCTATCATGAGTCAGTGGCTGAAGCAGGTAGGAATAGGGGGGATAGGAACTGAAGCAGAGTCCACAGAGGAATGCTTTCCGCTTGCTAACTAGCTCAGCTAGCTTTCTTACGCAATCCAGGACTACCTTCTCAGGGTGGCACGGCCCCCAGTGGGCTGGACCACTCCAGCATCGATCATTAATCATGAAAATGTCCCTAGAGACTTGACTACAGTTAATGTGATGGAGGCATTTTCTCCATTGAGGTTCCCTCTCTCATTTATCTCTAGCTTGTGTCAAGTTGATGAGGAGCTTATGAACCATAACGAGCTTATGGGTGACTTTGAGTCCACACGGATTTTTACTAAGTGCACATATGGTTCTTCTCCTTGCAAAGAAGCCTTACTCTGTAAAGGATATAAAAGTCAACCGGGGTTCACAAATTCTAAGGCAGGAAACACGGTATTGCCAAACCCCGGGGATTTCCCAGCTAATGATACACGGAGCTCTGTTGTTTTTCCACTACTTNGCCTTTCATTTATTGTTCTCCACGGTAGTTCTGGTGTTTCCTCATCAGACTGACATTATGAAACCCTTAAAAAAAAGTGCGCTGATAAAATCTACAGGACATTTCTCCTTCCCTGCCCTTCCTGGAGAATCGCATTTCCATAGTTGTTAATAGAGATACTGCAGACAGATGGAGTGAGTGTGATGCCTGGCAGGGCAATTTCTCTATGTTCCAGATCCCTCATCTGTGACATGGAGCCAACTGTAGCTTCGCAGGACTGATAAGAACTTGCCCTCTCATCTCGGTGGATTTGGTAGCTGAGTTAGTTAGACTGAACTAGCAGTATGTTTGTTAGACCCAGAAAAGGTGTGCACCTTATGCGTACAGTGGCATCCCTGGACAGTGAAGACCCAGCAACCTATTGAGTCATAGAAGTATACACACCTTCATCATAGGATACAGAGAACAGGAGAAGTGGGGCAATAGAGGCAATTCAAAAGGGAAACAAATCACTTTTAGGGTGATCCATGGACCTGAACAATAGGAAATGACCAAGGATCCAGCTCATCTGGGCTCTGAGGCAGTGATAACCTTAGTCTTCCTTCCAGCCAGCCACTTATCTTCTGGACAATCTGGCCTGTAGTCAAACAGGGAGAATTTAAACAAAGCCTCCTCCCTCTTGAGCCTCAGGGGAAGAAAAGGGTGAATGCTAGAGAGGGGTGCTAGAGAGGAACATTGAAACATTGAAATTAATTAAAATATNCAACACTCCAAAGCACTATTTTTGTGTTTTAGTTTTCTAGCACTTTAGTAGCTTCGACCTCACAGGCCACTTTGAGAAGTAAAGCTAATGTCTTGAACGTTCAGNACAGTGGCTGGTGTGTAGTACATGCTCAATGAATGTAGTTATTATCATTGCTGCTGTTGTTGTTATATTAATTCTGGTGTTTGTGGCTCCTGGCTGAGGATCCCCAGGTCTCTGTCGGAAATTCACAGTGGAGGGTGTTGTTGGCAGAGCTTGTCTTGTCTCACTAGGCTAGAAGTAGCCAGACTTTCTGCAAACGGGCTGTCCTGATCCCATTTAGTGTAAGTGGGAGATGTGATAGAGAGAACAGACGAGTCATCCACCATATCTATCACTGGAGGGCAAGTGGGGAAGCAGTTATAGAAGGGGACCAATGAGTGGCTAGCAACTGAAAATTGATGAGTACTAAGTGCATGTAAGAATTTTTTCTTAGACATTAAACATCTCATCTCAATAAGTGCTCACAGAGCCTAGGAAGCAGACATCTGCTTTATCTTGCCACATTTAGATAGGGAACTTCCAAATCTCTATTCAAATTATATGCTTTGAAACATCCTTAAGGCTCCCATGCCCATCCCAGATTCATCAGAATCTTACAGTGTGTGGAGTACCATCACATCACTATGTGTATTGNGAAGGTGGAATGGTGGGATCCAAGCAGAGGATGAGCTATGAAGATAAATAAGAACCAATTTCTATCTTTCAAGGCACTGAAGATCTAGGGGTGGAGGTCACAAAACAACTCTAAACCGGAGGGGTATACGNCAAGTGCAATAATATAAACATAAAGTGGTAAGGTGCCAGAAGAAAGGATAGGCACCTTCTGTCAAGTGTTGTTGGGAGAAAGTCTTCATGATGAAGTCATTTAGCCTGGATGGTGAAGGTTTGGAAAAATATTGGCCACCCAAGATGAGTAAAAAAAAAAATTTACATACATATTGAGTAAATAATGTAAGTGTTTGGAGTTTTGAAAAAGTGGTGCCTAGTAGGGCTACAACAAGTAGTCTAGTTTGTTTCAAGTACATGCTAGTCACTCAATAGAACACACACACACACACACACACACTAATGTAACTAACAGTGGCATCGAGTCAGGAAGGACTTTTTTCTTCTGGTGATGGGATTCAAACTTAGAGCCTTGTATATTTTAAGCAAGAGCCATCCCAGAGCTACATCTCCAGCCTCTTACAGACTTTGATACCAAAGTAATAAGTCAGTGACTAACTTCAAAAAGGTAGTCTTACTTTCACTTTATGTTCCTTTTGTATTGGCCACTATGCTGTGAAAGTGTGTCTGTGCAAGTGCAACTTTCTTTCAGCTATGAGATACTAGGAATTATACTGTGACCACAACTATAATCCACGTTTCTTTCCTGCCACCTACTATTCTAAATACTTTTATGCGTTATGTTCTCATAGTAGCCCTTGGAGGCATGGATGCTCTTGTTTATCCAAGGCTGGCACTATGCCTAAATCACCTATCTAAGGTCACTACTTGCAATGTGGTAAAACTAATATNTAAACGCATGACATTATACTGTAATAACATTCTTTTGCAACACCACCTCACAGCAATTTGCCTCATAGCAATTCTGGGCTTTCAGGAATATAGTTTATTGTAATTTTTGCAAACGGTGGTGATGTTTTTGATGATCACAATGAAATGAGCTTAGGGGACACCTAGTTTTTATGTCCTAGTCACCCATGGCCTATCTCTGGACTTGAGAGATAAAAAATGCTAGAGATAGATAGGGACAGAGGCCTCAATCAAATTTCAGAGATCAGTTCCCTGAAGGACTCGGAGCCCTGAATAATTTATACAGTGATTCATTCCCTTCTCATCAGAGGCTCTTACTTTCAAACCGAAGCTCAAATGTTTTCTTAGAATCATAGCATCTTAGGATCAGAAAAACCTTAGACTGTTGAATTCCACATGACTGCTCCATATTCCACCACAGTGCAGTGGCTACCTTTGTGTTGCTGTGACCACAACACCCAACAGAAACACCTTAAAGGAAAAAAGATATATTTCCATTTGTGTTTTTAAAGATTTTCAATCCACTGTGGCAGGGAAGGCAGGGTGGGGCTCAGGTCACAGCAGTAGGAGCATGTAACAGGCACAGACGGCAGAGACAGTTCCTTCAGATCATCACGGAGCAGGAATAAGGGACAAACCCAGGAAGTAGACAAGGGTAAGCTACCCCTAAGGGTAACCCCCAGGGACCTATTTCTTCCAGTGANGCTCCNTCTCCTAACAGTTCCACAGCTTCCCAATACGGTGTCATCATTTCAATAACAAGTGTTCCACANGTGAACCTGTGAGGGGCATTTCCGACTCACAATCACGACACTGTATCATCTGTCTTGTTAATCATCANTCCTTTTACTTCACTTCCTCAGTCTCTGAATGTAGCATTCATGTGAGAGATACATTACTTCTGCATTCAAGATAAGAATTTGCAGGGTGTATGCAATTCTGGGCACGCTTATCTTTTGGCCTTCCTTTTTCTTCCATTCAAAGTGAATTAATATTTAAAGTAATTAATAGTGACAGCTGTACACACAAGACCTTCACAAGTTCAAACCAGACAAAAATGCTAGCACCGAGAGAAGGGGAAGTGGACACGAAGTCCCGTCCCTAACCAGGAAGGTATTTGCAATTGGTACCTGCTGGTAAAGGGAAAATGCATTTTCTACACTGGAATGTCACTGGGAATATCAACCACACTCCAAGGCAGACCCTGTGTCCAAGACAACACAAAATGGACTCTATGTTTGTTCTTTTTGTGTGTGTGTATGGGGGAGGAGCTTTTGTTCTGATATTTTTTTCTTATTTGTTTTGATTTTTGATATCTTTTTGTTCTGTTTTTGTTTTGTTTGAAAGAGAGGGAGAGGGAGAATGAAGTTGGGTGAATAGGGAAGTGAGGAGGATATGAGAGGAATTGGGGGAAGGGAAAGAATATGATTAAAATATATTACATGAAAAAAATGTAGATAAAACATTTTAAAGGGAGCATAATAAAAATAAAGAAGAAGGGAAAATGGGTGGGGGGGCAGCTGTTATGTAAACAACCTTTATTGTATGCTAAGTATACTTTTACAATCATGTACTTGCAAAGGTTGGCATTTAATTATTATTACCCCAAATCACTAATAATACTCCCTTTGGCTGCTCTTGATGCATATGGGATTTTTTAAAATAAAAAGTGCTGATTTCCCCCGTGGTAGAGATCCTGACACTGGTAATTCCCTATATCTGGTGTCAGCCCAGGACAGTTTGCAGTTTCCTCTGTCAGCAAATTCCTCTTTTTATTCAGTTAAAAAGTGTTTCTAACCACAGCTGGCCCTCTACAGCACCAGGAAACCCATTTGTGCCCAACTGTGCACCTCCTTCCTTTAGAATCAGTCAGAGAACTGATTCTAAAATGTCACAATTTTCTTGAAGCCCTTTACTTCATTTTTGTGTCCCCTGTTAAGCAACTGATCCCTCCCCCATCTATGCTGAGAAAGTTTTCTTTGTGAGAATCTTTCTCTAGGAAAGAGTCAACATGAATCCCCCAAATTCTAGATTGGACCTATGATGGTTAATCTTTATAGTCAACTTGACAAGATTTTGGGTGTAATAATCTCTAGGGTATAGCTCCTGTCATGCCTGAGAGTGTTTCCAGAGATGTTTAACTGAGGAAGGAAGAAACATCTTGAATGTGGGTAGCACGATAACACAGACTGGGTTTCCAAACAGCCTAAAAAAGGAGAAAGATGAAAGCCATCTGAGTATTCACCTCTCTCTGCTTCCCGTCTTTGGATGCAATGTGATCAACCACCTGCCAGTCCTGCTCTCATGCCTTCTCCAGTGTAGTGTACCTTCAAACACTGAGCCAAAATGAAGTCTAAGTTGTTTCTTGTCAGGTGTTTAGTCGCCGTAATATAAAAAGGAAGTAAGGGAGAAAATTAGTGCCAGGAGTGGGGTATTTCTGGATCACATGGCTCAGGGACCTTCGGAGCTGGTTTNCAGGAGGAATGTGGAAGTATTTGGAACTGTGGGCTAGAAAAGCCCTATAGTGCTAGAAGCAGAGCTTAATGGACCATTGTGGTGGGAGTTTGCTAGATCAGGGTGAGACCATAAGAAAGGTGCCCTGGAGGCAAGATCGCACCCTTTAAAGGGTGCACAGTATCTGTGACAGCTGTAGTGGTGGGGGTGGCTAAATCTAAAGCTAGCAACGGAATTATTAACATCATTCATGTATTATTTTTTGTGTGTGAATGACAGAAGAGTGAAGGGTCACAGGGGCTTGCACCAACATTCCAGGAAGCCACCAAACCAAGGCAGTGTGGCTCAGGGTTGAATTTCCCACAAGGTTATCCTAAAGAACCATTNCATCAAGCTGTAAAGGTGAAGCCTCAGTGGCAATGGAAACCCCAGGAGTTGGGGATGCCAAGACTGTGGGATGCTCACTCATGAAAGCCACAGTGAAGCTAGTCCAAGAGAAAGGTTACATCTGCTACAGGCAGTTTGACTNAGTCACCCAGAAGACACATCCCTGGGCATACACATGAGGATATTTCCAGAGAGGATTACCTGAAGAGAAATAACTCAACCTAAATGTAGCTGGTACAGTCCTATGGACTAGCATCTCAGGCTGAATAAAGGGAGGAAGCCACCTGAGCTCCAGTATTTATCTGACTCTGCTCCCTGACTGGGGACACATGTAGCCACTCATCTCATCCCCCTGACGCTATGCTTTCCCTGCCATGATGGTTAGTACCTTTAAACCACAAGCCAGGCCAAACAACCCTTCATCCCTTCATTTGCTTCTCACCAGGTATTTGCCCACACCAAAAATAAAGGTTGCCAATACAGAACCCTAACAAATTCTGTTTCTCTTTCTACTTCAACCTCAGAGGAAGTGCTGATCTCTTCCACATGTTGCCGTTCATCTCCATGGGCTTTGATATGATCCTGTTTGGGTAATTTAGGGTCCTGGTTATTTTATACATGAGAGAGAGTGTTATTCTTCCTGGATAGCAGCATTTTCTCTCCCCAGAGGACAATTTTGTTTTGAGCAAATGTTTCATTTCAGAAAGTTGAGCAGTGAATCCTCAGAGAAATTCCTCTTTCGATGTGAGATACTGTGCTGTACACTGTTTTTAAGTTAGCTGCATGTCAGAGTTACCTGGGAACCTGTGNAAATATTCTGAGGCTCAGGCCACAGCTCAGGATAAGGAACTGGATGGAGGTGGAGAGATCAAGAACCAGGATTGGGATTTTCATAGTTCTCCAAGTTGATTCTAGCCTGACTCTAGGCTGAGAACTACTTTTTTAATCTCAGTCTTCCTAAACACGGTTCTTGGACCAGAGTCAGCCTCTTTCAAGAGTGTGGTGCAAACAATGTCAGGCTCTGTCTGTTGAACCAGCATCTGTATCTTTACAGGACACCTGCTGATTTTTAAGTGCATTAAGATTTGAAAAGCCATAGTCTGGACCAGACTCTAGTATAGGAGCCGACAAGCTAATATTTCAAAGACAAATCTAAATCCCTGCCCACTTTTATAAGTAAAATCTTATCAAACAGAGTCATACTCATTTCTTTCCATCCAATTTTCTACTGGTGTCATACTTACAATATCAGGGTTGAGTGTGACTGAGATCTCACAGTTGATAAGGCTAAAGTATTTATGAAGAGTAGCAGAACGTGTCATGACCACCCCATCCCCTGGCCCCCTGCAACATACTTTAACATAGGATTACTGGAAGCTAAAGACACTTGAAAAATGCAAGAAAGGTGTTGTAAGCTCCTTTCCTTTCCCCATGGAAATAAGAGATTAAAATGCCCAAGGGAAAGATGTGGTCTTTAGTGAGAGTCTTGCCCAGAGAATTTTGTACAAAGAAACCTTGTAAAACATGCCTTACCTTGCTCTTTAGCTTCTCCACATCATTTAGTTATGCTTGTAGATTTGGACATTTCTTTGAGGGTTTCCATATTATGTAAAAACCTTTAATGAATGTTTATCAGTTTCTTCTGTCAATCTAACTCATGATAATTGAATTCTTGGGCCCAGATGGGAGTCCTAAGAGGGTGAAGTTTTACTTCTACTTCCCTTATGTTTACTATAGAGGATGCAATGTTGATATCCTACTGGGGATGTCTTTCTGTATGCTGTGAGTATATGTTGTTCCCATTGGTTAATAAATAAGCTGCTTTGGCCTATGACAAGGCAGCTTAGAGGCAGGCGGGAAATCCAGGGAGAGAGACAGGAAAGAGAAAGATGGAGTCTGGAGAGAGGCTAGCCAGCCCAAGGAGCAACATGGCAGCTGGCCGGTAAAGCCATGGAACACGTGGCAAAACAAAGATTATAGAAATGGGTTAATTTAATATGTAGCTAGCTAGCTAGCAAGAAGCCTGCCATAGGCCATATAGTTTGTAAATAACATTAAGCCTCTGAGTGATTATTTTATAAGCAGCTGTGGGACTGCAGGGCTGAGCAGGACCATAGAAAACTTACGACTACCCTATCCAGCCAAGAAAGCATCCCTGAACTTTCTTCAGGGCTTGCATGGGCAAAAGGAGGGAGGAAAAGACCTATCTTTTGGCACACGGTATTTTTCTATCCACACACCAGGGTCATCTGTCAAAGTGAGCCTGTTGTTTTCAAGTTTCTAATAGAATTAATTCTGGGTATATTCTCAGAGGAACAGATGGGTTGGCACAAGTCTGCTCTTTTGAGTCATGCTCAGACACAAGCAGACGCCTTATGTCATTTAAATGATGTAGCAGATTTCTTTGACTAATGCAATATTGCAGAGTCTTTACTGGAAAAACAGGATGACATGAATCAGGAAGATGAGTTCCAGTGCTTAGCAACCAAGACTTTCTCTTCCAGGCTACTGCTCTCCAAGATAAGAAAGTTTCCTCTCTTCCTCCCTGTATACACTCTCCAAGCCAGCTTGACTGCAGCTTTTAAAGACTGTGTATCCTTATATTTATAAACCACTGGCCTCTGTTAGAAAATGAGTACTTATCAGCTTGCCCTCTGAAGGGGAGCGTAGAGCAGGGGAGCACAGAGTTGGCTGCTTTATGCAGCACACCTTTGCAAGACAGCTGGCAGAGCCCTAGTCTGACCTTTCCTTTGTAGTCACAGAACAGAGATGCCCACCTGCTCTCACTGATACTGATCTTCATGAAACCTTGTCTCAAAGGATGCTATAAAGCATTGCTTCTCAAACTCAAAGCCACTAGAAATTACTTGAGGATGTTGTTAAGTTGCAGACTACTGGTTCGAGCACTGGGTCTGAGACTTGGCCTCTGGAGCACAGTCCAGACCGTGCTGATGATCCTTGGACTAAGCCATTAAGGCAATTGTCTAGGGCAGGAGCTGTCTATGTGGAGCTGATGGCCCAATGCAATCCCCAATGCAGTAGCTTAAGCCTGATTGGAAGACATAGCACTCAACCTGCCTAATGTGTTGTCTGTGGCCACTCTCTTGCTACAACTACAGAAATGTATAGTTGTGACCCAGACTACATGGCCTGCTAATCTTAAAACTTTTCCCATTTGCCTCATTACAGAAAGAGCTTGCCATGCTTATTTTCTAAGAGTGGTCCAGCCAGGCTACATCAACATCACTGGAAGGATATGTTAGAAATACTGATTCCCAGTTGTAACGAGTTCTTTCTGTCCTGCCAGCCAGCTCCCAAATAATGACATGGAGACTTCTTACTAGTTATGAAAGTTCAGCTTATAGCTTAGACCTATCTCAATTAGCTCTTATAACTTAAATTGACCCATTTCTATNAATCTACATTCTATCACGTGGTGTTACCTCTCTTCTATCTTGCATCTCTTGTTTCCTCTCTGTCTCTCTTGATGTCTCCTTGGAAATCCTGCCTATACTTCCTGCCTAACTATTGGCCATTCAGCTTTTTATTACANTAATCACAGCAATACATCTTCAAAAAGTGTACAAATATCCCACAACACCCAGTGTCACCCGAGACTTGCTCCTAGGTAGGGCTGGCAAGGCCCACAGTTGGGTGATGCTNAGTCACCACATGGTGATGGACAAAGCCACATTGTGTACTGCTGTAGCAACAAGGCATCAATGGGGAGGACATGTGCCTGCCACACATGTACCTCTTTAAGGAACTCATTCACACCACTAGGCGGAAGCCAAGGCACCCTGGGTCCTGAATGCCTGTCTTTTCTGCTATTCAATATCAGGATATTGGAGAGAGTCAATGTCATATGAGATAAGCCCCCAGAGGGTTTGTTTGCAGGGGCTTCATAGGAAATGTTCCTGAATTGACGGCCATGGGAAGGAAGGAATAAGGAGATGGAGGGGAAAAGAAAAGAAAAGAGAAAAAGGAAGGTGAGAAAGAAAGAGAAGGAAGGCTGCCATGGTCTTATGAGAACCCCTGGCTAGCTCTGTGGGAAACCCAGAAGCTAAACCATCCTCTTAGACTTCTATGGGAAACCCAGAAGCTAAAACATCCTCTTAGACTTCTGCAGACAAGATGAAGGAGCCTGGTTGTGACAACTTCTGCCCCCTCAACACACACACACACACACACACACACACACACACACACACACACACACACACACAGCTGCTCTAAGGATAGGGCTTGCCCTCAGGCTGGATGGACTGAGAATGGAAGGGTTTCTCCTGCCAGCATTCTCAGCATCCAAGGAAACAAATCCCCTTCATCCCTGAAGTGGGGTCTGGGAGTGCCTTCCCAATTCCACTCCATAAGATGCCACTTTAGTTCACAACAATATCCTCTTCCTGGGCTCCCCATCTGGTGCCAAGCAAGACGTTTTCTTATTTCACCCTTGCAAATAAGTCAGGATCATGAGCTCATCTTTTGAAGATGGCAGTGNAGAGTTGAAGGTTCAGTAAGTCTGTGATCTGGCAGAGATTTAAGTGTAGGTTTGCTGACTGTAAAGGTCACCATTTTCCATTACACCACTATTTCCCAACGTACAGTCCTCAGAACAGATGTTGACTGTGTTACATAAAAGAACTGAAAGAAAATCCCGCATGGTCTAGTAAGTTTTTAGAAATCTTGCACTAAACATAAACAGGATTCCTTCGGCTGTCCTTCTTGGCGCCTTTAGCATGCTAAGACACAGTGAGACTTTTCAAGAGTGGAGAAAACATGTGGCCCAATCTCATTTCAAAATGGAATTGTTGGGGCTGGAAACTTCTCAGTGCTTAGGGGCACTAGCTACTCTCCCACAGGACATGAGCTCAATTCCCAGCACCTACAAGGCAGCTCACATCCATCTGTAACTCCAGTTTCAGGGGATCTGATGTCCTCTTCTGGCCTCCACAGGTACCTGGCATGCAAGTGGTGCATGGACATACATGCAGGCAAAATATTCATACACATAAAATAATATTTAAAAAAAAATAATTGTTTTGAAGCAGAACATGACACTTTTAGGACATGATATAAAACCTTAACTTGGTGTGTGTGTGTGTGTGTGTGTGTGTGTGTGTGTGTGTGTGTGTGTGTGTATGTGTGTTTAGAAATGGCTGAGCCATTAGGCGCTCGGCTGCTCTTTCTGGGCTTGATTACCAGGTCCCACATTGTGGCTCACAGCCATCTGTAACTCCAGTACCAGGGCACCCAATGCTTTCTTCTGGCTTCCACAGGCACTGCATGCACTTGGTGCACAGACATACATTTAGGCAAAACGCTCATACACACAAAAACAAATAAATAAACTTAAAAAAAAAATCCCCAAACCCTAACCTGTCTCCTTTAGGAATCTCTTTCCAGTGGAGGATTTGGGAATTCACTCTTCAACTTTGGGATAAAGTAGCAGCTTGTAACGGCTCCCCTGCTGCCAAGTGGGGAATTTTCACAGGGCTTTCTTATGCAAGGAATGGAATGTAGAGTTTACACACTGTTGCCTTGGGTCCTGATTTAGAAATCCTGGGGCAGGATGTCCTGATGGAAGATGGGGTGTGGTCAGCCTCTGAGCAAAGCTGATACTGGTCAGCAAGAGCAAGGATGTACTTCCACCTCTCCATTCAGGCTGGCAAGGGGTGGGGCCCCATGTCCTAGAGCTGCTGTCTGGTGGCAAGGGCTCAGGAATTCACCCCAACCCTGGAGGTCTTGGCTTTAGAACTATGTATTGAAATTTACATGTCATATATTCTCAAAAGTAACAACAATATTGTGCCAGTAAAAATAGAGGTTAGTGTTTAAATGCTCAAGTTAAAATAGTGAAGTCTGCAACACTTAGGAAGAGAAATAAAGGGACCTGTAGCTGAGTAGGAGACAGCCAACTCATTGATAAGAGGAAGGATGGAGAGCTCTGGGAAAAAGCCAGTGTCAACAGGTTTTGGCTGGCTACCTTGAGAGCCCCTCTACCCCTAGGAACGTAGGCAAGATCATTGTCCTACTACCTATTCTCACGTCCAAAGCAGCTAATTGTGGGAAGCCGAATTGTGAGTTTCTACAATGCCTTCTCTTACTTCAGTCTGCCCCAAAATCAATGAGGTAAATATGAGGTATCTGAGAAAAAAAATCACAGCTGTATCCTGATAGTTGCAGTAAGATTTAACTCTTTTTAGACAGGAAAGGAAAAAGGACCATGGTCAAAACTGCAAGCTGGTCACATGAAAGAGAACAAAGAGGGGACTTTAAAGCTAGGAGACCCCACCAAGGTCATCAAGTAACAAGCCAGTGAGGGCTAAAGTCGAGCAGAGCAGATGAGCCAAGGTCAAAATGGAGGAGGAGACGAGGGGTGCTTCAAAGCCAAACCACTCCCCCAGTTGGGTGAATAGTAAGTGAACGGTGGATGACTGTCTCCCTGGTTGGGAATGGTCCAGAAGAGCATGCCAAGAGCGTGCAGACCCCCAGTGTCCTGGCTTCTTACGCACTGAATTAACCCATCTCCATAGACATCACCTCAGTCTTTGTCTACTTCCTGCCATACGTCTTAGAAGAAGCCACTACGACGTAGTTCTGTGGGTTCTTCCCTCTCTTGGCTCCCACTTCCACACAGGAGTGAATCCACCCTTTCCTGAGACCCTCTTGTCAGTCCCCTCCAGAGCCCTGCTTGCTTTCTGGAGCTTGGCCTTCTGAAATAGAGCTTTAAATATTTCCCCTTTAAGCCTTCTTTCTATCACAGAAACTCCTTCTTAAACGTACCATCGTNGGTGAAACTCATTCTTGAGTATAGGAGACGAGGACCCAGAGCTGCCAACACAGTGAAAGTTCTCTGTGACCGTGACAGTCTGGTACCTTAACTCCTGAGTTCAACCAACCAGAGATGGGGAAATCTTTATACTTAAGGACCCCTGTTTTTCTTGTTCCGTTATTTCAATACTGGCAGTCGTGTGTGTGTGTGTGTGTGTGTGTGTGTGT
>LZPO01055153.1:287485-301502 GCA_001675575.1 Neotoma lepida
CCATCCATCCATCCATCTACCTATCTACATATATTACTGTGAATTATGTTCAACAAGAAGGTGATGAGACTAGCAATAGGTTCTGTGGGTTTGCTCTGAAACTTCAGAATGGTTGTCAATGCTCTCTAGTCACCTCTGCTATTAAGTCTCTATCCATAGTGACACCTCAGAAAGATGATTGAGAGAGAGGCTTTCCAAATTCCCTTGGAAACAGGCCCTGGCTTCTAGTCCTTTCTGCGCCATTAAACATCAGGTGCATCTTGCTGAATCTGCCCTAGAAGCTTGTGATTTTAGATTTTCTGAGTGAGAGGGCTGCAAATGGTTGAGCAGTCATGACGGACTGTCATTTCTCAAAACAAGGACACGGATGTTTAAGAGATTAATTCCTGGCACAGGAGCACATTGGGAGAGAATAAATTAGGCCATTTTCAAATAAGACTGCATTGTTAGAGAGACATATATGGTTTCTAAATGATGAAGAGCAGGTTTTACATATGTTTCTATTTAGAATATTTCTATTGACAGCTGTCANCATTTATATATAGCAACTTTCCTGATGGGGAAAACATTTGTTCCTGTTACTACCCCTCAGGATTGTGCTGCCTTTTTGAGATTATTGGAATAGAGAGCTGGGATTTGCCTTCCATCTAAACAACTGCTTGTGGGTAAATGCTCCCTGCTTTCATTTGTTATTTATTTATTTTGTTTGTTATTATTTACTGCTCCTGGCTGAATTTATTTATGGATTCTCTAATGTGCTCATTGGCCCACGTGCCTATTTTTGATTTATTTTTATTCATCGAGAATTTAATAAACATATATAATAAAATATGATCATACGCACCCCTCCGGCTCCCCTCCATATGTCTCCCAACTTTGTTTCTCTCCTCCTCTCTTCCTCCATCTTCTCCATAGCCCACTAAGTCTAATTAGCTTCCCATATGTGCATGGGCATGGGGCCATCCCCTGGGTGCTCCCTGGTTTTAGATTGTACATTTTCTCCTCTGTATCTCCTACTTTATATTAATGCAATACACAACGCTTACTGTGAGGACTTTAACTATGTATCTGCAATTGACTTATTTCTTTCTTTAAGGTCAATATTAGATGCAATTTGGTTATAAAGCTAAGAGTACTGACTGAATCCTTTTGCCTGACATTNTATGCTTTAATATCCCCAATGCATCTGCCACATAGGCAAATAGACAGACTCAGAGCCATGATACCCAGTGAGAAGAATTTAATTCATATTGTTGTTGTTTCTGGTAACGCTGCCATAACTGCTGATGACATCCACTTGCGTGGAGTGAAGATCTGACTCAGGCTATTGACAACTTCAGTTTTCAGGGGTCTACGTAGCTCTCAGTCATTTCTGGGTCACTCAGGTTTGAATCATCTCTTTATAGCAGCCATTGGGCCCAATTTTATGAAGCNCAGTTTTGAGTTTATTTTGTTCAAGCTTATTCTTCTGAAAAATGAAAAAAGCAGCCTCATTTGGTATATGCCTAACACTTGTGGCTTAAGTTGGCCTGCCATGAACCTGAACGTAAAGGACAATGACTTGGCTTAATTAAGTATCTCTGACTCAGAGAACCTAACCTTGGATTCAGGACAAGGTTGGTACTTCCTGGTAGAAATCTCATTTGGATCATTTCCATTAAGTTTCAGATTGTGTTCCAGACCCTTCCCTTGGCATCAAGTTTCCAAGACAAAGGAGTGGAGAGCAGAGTCCCTTACTTGGAGCTCTTCAGCAAGTTGAGCACTAAAGCTTTTTCTAGCTTTCCTTTTAGTGAGAAATAGGTTAATTTCGTGATTGAATGGGGCTTTCAATATCAACGCTCCTGCTCCAATAACAAGATACTCATTTTCTACTCCCTATCTCTCTTTCCTTCCCTCTCTCCTTCTCCACCCTCCCTCCCTTCCTTCTCTTCTTTGTTCCCCTTCCTTTCCTTTCTTCTCTTCCCTCTCCCCCTCCTTTCTCCTCTCTACCCTCCATTCTTCCCACTTTTCCTCTTCATGCACTCTGAAACCATCTTCATCCAAAACACATAATTATCCACACAAGGCCACACACTGTATGCTTTTGTTATCTTGTTCTGGAAAAGGTAGACACACAGCAACAGAAATCAGGTCAGTGGTTGCCAAGGACTGGTGTTGGGGAAGAGGTATTAGAGAAATGTTTACAGCAATGGAGATGCTCTCAGTCTTGATTGTGGCGGTGCTCACACAGCTGTGTCACTTGTCTGGGGCTGCCACAACAAAACATCACTGACTGGTTGCCTTAATCAACAGAAATTCATTTCCTGACTATTACAGAGGCTGAAAATTACAGTGCTCGTGGGCACTCTACGACCTCTCTTCTTTGCTTATAGAAGGCTATGTTCTCGCTCTGTNCGAGTGTGGCTTTTTTCTCTGTGCATAAAACTGTTGGTGTCTTTTCCTCTTTTGTAGAAGGCATGAGGTACACATGCTTATAATAGCAATAGAAAAGCCAGAAATGTTAAACACACAGGCTCACTTTAATGGAAGAGATGTACATACCCATTTTCCCTCCAGAATACTAAAAATGGATGTGTTAATAACCTGGCAATCTCTGCCATTCTGTAAAGCCAGGCCTCACCCAAATCCCCCTTATCCTGAGCATTATTTCTTAGTCAATAGAACCCATCCTTATGAGAGAGGGCCCATGTACCTTGCAAAAGAGTTTGCTATTATGCTTACTACAAATCCTTCCTCCCTAGAATCTTCTCCTGAGCATTGTTTCTTAGTCAGCAGAACACATTCTTGTGGAAGAGGTCACAGGTGCTCTCAAAAGATGTGTATTTTGCAAGGGGGTTTCAATGTAGTCATCCCTTAAGCTTTGTTGTGACAACTGTTGAGAGGAAACTTTCCCCCCAAGTTTTACTGTGTTTAAATATGTAGAAAAATAAACTGTTGGGGTCAGACTCCAGAAGTTTGAACCAGCCGAGCTAAGTAAGTTGTGCTGAACCGTGTTTCCTCTTGACTCTCCGTCGATCATTTCACAGTAGTGTTTGCAAGGATCCCCCCAACCACTCTTTCTCTAAAGTCATTAGACTATTGGGTTAGGATCTCCTCTCTGGTGACTCTATTAAACTTAGTTACCTCCTGAAAGGTCCAGTCTCTAAATACAGCCATGCACTATGTAACGGTGGTGAAGACAACAATAGGGGCACATATTCAATGGTGGTCCCATAAAATTATGTCAGCCAGTCTCATCATGGCATCTCAGTTTATGGAAATAAGCTCTGGTGTCTACACAATGACAAAAGTCTCTGATGACATGTCTCTCAGGACATATCAGTGCTGTTTGTGATTAAATGGCTACTGTTCAGTCATTTGGGATTTAGAGCTTCAACATAGACATTTGGGGCCCATACAGTTTAGACCACAACAACTACATAATTAAAATATGTAGAGTTTTATATCTGAAAAGAATGCATCTGTGTTGTGTGTCTTATACCTCAATAAGCAACATAAGCATTAGNCATCATGTAAAAATTACTATGCACTTAAGACCAGAAAACACATTGTGTCATTATCCAGAAAACCATAAGTTGTTTGTTTTTAATGACATTCATTTTTGAAATGAAGAAGAATGACAAAGAAACAAGAATCATAGGCCACTCCCAGTGGCTGTGCTGAACAAATTACATGCCCCTTCCAAGTGATACTGCTTTGGGCTCTGTAATGTGATTAGTAAACAGAGCAATTCAGGGAAGAGCATTCTTGTGGAAGAAATCTGTAATGTAGGTTACATTAGAAATCCACTGGGATGGGCTTGTCTGCAGAAGCAGATGGAGTGTGTTGGTGTTGGTGATAGCCAAGTTCATGTTGTTTTTCTACATACCTTGTTTGGGAGATTGTGGAGGTCAAGGTTGAAATAATTTAGTACAGATTTTAGGGCAAGTAGCCAAATGTAGAGAGTGTAAGACTTTGGCTTAAATCTTGGATTTAGATGAATCAAATTGAAAATTCAATTTCCCTGGATCATCATTCTCTCCCCTAGAAAAGGGGCTCATAAAAGCTGGCATAGTGAAGACATGAAACAAAAGCCAAAACCACTGTCAATAGAAGGCATTTACAAAAGATTATTATTTTATTGTTTGGAGGTGTTTTGTCCGCATGTTTATCTGTGTGCTACATGCATATGGTGCCTGTGGAGGCCAGAAGGGAGTGTTGGATCCCCTGGAACAGGAATTACAGAAAGTTGTGAGTTGCCATGGAGGTGCTGGGAATTGAATCCAGTTCCTCAACCACTGAGCCATCTCTCCAACCTCCATCAATATCCTTGATATCTGGTACTGAGCATGGGTTGTACAGCAGATTTATAANGGATCGTGTACAAGGATGGTAAGAGACAGAACAGTCCAGTTTCTGAGGTCCATATGGTCTAGCACCCTGGAGAGCTCCCTTTGAAGGCAGATGGCTGTGTCTGTGGGATGCTGGAAGACTTTTCTCCACTAAGACCCCAGAGCTGGGCAGTCTTTGTTGGAAAGGTCTTTCTCTTATTATGATTAATTTGTTTACCCAAGAATATTTGGATCCTGAGTCAGAAGGAGAAAATATTTCTTCTAATCTAATTGGAGTTTTCACAGGATCCCCAAGCTGAGTAGCAGTCATTCAGTTAGAGATGAATTAAAATAACAAGAAGTGTTAACATGTCCACTGCTTGATAAGGTTTCTAGTGCTCTGTGTTGAAAAATTAGATGCCTGCATATTGATCTGGTTTTGTTTATTGTTTTGTTTTCCTAAACAGGTGGCTTAAGGCAAACAGTTGCTCTTCTTTTGGTTTAATTTTTTGATTATAAGAAAGAATTTTGAGTTAAAGGACTCATCATCATCATCATCATCATCAACATCATCATCATCATCATCATCATCATCATCATCATCATCATCATCATTATCATCATATGTGTGTGAGCTCAGGCAAGTGCATCTGCATGCCACAGCATGCATGTAGAAGCTNGAGAATAACTTTCAGGAGTCAGTTCTGAAGGTCAACTCAGGTCATCAGGCTTGCATGGGAAATGCTTTTGCCCACTGAGCCGTCTCACCAGCCATCTAGAATATCATACAGTTTGAAAATGGAAATGACATTAATCCATTTAATGTAGTATTTACTCCATGGCAAAGCCTGTGTTGTGTGCTAAAAAGTTAATCAATAGTCAGATACTCTCAGACCTATCCTGGCTTGAGCTGTTATCACATCCAGTATCAATTCATGTTCATTGATTTTTATCTATGGTGTAGAAGACATTTTAACTTTATGCATGGCAGAGTTAGGTTAAAACATTACAAAAAAGCAGGCATGATAGCATACACCTCTAATTCCAGTACTTGGGATGAAGATTGTGAGTTCTAGGCTAGCCCAAGCTATCTGGTAAAGCTCTGTCTTAAAACACAAAATGAAACTAAACAGCAACAAAACTAAGTAAAATAAAGCAACTCTGAAGTTTGAAGATTAGCTGAGACTTAACAGATAAGTACACGTTGTATAGTTAAGTACAAATCAGGTTCTCAACTCAGATCTAAAAGGCACAGGACAAGAAATACAGCACTGACTCCAAACACCTGACCCATCACTGTGTTCAGCTCCAATCTGAGTGTCTCACAGTGANGTCATTGTCTTTTACTATCAGTTCCACTAATTTGGAATCAGCTCAGAAATAAACTCTAGGATGTGTCTGTGAAGAAGTTTCCAGAGAGGCTTAACTGAGGTAAGACTCACCCGAACTATGGGCAGCACCATCTCATGGGCTAAATAAGAAGGAAGAGAGAAGGAAGCCATGTGGGCATACCAGCATTCCTCTCTCTGCTTCCTGACAATGGCTACCATGTGACTACTTGCCCNACTCCCCAGCCACTATGGCTACACCACCATAATGGGCTGTGCTCTCACATTGTGAGCCTTTCTGGAGTTTTGAGGTATTTTTTTTTTATCATCACAGCAATGAGATATAGCCAAATATACATAGATACACAGTAACAGTAGTCACAAAGTGAGAAAAGGCTCAACTCTCCCTAAGATCTGTCCACATAGCTTTACAGTGTGAAAGATAAGATGGGAACTGTCTCCTTAATATATTTAGATTATAGCTCCTCGTTCATTTCCCTTTCTCTTGCTCCTTTGAGAGCAGAGTATGTCTCACACAATGTGATATTTGTTTCTGTATACCTAGTCCATAAATCTTTGAGTTGCAAGTGACAAGCAGTTTAATAAAATTGGAACAACACCCAACTTCACAGAAGTCCATGTCAACAGATCGTTGTGGGCTACATTAGCAGAAGATGTGGACCCTGGGCAGTAAGAGAATTCAGTTCNATATCAGATGGCTGAATTCCCAAGCAGTGTNTACTACTCTAGATAGCACTTGTAATGAGAGATGGCAAAGCTGGAGATTGTCCAAAGAAGAATGGACACATGGGTGGCAGGACAACAGAGGGGTTACTGGCATCCACTTTGGAGTCAGACTTGATCAGTTCCAATCTTTGACACTTACCATCTTTGACACCTCAGAGAAGTCACTTAAACTACTACAGTCTCAGTTTTCTCACCTATACACTGAAACTAATAACAGCACCTACTTCATGCGCCAGCAAGGATTATAGCTATGATGATATATTTTGATTTACATTTGAAAGAACTAGCATTTAGTCAAAAATGTTGAAGATTTGGGAATTGGGGTTGATGTGAATAGGAGGTGATATCTATCTCTAAGTATTTGAATGGATGTCATAGGGAAGATTTACTAGAATTACTTTCATGAGATTCAAACAACAGAATTAAGTCAAAAGAGATTTACAAAGAATGAGATGAAATAGCTTCAACAAATGACAAAATTTTTTTTGATAATTTGAATTGTTTGAAAATGGAACTCACGCCTCTAACCAGGTGGTGGTATTCAGATCAAAGCAAGTTCAAGTGGCTGATTTCCATGTCTTGGGATGGTACAAAGGGGAGCCCTGTACTGGTCACTGGCCAAGTGAATTTGGACTCTTAGGGATTCTCAGACTGTGTCTGACAATAATCTAAGGGTTGAGCTCAGGACTCATTGCCTGGCAAGCACCTTAGATGATTCTGATAAACTNGTCTTGGGTAGGCTGTTTAGCTCCAATGGGACTGGAGGATGGGGGCTCCTTTTCCCTGTGTTAAGCCAAGATTGAATTCCATGGTGAAAGTTCTTCAAGCAGGGACAGGAAAACCAGTAAAGAAGGCTGAGGATGTGACTCAGTTCAAGAAGCTTACCTAACAAACAAAAGTTCTGAATTTGATCTGCAGCACTGCAAAAACTGTGTGGTGCACACTTTTAACCCCAGCACTCAGAGGAAGAAGGCTGAAGAACCCCTGCTGCAGTAGAAGGATTACTCAGAAGGTCAACATCAAGGTCACCCTCGGCTCCACAGCTGGTCTTAAGCCAGCCAAGGCTACATGAGACCCCATCTCAATAAACGAAAAGAGAAAAGAAAGAAAAAAATATAAGTGGCAGGCACAATTTGGAGTTACTTGGTTAGAAGGAGCTGTCGAGTTACAGAGTGCAGCNAGAAGGCAAGGGCAGTGTGTGGAGAGCTTTAGCAGCCAGTGAGAGAATCGGCAGGTCACCCAGTTAGGTTTCTGTGACAAATGAAGCAGTCACAAAGAATCTCCGTGTGGAGGGATGAAGTAAATGATGAATAAAAGCAATCGCAGACCCAATACTCCTTTCTTCTCTGTTGTGGTTTGATGGAAAATGCCCCCCATAGACTCGTGTGTTGAACACTTGGTCTTCAGATGGTGACAATGTTTTGGGAAGTTGTGTCACCTAGATAAGACAGGTCCCAGCTAGAGAAATGGGTGACTGCTGTGTGGGGGAGTAGGGGTGAGGTTTATAGCTGAGTCCCACTTCCTGTCTCTTCTCTGGTTCCTGATCCTTCCAGATGTGAGCAAACTCCTGCCTCCTGCCTTCCCAGCCACCATGGACTGTATTCCTTTAAACTTGAGTCAAATGAAATGTTTCCATCTTCATTCGCTTAAGGCAGGTTCTTTACCACAGCATGGGACAAATGACTAATGCTCTCAGTGTTCTCAAGCCGGGCCTCTGGAGCTTGAATGGTCACCTTTACATCATGCCAGTGCCATACTTAATTATGCAATGCNTGGCTAATAGCCCCAAACCTTAACGCTCCCTTNCATTAACAGTATACAGGAAGGTGGGGGCATTCTGTGACATTATTCTTCCAGTTCCAGAGGACACAGGAAGCTCTCAGAGGTCCATTCAACACAAAATTGACACATCACAGGACTGGAAACCAGTGGCCAAAGTTTTCTCTTAGATGACAAGTTCTTCTGCCTATGGCTAACCCAGCGTCTGGCAAGTCGGCACTTTTGTTTTNGTCTCAAGGCAATCCTTAAGTTAATTAGCTACAATTATTAGCCCTGCNGCAGCAGAATGCACAGTAACACAGGAAGGAAATGAAGGCACCAGGGAGAAGCAGTNGAGTATTCTGCTAAGGGCTAATGGTCACACTGACCAATTAAGNCCCACCCCCAAGCCCCTCCAAAGCCCAAAGCAAAACTGATCCCAGAACACAGAGACAACAAAGGACAATTTGAAGTGAAAAATGTGTACTTACATAGTGTTTTCTCTAGTATCCTCCCACATTCTGAGGCAATGAGATGTCCCTGAAGAGGGATTCCTGTGGGAATAAATCACAGCAGGCAAGAAGAACAATGAGGCTTGTTAGAAGCTTCAGTTGGGAGACTTCTTCTCTTATTAGATGTGTGATTTGGGGCCAGTCGGTTCCATTACTGGAATGAAGATAGAGANANCAATTTCAAAAGGNATAGGAACCTTCTATGTGAAGCATTTGCTGCCCTGTGCTCTGANTTAGNTGCATGAAGCTGAGTTCCTGACTGCCCTCCCTGGGACTGGTTCTCTTATTGGGCTAATGTACAACTTGTTGGCCCTAACACTGCCTTCATGAAGACACCAATNAAGTTATTTCTGCTATACTAGGACCAATGTCGGTCAAATCTGTCTAAATTTACCCATTTTTACAGAGACACTATTATGACTATTAAGCGATTAGGAGTTGTTTTAGTTTCCTAGGGCTACCATAANAAGGTACCAAGAATTGGGTNGCCAGAAACAGAAATCTATTCTCTCATACTTTTAGAGGCTAGAAGTCTCAACCNGAAGTGTTGGCAGGGCCATNCTCTCTGACTTCACGAGGGGACAACCCTTCNTCACATCTTCTAGTTTCTCATGCTGGTATGCCATGAATGGTTCTCCCTGGTTCATAAACATATCACCTCAGGCTCACTGGGGCTTGCTTCCTGTCTGTCTTCAGGTTGTGTTTACTCTGTGTGAGAATTTCCCCCTTTTCANGTTACACCCACTCATGGCTCCATCTTAACTTACATTGTAGAACCTTTATTTCCAAACNNCCATTCNGTGTTACANTTGAAGGATATGGACTTTAATGTGTCTTTTTGAGTGACCATGAGATGAAATAATGTTGAAGGTTCAACCATGGACATCACCTAAATCCATAAGTTAATGTGAATANGACTAAACGTGGGGCANCATTGTGTACCTCCTGACANANAGCAGCANACAGCAAATGGAATTATCAATGAACAATTTTCATCAGAANAGTAATTAAATCTGGGCCTGGGTTTTAATTGATTTTAATGCTTAAGAAATATGGGAAATAGAAGAAAAAGCAAATCAAACAATGAAATGTCTGGCAGACCACAAATGTACAGGGTAATTAAGAGCAAAAACATATTCATAATTTGCACTGGGATAAATGACATAGACCNCCTTAGGAAGTGTTTGTNATAAGAATATTGAACATGCTTGCAACTCTGGCACAGCTGAGGCAGGAGGATTATGAGTTTGAGGCCAACTTGAGGTAAGACCCTGCCTCAAAATCCCTAACTAACTAGCTATAAACCAAAACCAAAGCCAAAATAACAAACATACACATGTTGTGTGATATTTTATTTGTGTTCTGACAAATAAAGCTTGCTTGGAGTCAGAGGNTGGAGCTAGCCACTAATTAACCATAGAGGTCTGGAGGTCTGCACAGAGAGGAGACAGGAAGTGATAAGGTGGGGNGGAGAGAGGATCTAGGTCCTTTTGGATGGAGGAATGGAAGGGGTGGGAATGCAAGAGGTGGCTGCTCCCCTGCTTCTCTAATCTTTCAGGTTTTTACCCTGATATCTGACTCTTGGTTTTTATTGATAAGATTAACTAGATTATGCTTCATATACATAGAAGGTTGTGGCTCATTCTAAAGGACAATAAACCCAGTCCCTGTTATAAATCAAGAGCAGAAGAGAAAAGAAACTGTTCTATGCTGAAAAGAAACCTGAGTGGCTGGGAGATGGATCAGTGTCTAAGTGACCCACAACCCCTCCCCCAGCCTTCCTCCTCCACTGCTATCTAGTTACTTTAGATCTTTGTAATCTCTCTCATCAGAGCTAGCTGGGGATGGTGACTTNCACGTTTTTAGATTATTGTTCACGTGGGTCTCGATCAGGCTTGGAAGTCGTATTGTTAATAAACATTTGTGTGATTTGGGTGAAGTTTGTTCTCACTGCACTTTGAGATGGGACTGGTGTGTTGCTACCTGTAGCTGGCACCTTACGCTACCAAACACTCCACCCAAGTGAACTACCTTAGTCTACCCTAATCACCAAGTCTGATTTCAAGTCCCTGTTGTTCACTTTAGCATGACAGGGGAGGCAATCCGATCAAATCAACTCATCCTAAACCGAGAATAACTCAGAGCTTCTGCAAATTTTCAGTTACACTTTCCAAAGATTTTAAACCAGTTTAGAGATGGGTTGATGGATGGATAAACTCATTTATTGATGACAAATATGTACTGAGAACACATCATGACCTGGACATTGGTGACAGAAAGGAGAACACTTCTTTTGTAGGTACCGTAAGAAGACAGAGATGCCATAGGAATATGTCTGCATTTCATACAATCTCAAAAGTTATCTCACTTAGTGACAGTTTTTTTGGAGGTTGGCTGCTCTTCTATCCACCTTTTAGTATATTTGAAAATGTTTTCAATAGGAATAAAGCTAACCTAAACCATAAGAAAACATGTCTACTTTCTGAAAAGCTCAGTATCCTGAGCAAGTGCAACTGTCCACTCTGCTTAAATAATGCCGTATGAAACTAGAGAAGGTTGAGTTGGAGACCCTGGGAAATCTTACCAATGTGTATTTTTGGCAACCATAATATCAAAAGTTACATTAAGAAAAACATGTTGAGTGGAATAGAAAGGCACCTTGGTGGCCTGAGTTCTGGCAGTGAGCAGGCCAGATACCATGTTGACCAGAGGATTAAAACAATCTTGTGTGTGTACATGTGTTCGTGTATGTAGGCACATGTATGGAGGTCAGAGGCTAACATCTGTGTCAGTCCTTGGTTGAGACAGTGAATTCTCCTGACTCTGAACCACCCCCATCTCACCACAGGAGAGCTGAGGTTACAGGTGACTACTTTGGTGCCACGCTTGCATGGCTTCTGAGGATCAGAGTCAGGTCCTCACACTTGCATGGCAAGTGCTTTACCCGCTGACCCATCTCCTCAGCCTCCAATCAGGACGCTGATCGTTTCTGTTTGCCATTGCATTCCTGGTTTGGACTGCGGGACCACGAGAGTCTATGAATGTCCAAGCCAATGCAAAATCCACTTTTGAAAGCCAGAATGTGAGAATAGACCTGGCAGCTCGTGTTCCCTAGAGAGCAGTTTTAACTCTTGGTTTGTGCGCTTGACGTTTCTCAGGGATGGAAAAATACATAAAGGCAAACATATGATATGGTCTCAGAATGAGAGTGATGAGTGTTCCAGATCCACTGTTCAGTCTCCCAGAAATGAAGCAAAAGAAAAATTAGTCCATGCTATTCATGCCTTCCCATCTCAAGCACCATCCAAACAGATTTCAGTCACAATTTGGAAATCTCTATTGTCAGCACCCAGGGATGCACTTGGTAGGCCTATGCAAATTCATTTATATTCAGAAAGTGAAAACCAGTGCCGCTTACAGTACATTGATGATATGTATCAGCAGAAAATGAAACAGAATAGTAGAGTACAAACTGAGTAACAGCATTGTGAGTGACTTCCATCTTTTCTAAACTTTGGGGCATTTTTCTCCAAGTTTCCCAGATGAATAAGCATTCCTTTCACAATAAAAAAAAAATGCAACGAAAGTAATGTCAGTGTTCAATAAAAGACATGAACAGTATATCACTTGCTACTCAGTCAACAACATCGTCTCTTTCTTTTCCTTGTCTATATTTTTCAAGATTACCTTAACAAATACATATTAATTTTGGAAGATAAAACAACAGTTGGGATTGGGGATGCTGTTCATGACAAATTCAAGCTCCCTTTTTTTCTTTCAGAGTTTGTTGAGAGTGTCAGTGTTCCTAATAAAATTCTGCCTCTTCCTTCCTCCTTGTAGACAGAGGCAGACTTTTGCTTAAGGATTGCTCAGGGAAATGTAAGCAGATACAGTATGGGCCTCTGGTCCATCTCAGCTGATCCATGCCAGTTTGACTTATTTTTCAATCCTTTGCTTGTCGGGACCTCAGAGTTAAAATTTGGAACCATAGTGTCCAAATTCTGATGAAAAGAATCTCAAGGACACACACACACACAAGGCAGGGGAGCAGAAATAGTTACCTGGGACGCAGGGGCCATCTTGGATGCTGGACACAGTGCTACTGAAACAAGTTCCTGTCAACAGGGGCTGGCTGCAGGAGACAGCAAATGCCACACCAGGTTTCAACCAGCATACTCTGCTCGCTTTCCTTCTTTCTTTTTTCTTCTTCCCTTTCTTATTTCTTCACTCTCTCCTTCCCTCCCTCTCCCACCTTTCCTTTCTTTCTGATTGCTATTGTTTATTTGTTTTGCTTTTTTTGTGGTATTGGGGGCTGAACTGAGGACATTGTACATTTGAGGCAGATGCTTTATCAACCTCTGATTATTTATTAGTTATACCTGAGCATACTCTTAAAACAAATACAACCATTTTTTTTAAAAAAAGAAAGCATCATAAATTCTAATTCCTAAACACCGAGGCTGTCTTTAAAAACTAATGGTTTTTGTGGAACTGCAATGAAATTTATTTTAAATGGAAATACAAGGCAATGTTCTAAAAATTAACGATCGTCTGAGGTTTCAATGAATCTCACATGTTTCATATTGTCAACACTCCCTGCATGGCGGTGAGCTCATTATTTTTGCATTTTGGAACATATTTGTTAATACACCCTAGCAACTAGAAAATCAATGCACCGCCATATGCCTAAGCTGAGACCATTTGTCATGGTTTGTGTTCCCTCCAAAGAGTTCAGGACAGACCGAGACTTGAAGAAGTTCCAGCGTGGGGATAGTTACTTGAAATGTCAGATGGAAAACACACTAGCAAATGGTGGTAGTGGTGGGGGGAGTAAATGCTGATCCCATGAAAAGAGGACTCAAAATTCTGTTGACACTTCGTACTGCTGTTCACTGATCAACAACACCACAGCTCAGCATGGTTTTCCAGGACTCACCTTCGTGTCACTAGTGGATGCATTCTAGGAGCAAGAGGAAAGGCCAGGAGAAAGAAAAGCTGCAGGATCACACACACCCTGGAACAGGAACATCCTTGGAAAGCTGCTAATGAACTCTCCTCCTGTGCTCTTTATGCAGCTAACAGGAGGCCCGATGCCTCCCAGGAAGACTGGGCTTGTCTTAGAACCCAGAACTTAAGCTCCAGGCTGCAGCCCCAAGACCCAGTTGGTTACTTCAGTCTCTCAACTCTTCTCTTCTCTTCACTTGGGGAGGGTCAAGGGGCAGCTGTGGAGGACACCACTAACTTTGTCTCACAAATTGCAAAACCATAAACTGCACACCCCGCCCCCGCCACACACACACTGCTCTCTGCCTAAGGATAGGACACTGAACCATGGTAGACACCTCCTCCCTGCTGTGTTCTA
>LZPO01055154.1:0-14429 GCA_001675575.1 Neotoma lepida
CACACCTGGGTCATGAAGCTAACCTGAGGAGAGAAACCACACAGAGCATGAGCTCAGGCAAGAACAGAACAAAATTACAAATCAATGATAGGAAAAAATATCAGAAAACTTAGAATAAGTGAAAACNAATAGCATAGCCCTTAAATAACCATGGGCCATAGGAGGGAACAAAAGGGAGACCGCAGACTATGCTGAGATGAATGAAAACAAAACCCCTCATTGCTCTGACGAGACACCCAGGAAGAGCAAACTTGATCTTTGCTCAGGGTCTGAGGACANAGTCCCTCACGGAGGGGAGGCATGGTGACTGGAGCCTGGGGCCACTGCTGTATCANGTCCTCAGTGAGCAAGCAGAGAGAGATGGGTGCTGGTGTTCAGTTCTCTTTCCCTTTTTATNCAGGCTGGGAAACCGGCCTGTGGGATGGTGNCCCCCACATCCATGGAGGCTCTTCCCTCCTCATTAATCCTCCCTGGAGACACCCTCACGGACATGCCCAGGAGCGTGTCCCCAGGTGATTCCAAATCCTGTCATGTTGACACTGGGCATCAGCCATCACAGTGCGAGTCAGAGGAAGCCCTGAGATGGGAGAAGCTCACAGCCGTGGACACGTGCGCCGAGAAAGGCCTCAGGTCAGTTACCTGAGCAGAGCTAATGCAAGGGAGAAAAGCAAAGACCTGGTGGAGACAGACCAGGAAGAATCCACATCGATGACCCTCAGGACCTCTTCTGGAAAATGGAAAGCGGGTGGCACATCTCAAGCCACCCTGAGGCAAATGTTACTCTCAGACCATCCTCAAAGACAAGCATGCAGACAAACGACTTAGGTGAGGGGTTTGTCCAGCTCTCCTGCCCATTTTAAAGTCAAGTTCATTGTTTTTAAGGGTCCTTTGCATATTGCACATGGAAATCTCTGTCAGNCCCTCAGCAAACCCCAGCCATGGAATCCAGCATCACGGAAACAGAGCCATGTGCCACGGGTGCTGTAGCTCCTCAGTGTGCCCAGAACCCAGGTGCCGAAGGCTTGGTCCCCAGCTGGTGATGTTGTCACAAGATGGTGATGTCTGTAAGAGGTGGNGCCTAANNGGAGAAAGTGAGGTCATTGGACNTGCTGGGTAGTTTTTTGTCACCTTGACACAGCTATCGGAGAAGAGGANACTCAATTGAGACAAAGCCTCCACNNGATTGCCTATAGACAAGTCTATGGAACATTTTCTTGATTAGTGACTGATGTGAGAAGGCCCAGCCCACTATACATGGTGCCACCCCTGAGCAGGTGATCCTAGGGTATTTAAGAAAGCAGGCTGAGCACGCTAAAGGAAACCAGCCAGTAAGGGGTGTTCTCCCACGGCCTCGGCTTCAGTTCCCGTCCTGACTTCCTCTGATGATGGCTGTGATGTGGAATGGTGAGATGAATAAACTCTTTCCTCCCCAACTTGCTTTTGCTCATGGCCTTTTATCACAGTAACGGAAAACATACTAAGACATCGGAGCGTGCCTTTGAAGGGGACATTGGGACCTTATGGCCTTCTTCTTCCTCTCCTAGCCACCACAAGTAAGCAGATTCCTGTCGCATTCCCCACCATGACATNCCCCCTGACACAGGCCTGAGGGCATCAGAGCCAAACAGCCCTGTGGTGCGGAGTGATTTGAATGAGAAATGTCCCCCATAGGCTCCAGTATTTGAACCTTTGGTGCCCAGTTGGTGGCAATGTTTGGGGAGAATTAGGACGTGTGGCTTTGTGGGAGGAAGAATGTCAGTGGAGGGGGGCTCTTTTTTTTTAAAGATTTATTTATTATGTATACAGAAGAGGGCGCCAGATCTCATTACAGATGGTTGTGAGCCACCATGTGGTTGCTGGGAATTGAACTCAGGACCTCCGGAAGAGCAGCCAGTGCTCTTAACCTCTGAGCCACCTCTCCAGCCCCTGGAGGTGGGATTTGAGAGCTTAAAGACTCACTGTGTGTCACCTTTTCTTTCTCTCTGCTTCATGCTTGTCGTTCAGGATATGAACCCCAGCTGCCATGGCTGCCTCTACACCTGTCACTTCCCCACCACCGTGGGCTCTTATCCCTCGGGAAGCATGAGCCCACAGAAACGCTTTCTTCTTTAAATTGCCATGGTCAAGCGGTTTTATCACACCAACAGAGAAGTCACTAAGATGTAGTGATGTTTCCAAAACTAGGAGTCGAGTAATCTTTCCTCATTATAGGTAAATTACCTCTGGCATTCTGCCACAGTAACACAAAGCTGCTTAACACTGGGGCTAAGTGGGGTTTATCTCTGTAATAAAACATTGGTTTAATATCTGAAAAATCAGCTAATGTAATATATTGTATTGATATAGAAAAGGCAAACATCACACAATCATATCAATACATGCAGAAAAGGAGCTGGGACCGCCCAACACTCTTTCATAATAAAAGCCCCCCACAAACCCAGGTAAGGGGACTTTCTTACTCTGATATCTGTTAGGAACCCACAGCTGACATCACCATGTCCCATGCCTTCTCCCTAACCTCCAGCAAGGTACAGGCATCTACTCAGCAGATCAATCCCAGTCACCACTGGGGGACAGATGTCCTCATATCCAAGCTAAGCCCATGAGTTGCAAAAGTACATGCTTTGGAAACTATGAAACTCATATGAAAGCCTTCTAAATACATCAGGAAGTGGTGCCCCCTGCTCATCTGGAGACTTTTCCAGTTCCTAGCAGAATCTGATTAAACATCTTTGCAGAAATTTGCAAGTTGGTTTTAAAATTAATATGTAATTGCAAGAGACCCATAATCACTATAAGAAAAAAAAAAGACAATTCACACTTGCCAGTAAAAATTTCCCATAAAGCAACAATGAGCCCTTCCATTTGTCCTGACCTATAAATAACAAAGAACAGGCTCCTTGTCACTGCCCAGGCCACTGTCCCAGCTATGTGCTTAGTAAATCTATGAGAGGGGGAGGGGAGGGGAGAGGAAGAGGAGGAGAGGGAGAGAGAGAGCAAGTGAGTGAGCGTGTTTTACCTTTAGGATGCAGACACATACAGGTAAAGTGTGCCCTAGTGTGAGGCAGATTTCTCAGATCAGCCTGGGAAGCAGACTGTATAAGAGACTGGCTGATGAGATGGGCCTCTAGACTGAACTCTCGTCTTTAAACCATACAGGCATGAGCCAGGCGTGGTAAGGCACACCTGAAATCCCACTACTTACGAGTAGGAGGCAGGAGGACCAGGAGTTCCAAGTCATCCTCAGCTAAACGGTGAATTCCAGGCTAGCCTAGGCTACATGAGATCTTGTCTCAAAAGAAAAAAGTTTAAAAAGAGACATAAATATGAAAGAAACTTTTTACCAAGTAAGATGCCTGGGCGGGAGGGAGGCGGGTGAGAGAGTCTCAGAGGGAAATGCCAAGCCCAGGAGCCCCTCAGCCTGTTAGAGCCACTGAGGCTAAGAAGCCCAGTGTGGGGAGTGCATTCCCTCCCACTGTGTGTAGGACACTCCACAGACACAACACACAACACAACACCAGCCATCAGAGANTGCACCCCACCACAAACACAAAAGAATAAAGAGCACGACCCAGTCACACTACTGTGGAAGGCAGATGGCCTGCCTCTCAGGGATAGTGGAGTCTGAAGATAAACATTTACCCATCATGTGACCCGAGAAGCCTACATGGAGATTTACTCTAGAGAAAAGAAAACTCATTATCACACAAAACACCAAACACAAACAACAGTGACAGCCGCTTTATTCATATCTGTAGTAAACAGGGGATAGTCAAAATATCCATCAGTCACTGGCTGGATACACTGTGGTAAATCAATACAATGGAATATTATAGAGCCATAAAAAGAGATAAACTTGGTATGCAATAACTGGTTGAATCTTAAGGTCAGAGGATTGTAAACCACAAAGAATGATTTAAATGGAGGGGATAAAGGGGGAGTGGATCTGGTGATGGGTAGTTGGTGGCTCTGTTTGTCCAGAGAGACAGGCTTGCTTGCCCCTTCAGCGTTAGAGGCTTCAACTGGTTGCTGTGGTCCATTTGCTGGCTTTAGCACTACATTCTGCAGACAGGAGCTCTCAGAGCCTCTTACTAAAGCTCAGCCCACTCCCCTCCCCTGGTGGCATTCACCCTCAGTCATCCCACAGCCGCAGCGCAGGAAGACTCAATCTTGGTGCATCTATGCTACTAGGCTCAGGCTGGGTGGTGGGCTGTCTGAACGCTCCCGAGGTGTCACTGTGCATTCGAGGCACAGGTTCCCAGCCTATGTGGGCACACAGCACACAGTGAAGTTTCACTTGCAGAGGTGCACAGTCCCTGCGTCTGTGGGACTTTTCTCCANAGCCCTCCTTCTCTGTTGAGAAGCCTGTGTTCTAGAAGAATCTATCTCCCTCTAGTTTTCCTCATTGTCTCATTCTCTTCAGACCTATGCCACGTTGAGACACTCAGGATGGTCTCCTCAGTGCTCAGGTACACCCCTCTGCCAGGTGTATATAGCCAGCAGGCTTTACAACCGTACCCACCCACCTGGGCTGGAACTCCTGGCTACTCACTGCCTAGTGGAACAGCCTGGATGATGAGGCATGTGGTGTGTGCACAAAGCCAGACTCAGCCTGGGAAAAGGCTCTACTCAGAGGACCAAGTACCACAGCACCCTCAGGCCCTAGCTAGNACCCTATGGAGCTGTGACTCTCCTGTAAATAAACAGATTAACAAGGGCTTTCAGGACGCAGCTTAAAATACCCATGAGGAAGGAAGGTTCTAGAGACTTCCGGCTGAAAATATAGCCTGTCTGGTATAAAAGCTGACAGCATAGCACATAACATACACACTCACACACTCACAAGCTCCCACCTCCCAGCTCCCAGCCAACCCCGCCATGGCCGCCTCCACCATGTCTGTCTGCTCTAACGCTTGCACCAACTCCTCCTGGCAGGTGGANGACTGCCCAGAGAGCTGCTGTGAGCCTACCTGCTGTGCCCCCAGCTGCTGCCAGCCCAGCTGCTGTGCCCCATCCCCCTGCCTGAGCTTCATCTGCACCCCAGTGAGCTGTGTATCCAACCCCTGCTGCCAATCTGCCTGCAGCAGCTGCTGCACACCCTCATGCTGCCAGCCAGCTTGTTGTACCTGCTCCCCCTGCCAACAGTCCTGCTGTGTGCCAGTTTGCTGTAAGCCTGTCTGCTGCACACCCATCTGCTCTGGATCCTCATGCTGCCAGCAGTCTAGCTGCCAGCCCTCATGCTGTCAATCTTCCTGCTGTGTGCCTGTCTGCTGCAAGCCTGTCTGCTGCACACCCATCTGTTCTGGATCCTCCTCATGCTGCCAGCAGTCTAGCTGCCAGCCCTCATGCTGTCAATCTTCCTGCTGTGTGCCTGTCTGCTGCAAGCCTGTCTGCTGCAAGCCCTGCTCCAGCGTGTCCCTGCTCTGCCGCCNTGTGTGCAGACCTGCCTGCTGTGTGCCCACCTCCTCCTGCTGTGCCTCCTCTTGCCAGCCCAGCTGCTGCAAGCCCTGCTCCAGCATGTCTCTGCTNTGNNGCCCTGTCTGNTCNCGCCAGGCCTGCTGTGGCCTCTCCTCNGGCCAGAAGTCCAGCTGCTGATGGGCCTGTTCCTGGTNCCAGCTGGCTCAGGTCCCTCCCTGTGGTNCTTCTCAGTTNTCTCAGTCTGATCCTGATCTGGGNTAGACAGTCCCCCAGGATGGAGGCACAACCTGTCCTTTGTGACTTAATCTCTCCTCCTCCTGCTTTCCAGGAAGCCTGCTGATCCTCTGGGTCACTGTCCCNCCCTGTCCCTCTGCTCTGGTTACCTGGCCCTGACATCAGCATGTCAGAGCCTGTGGCTTCAATAAACTTTTAACCACCTGGATCTCCTCTCATGCTCTGGTTCAAGTAAATGTCCATCTCCTTAGCCAGGAATGTTTCTAGGAGGGACAGTAGCCACCTCCCTTGGGGGTCACCAGTTGTTTGAATGAAAAATGTTCCAAATAGGTGCATTTATTTGAAGACTCAGTCTCCGGTGGATGGTTCTGTTTGGGGAGTTCTTGAGGATATGTTATTGGGGCAGGCTTTGGAAGTTGATGGCTTCACCCACTTTGGGTCCATGCTCTCTCTTTCCTGCTTGTGGTTAGAGATGTGACCTCTGGCATCCTGTTCCTCTCACCTGCTGCCATTAATCTCCCACCTTTACCGTCTCTCCCTCTGGAACTCTGAGCCAAAATAAACTCTTTCTTCCATATAAGTCATGGTGCTGATTCACAGCAACAAAAGGAACCGATACAAAATGGACACAGGGTGAGCACTTGACAGCTCAAACCAGAGTGAACCTGGTGTGTGTGTGTTGGGGCAGGGGATTAGGGGGCTCCATCCCTATGCCTCCCCATTCTCACCTCTCCATCCCTATCTCCNTCTCAGCCTCCTGTGGCTCCTGATCCCCTGGACATCACTGGGAGGGGAGGGTTTTGTTTTCTGTCACCTGTCAGTTCCCAAGCTCCACACCATTTCCTGGAAGTCCCCAGGAAACAGACTCANGCTCTTCCCACTGTGAGTGCCACAGGAGCAGAAAGAGCCCTCCCCTCTTTAGAACAGGTGAGTGGAACTGGCATGCAGGTTCACGTGGGCAGGGACTCGCTAAGGAAAATAGTAATTTTCTGCATGCACACACTCAACTAGTGTCAGAGCTAAGTTACCTTTCAGCTCTTTAGCCTGTGTTTGGCTAAGGATGGCTTGGTGAGATGTGTGGGTATAAATAGCTCACCGTGGAAATGACAAGCCTGCTTTTGAGATCACAGACTTATCACTCTGCTTTGCNGACTATAATAAAAACACACATAGCATAGAACTTACTGTGCTTACTTTGTNAGCGCATCTCGGTGGTACTGAGTTCATTCATATTCTACCTAGCAAATCTCAGCTATCCTATGAACTACTGGCTGCTTGCTCCACAACCCCCTCCCAACCCCTAGTACCCATATTGTGTCCGCATGAATCAGAGCCTTTGGGGAGCTNAGCAGACACCTTTCTTCTGGCCTGGTTTCTTTTACTCAGTGTGAGGTCCTCCTGGCTCCTTCATGATGGAGCAGGTCAGGACCTATTTCTTTCTACAAACTGAAAACATTCCACTGTGCACTTGGACTAGGCTGCTTGTCCTGAGCTGGCTGTGGGGTCGGAATGGGCAGGCATACTGAATTCCCACCCGGAAGTGCTACTGGGTAGGGTGCCATCAGCTCCACCCACTCCCTGGTTGGCCCCGCCTTCCTCCTCTCAGTCCCACCCACTCTCCTGCTATCCCCTCCCCTTCTCCCCGTCCCTTCCCAGGCCCTGCTCTCCTCTCCCCTTCATTCCCATCTGCCTCACCCCATTGGCCTCGCGCATCCTTCTCGGTCCTTCCCTCCTCCCTTTCCTTCAGCCCTGGCCCACCTCTGGCCCTGCTCTCCACAGAAAAATGAATACCTGTTCTCCCTGCTGGCGGAGGAAAGGGACACACTGCTGCTCGGCCTGAGGTACTCGCCCACACAGCTGCACTTCCTATTTCTCACCGAGGACTTGGCTGGTGCCTGGCAGACCCGTGTGTCCTTCGGGAGCCCCGGCCTCGTGGACAGCCAGTGGCACACGCTGATCTTGGCTGTGTCCCAAGGATCCTTTTCCCTCACCATGGACTGTGGCCTCCCCATAGACATGTAGGTACCAGGATGTGCATCCCAGTGATTCACCATGCTGTGTGCCATCCGAGCAATCCATTCCAGGGGCTGTTCTGCCACCGTGCAGTGGGGAGTGGGTCCTAGGCAAGTCCATCCCTGCCCCTGCCCTGCCAAATCTTTATCTGGGGTAGGCTATGGAGACTGTCTTAGGTGCTGGCCNCTAAGGCAGGTCCCTGATAGGGCCTTGTGGAAGGCAGACTTTCATTATCAAGCCAGGGGTCATGGAGCAGCTACAGCCCTATGAAATGGAGGAGTCCGATCAGAGGCCAGAAATCGGAATGACTGTGGCCCAGGAAGATCTGAGACCCTTGGGTTGAGATGCATGCCAGCACCAAGGCTGCAGGCTGGGCTCAGGGGCCAGGATGCCTAGCACAGAGTGGAGGTGGGCTATAGGTGGAGGGCTGGCTGCCTGGTACCCCTGGACAGGAGCTTGGTGCACTGCAGCAGATAGGTAAGACTGGAGGAAGCAGGAGCTATAGAAGAGGCCAATACGTCATGGCACACTGCACCTCATGCAGAGGCTCCGGCCACATGTCCCTCCCTTGGCCTGCTATCTTTCATGGCTTCCTCAGTGAGTTCAACCTTCATAGCAATTGCAACCAGCACTTTCCAGAGCTTCCTGGGTCTCCAGCAAGGTGCCTCCCTCCTACCTGTANCCACCATTCTATCCTGCTCCTCGGGCTGTGTGAAAGCACACAATGGCTATGTGGGTTAGGGTCCTGATGCAAGGAAAGGTCCTGGAGGTTCACTAGGAGATAGAAAATAGGCCCCATATGTATCNTCACCACGCATTCCTGCAGGAGCCTCTGTCCTGTCCCATGCCCCAGCTCATGTCCACTGGGGACTATGAATGCGCCATTACCTGTCAACTGGGTCTTAAACCAAGTCAAGATGATAGCTGAGTGAGACCACTCCTGATGAGGAGGCAGAGACCACAGAGGCGGGGAAAAGGCTGCAAGCATGCTCAGATGCAATAGGAAGAGAGATGGAGGTAGAGAGATGCGGCCACAGCTGGGGAACCTGGGGCNACTAGAGCCAGAGGGGCAGGGTGTCCTCCTTTGCCTCAGAGCNGGTACTGCTCTGCAGGCCCTGGACTTATAATTGCTATGGAGCTTGTCATCATAGCTGCCCCAAGATACTCGCCTGTTTCATGTGAGACCCATCCCCTATCTTTATAAGCGAATGGGGTGTATGCCCTTCCTCTTCTATGATACTAGTACTGTCCACTCATGTTTCAGAATGGCTGACGTTCCCTTCCCACCCACCCTATCAGTAAGAGGAGCCCGGTTCTTCATTGGCAGCCGGAAGAGAACCAAAGGTCTATTCACAGTGAGTGTGGAGGGGCTGCCAGCAGCACCCCTCCCTCAGGGATGTGGGGACAGCCTGTCACATGCTTTAGATGGTAGATTGCCATCNCTGCTAACTGAGAACCAGAAACACAGAGGTGTTGAGGAGTCTACCACAGGGCCCTCACACTCTTCCCTGAGGCTCTTGGATCCCTGCTCACAGGTCCTCCTAGCATGGAAGCCTGTCCCCAACACTCTCATAAATTGATGCTTAAACCCAGTCTTTCTGGCCCTGATGTATGTCTGCTCCATCCATCCATCCATCCATCCATCCACCCATCCATCCATCTATCCATCCATCCATCTATCCATCCATCCATCTATCCATCCATCCATCCATCCATCCATCCATCCATCCATCCATCCATCCATCCATCTATCCATCCACATACTCATCCATCCACTAATCTACTCACACATTCAGCCACATACCCACCTACCCATGCATCCACTCCTCTGTCCATTCACCCGCCCACATCCACTCATCCTTCCATTCACCCACACATCCATCCACTCATTCATCCTCTCATCTCCCCACCATCCACTGATCCACCCACTTAAACATCTACTCACACACCCNTCCACCTATCCATCCATTCACTCACACATCCNTCACCTGTGGTGCACTCGCTGCTAGGGTGGTATCTGGAGTCTACTCCATAGCTAGGAGCTATAGTTCTCTGTGATGCCCTCAGCATCTGCAACCATACTTGACACAGAGTAATCACTNTGTGGAAATGTACTTGTGTTATGACTCAATGGGCAAATGGAAAAACAGATAGGTGGGTAGATTCATGCATGGATGGGTGGGTGATGATGGGTAGACAGATGGATGCAGGCATGGATGGATGGATGGGTGAAAGAGTGGGTGGGTAGGTGATGATGGATAGATGGATAGATGCNTGCATGCATGGGTTGATGCCTGGGTGGCTAGATGTATGTTTGGATGAGTGGGTAGATGAGTGGGTGGATAGAGAGATGGATAGGTAGGTGGACTGACTGGTTATTAATGAATGGTCATGGGTGGCTGGGCAGATGGATGAGTGGTAAGTAGGTAGGTGGATGGATGGATGATAGATAGATAGATAGATAGATAGATAGATAGATAGATAGATGAATCAATGGTGAGTGGATAGTGAAGGAAGGAATGGAAGAGTAGCAGGGTCAGATGGAAAAGCAATGTGGCCTAGTCACTCTAGTTCTCCGAAGACAGTCCCCTTCTTCACTAAGAGCGATTGTCTGCCATCACTCCTGGTGGCTTCCCAATAACCCAATCCATGTAGACTCATTCCCACGCTGCAGGCGTGACCCATTGGGCCATATGGGCCAAGGTCCCCAGCAACTGCAGGTATCAGTGAAACCTCACTTTCTCCCTCTGCAGGGCCTGATACGGCAACTGGTTCTGCTGCCAGGCTCAGACGCTACCCCAAGGCTGTGTCCCAGCAGGAACGCCAGGCTGGCTGAGCTGTCCATCCCCCGGGTGCTGAAAAGGCTCACAGAGAAGCCTGATGATAACGAGGTGCTGAAATATCCCTATGGTTAGTAGGCAGGGCTTGCTTCCCACCCCAGCAACNCCTGAGAGTATGGGCTCCTTTCTCAGCCTTTCCAGTGTGCATCTGTCAGTGGCAGAANGGCAGTTGTCACTCAGGGCCATCAGAAAGGCCAGAACCACTAACTTGTCTCTCCCTTGAAGGGCTGTACTTGGACAGCCTACAGGCAGACCATGTACCTTTCTTGGTCTCCTGGGCAGATGGTAGACATNGTTCACATCAGGAAGGCTCCCTCCTCTGGACCACTGGCCAGCAATTGCTCATATCTCCCAGCCACTCCCTCCAGCTTATCTCAAAGCCNAGCCCACACCAAGACCTAGCTCTGTTTCCCACCAGCCCTTCCAACCCTTGGCATCTCCTGGATATGCTTTCTCTTGTTCATATCTACTCTCTCCTAATGTTAGGTTACAATGTTGAGCTGTTTATTAAAATCACACCCCCTGCTATACAGCATCTGAGAGTCCCTCCCCAACTACCCATATACCCCTGCTCTGTGGAAAGAAGATGAGGTGAAGGACAGCCAGGCCCCCAAAGCTTATGATTCTCACATAATAAATAATGGACGTCCCCATCCAAATATGTCGGGCATTTAGGTTTTACTGTGTTACACCACTGCCTGATGCTGATGGAGCTGTCCTCATAAAGCCAGGAGGCCGGGTATGAGACCAGCGTTCATACCAATGGTGGTGAGATCNAAACACAGGCCCAAGAATACTGACCATAGCTTAGCTCCTGCTGCTGAGAAGAAGCAAGCTTCCAGGGAAGAGTAGAGAAGCATATGGCTATTGAGGATGTCCGTGGGGTGACAGCAAAGGGACAGAGAGACATACCCTCCAAGTAGAAGGTCACACAGGAAACATTATGCCTGGGGCCTCAGGGCTGCCCACACTATCCCCAGTGACTTGTGGTGTCTGGGGCTCCCTTCAGCCACATGCAAAGGTAAAGACAGGACCACTGGGCTTGGACCCCTTGCACAGAGTCCTTATCCTGGGAGTCCTGATATGTCAGACACTTTTTCCTGGTCTTCCCCACAGAAGCTGACATGAAAGTAACTCTGGGATCCCGGCCACCATGCACCAAGACAGAGGGTGTCCGGTTCTGGTTTGATGCTGCCCGAAAGGGGCTCTACCTGTGTGCAGACAGCGAGTGGGTCTCTGTGTTGACAGGTGAGGCTGGACCCAGAATTCACATTCTAAGCACATAGAGCAGCTGGATGTATCTCCATTAGGAAAAGGGTACCATAAAAACTTAAGAGTCCCATCCATCTGTAGGGGCCACTTCAGAGAGTAGAAAGCCACCACAGTAATAACTTCTGGAGCAGGTGGCCACTGGAACAGCCAGGTAAATCATAATGTCTTCCCTAGAATAGGCATGTCCATCCCAGAACTGTTCTCAGAACTCCAGAAGGAGTGGCAAGCCTGTGTGTTCAACCTAGAAATAGGCATATCCTGGGTGTGCCATGAGGGTCGCATGGCTGGCTTCCCTCAGCAACTCTTCCCTGAGAGCTAATGGCAGAAAGAGGGTGCAGCACAGACACTCAGACCTCCCTTTTGTCCTGTTTGAGTCTGTGGCCACACAGACCCCAAAGTGAACAGGAGCAGCCTCCCTTTAATGGTCCTTTCCCAAGAGGATAAAGTGGGGCTCCATCTCCTTCATAAATTCCAGGGCCCCGGACACAAGCCTAGGAGCCAAGTCATGCAGGGTCCCAAAAGCCACTCCCAGGAGAACTCCCAGCTCCATTCCTATGCACACTGACTAGGTCCCCATCCTCCCATTCCAAGCCAAGACCAAGCTGGACTACGTAGAGGAACACCAGAGTCTTCACACCAACTCAGAGACGCTGGGCATAGAGGTGTTCAACATCCCCGGTGTGGGACTCTTCGCAGCCACAGCCAATCGGAAGGCTAGATCAGCNATCTATAAATGGACAGATGGGAAATTCNTCTCCTATCAGAACATCGCCACACACCAGGCACAGTCCTGGCGACACTTCACCATTGGGAAAAAGGCAAGTCTGTACAGGTGACTTCCCCTTCCTTCTTGATGGGCACCTCCATGGAGTCCACAGGCTGGCGTTCTGCAGGTCAACACATCTCTCAGGGTTCCAACCTCTTGCTAAGGGCATGGTGGGGGGGGATGCTCCAAGTCACAGGCTTTAGTCTGTAGGAGTGTACCTCTGCTTCCCACAAGGCAGAGGTGGTGCCAGCTTGAAAGTCTGCCTAGTCCTGTGCTAACTCACTACAAATCAAAGCTGTTAAGATTGGAGCCAGGAATATGGCTTGGTTGGTAGAGTGCTTGCCTAGCATGCACACATCCCTGAGTTCAGTCCCCAGCACTGCATAAACTGGGTGTGATGGCTCACACTTATAATCCTAGCACTCAGGGAATGGAGGCAGGAGGATCAGAAGTTCAAAAATCATCCTCAGCTACATAGAGAGTTTGAGGCCAGCCTGGGCTACATGAGACCCTGTTTCAAAAACCACTAAGTGTTGGAGTGACCTCCCTGGGCCAGTCATAACACAGAAAGCATTACAGAATGAGTATCTTACTTTCACCCTACCATGCTGGCCACACAGGATGCATAAGTGGATGTTAGTAGCAGGTCCCTGGAGGTCAAGGGCCTGAGAGTTGGCGGTTCCTTCCACCTGGGCTGGAGTGAGCAGAGGACCTGCTCAAGGAGAGGGTATTGGCACCATGACAGGAGAAATGAGTGTTTTCTTGCCAATTTCCTGCAGCCTTCATGGCAGGACATTGTCCTGGAGACAGCATTGTATGGGTGTCTCCAAGGGCTCTGGCCNAGCAGAGGGCCCATGCCAGACACTGGGGATAAAACAGGCAAAGCCTGCTGTCTGCCGATAGGGCTGCACTGTGTCCAGGTTCAGAGTGGCAGAAGTGTTACCAGTTAGTTATTTCTTAATGACGCCTGAAAGCTTTTCATTTTATGTGATTTAAAAAAAGATATTTTAGCACTCAAGAAATATTGGAAAACAGAAAAACGAGGGAAGGAAACATTNTGTCCCTAAATGAATGCATGCTCTCATTTGCATATGGGCAATGCACACACACCACATGTGAACTGAAAACCATGCTTTCTGTCCCTGGGAGAGCCACACAACCATGCAACATAGAGCCCTGAGTGTGTCCCATTACCAGCACTTGGGTGTTTACTCAATCTGTCCCTGTACCCTTCCCTGTGGATGTGGGAGAGACGCAGAGGTTCAGANTCCTGTAGATGAGNTCCTGGTCTGGTNCCAACAAAAGATAACGCTTCTCTTCCAGATCTTCCTGGCCGTGGCTAACTTTGGGCCAAATGAAAGGGGTCAAGAGTTCTCAGTCATCTACAAGTGGAGCCCCCGAAGGCTGAAGTTCACCCTTTACCAGAGGATCGCCACCCACAGCGCCCGTGACTGGGAGGCCTTTAAGGTGGATGGAGAGCACTTCCTGGTGGTAGCCAACCACCGAGAAGGTAGGACAGATGTNGCCTTTGACCTGGAAGGAAACCATTCTATAGTTTGTGTGCAAGGGTGAATTTTCATCTTGTTAAGAAATATTAAGTTGGGGCTGGGAAATGGCTCTGTCAGTAAAGTGCTTGTCTTACAAGCATGAGAGCCTGGGTTTGACACTTAGAATTTAAGACAAATAGCTAAACATGCCTTTGTAATCCCAGCACTAGGGTAGAGGATCCCAGGGACTCACTGCAGCCAGTATAGCCTGATTGGTGATTCCCAGGCCATTGAGAGGCATTATCTCCAAAAGACAAGGTGGACAGTGTCTCTGAGAAATGTCACTGGAGATTGGCCTCTAGCCTCCAAATGGACGTGACACACATACATATGTACCCC
>LZPO01055154.1:20030-32117 GCA_001675575.1 Neotoma lepida
ATAGGATTATGTCCCAACTATTGTGTGGGATACATGGAGAATGGAAATATCATTCCTCAAGTACCTGAAATTTAGATGTGGGGCGGTGCACCCACATTTGATAAGTCAGCACCTTGGTCCTGAATGGGCTCAGAGAGGATAAGGGCTTGAGCTGCCTCTGAGCCCCAACTGCCAGGGCACACAGCAGGCCTTGTATCTCTTATGCCCTAGGGACACACCAGGTTCTCCAAAAGGTGACTGAAGCCCCTGTCTCAGCACCAGCCCAGTGGGGTGAGCCTCACATACCCCCATGNTGCCATGCTCACCTCTCACTCACCTTCCTAGTNCCTANGGGTTTCAGGGGCTTCTGGCTTTCACCTTCTTCATGCTCAAAAGCTTTCTCTACCTCCCCCAGCCCCTCCTGAGCAGCTTCCTTCTTCCCCCTGCTCTCCACATGCCCTGTGGGTGTTCCACTATCTTTGCCGCCCCAAGACCCTTTCCTGCCTTCTCACCCACTGACCCCCTCCCCTTCCCCTACACATCTGCCTCTCTTCTGGTCTCCCAAAGTCCTGAGCAGCCCCTACAGGTCCTAATGGGAGGCTCCACCTCTGCTCAGGGTCCCTAAGGGGCAAGGAGGACACGTGATCACTAAGGCTCAGCACCTGGCCTGGNCCCAGTAGGAAGTTGACACCTCTTACACAGTCCCAGGAGAGCTTGCTCTGGGCCTCCAGCCACCCTGGGTGGCATTGGACAGCCACTACCAGAGTTTCCTGTGCAAATTCCCTGAAGCCCNGTCAGTACAGGTGAGCAGANAGCAAGCAGCTCAAAGCTGAAAGGAAGCCCTGGTGATCTGAGGAAGATGTGTNCTGTATGAGCNTGTATGTGCGAGCCTGCAGGCACCTGCATGTACACGTATNTGCACATGTTCAGACACATGCTTGCAGGTGAGTGTCCATCAGAAAAGAGATATGTATACACAGGCATACACATATATGTTTATACCTATGTGCTCACACACACACAGGTGTGCATGAACATCTTATAGATGTGTGTGGACATGTTTCTATGTGCACAAACACATTCCTGCACACACACATGTACACATATGCNTGGACATGATAGTGCACCAGTATGCCTGTGAGTGTGTATGTCCACAAGTACGTAAACGGGCATGTGGCCAACAATGGCAATTTACTCAGCACCTACTTGCAAGAAGCAAATGCTGTGACAGTCAGGGGACTGCCTGTGCCACACTGTGCTTGGGTGGGGCTCTGGCAGCCTGAAGGTCCTGCAGTCCTGAGGCTCTCTCTGTGGGGTGGCCCTGGACTGATCCCAGCTTATAGACAGCCCTGTGAAGAGAAGGAATGCTGATCTAGAAAGCCTCAGGCAGCCTCTGGACTTTGTAACCCCAGGACTCCCGGACCCNGTGTCCTCTGGAATCTTATTCCTCAGATGACTCTCACTCTGTGCCCCTTAGCCCACTACCTGGCTGGGCTCGGTGGGTACTGGCGCCCTCTGCTGCCCACGGAGAGAATGCTGTTATNTTCAACTCGGAGGTGGGTGTTTTGTCTAAGCCTCCAGCACCGCCAGCCAAGCCATGGACAGCACGGGAATGGGGCCTCTGGGTTGTGTACAGACAAGTAGTCAATCGACNTCCACTGAGGGCAGGTGTGAAGATGGCTTATCAGGTAAAGTGCTTCCCTGCCATTCAGACCCTGGAACCCCCATAAAAGTAAGGTGTGCAGTGGCCTGTGTTTGTAATCTAAGTTCTGGGGAGGCAGAGACAAGTGATCCCTGGAGCTGACCAATAGCTGAATCAATGAGCCCGCACAGAGACCCTCTCTCAAAAAAGCCAAACAAATGGGTCCTGGGTAATACTACCTGAGGTTGACTTTGGCCTCCTCATACATGTGCTTACTACATGTGTACATACACTTGCATATATGAACACACACACACACACACCTGGAAGTTCCAGAGCTATTTCCCACACTGGNTATGCAAGATGTCCCTCAAGCAGGAGGCTCCTGGTCATCAGCTGAAGTCAGGAAGATGNCACTGCCCTAACTGGAGCACAATCCACAGCATGGCTCACTCTGTCCCCAGCTAGGACAACCTGGGACAGCCCCAGGATAGCCTACCTGTGTCTTCAGAGAAGCAGCCTGTTAAAGACCTGTGGGCTCCTACTGGCTGTGAGGCTTGAACATCCCCACGCTGGGCTCAGGTCCCCATCCTTCAATAAGGATCCCAACAGAATCTGGCACAACGTGCTATCTCAAGACATAGGAAATGAGTGACATCATCTAACTAACATTCCAGCAGGAGTCAGCTGTTACCCAAACACAGGGTTCACCCTGTCCCCACAGGGCATGCATTACTAGATAGTAGACACGCTGATTGCTTGTAGCAGATGCATTTGCTGTTTTCTCCCTCTGAGGGGAGTTGAGGTTCTAGCAATTATCTGTTGGTCCCCTGGCCTCTGGAAGTTTGGTTCTAGCCTTTGCTTTGCTGTATCTAAGTTCTATTTTTANTTCCAGGCAGTTTCCCTTAATTCTGCTCCCCCTACCTTTACTCACTCCTGGGCAGCCTTTCTGTTGCTGCTCAGAGACCCCACAGTGGCAGCCAGAGCACTCTGATGGNCTGCGGCTCCTGGCCCTAGCTCCTCCTCCTGCCATAGGCCCCACCTCCTGGATCTGCCACCCTCCAGAGCTCACTCCTTACCCCCACACAGCAGCTCCCTCCACTCCAGCAGCTCCCCCCTCACTTTGTGCAGTTTGGCACAAACGGCACATTTAAGACATAGATGTGAGCAGAAGCTAAGACTGACTCCAGAGCCCCCTGGCTGTGGCTTGGGTTTCCTGGAGCCTGGTAGAGCACTGTCCATCAGCCACAGACCCCCACATGGGCTAGCACATTCCTTCCCACCCTCTGGTCCCCTGTCCTGCTGTNTTCCTAGACAGTCACATACCTACTAGGGCTCTGTCTGCCATTGCTTCGGCTCTCCTGAGAATGGTCCCCCTTGATCAGGGCCTCCCTCTCCTTCCCCATGCACCACCACCCATGCTCTTCTTTTGGGTTGGCCCCTCACATAAACGCACCTGCACAGCTTCAGGTCTGTTGCAAAGGCTCCATTCCCACCCCCAACACCTCACACTTTGTGGGGCTGAGTGACCTCTGGAGCAAGCAGGCAGAACTCTGTTTTTGGCTCTGGTGAAAGGATGGCAGCCAGGTGACCTCAATGGGACAGCTGGCACTGGGTCCCTGGGAGCAATGGTGATGACATTAGCTAGCAGCATGGCAGCTGGAGCCACCTTCACTNACCTCCCCTCCTACATGGCTCTTCGTTCACTCCAGACCTTCGGTGCTGCAGACTGGGAGGTCTTCCACATTGGCGAGAGGATCTTCCTTGCGGTGGCCAACAGTCACAGTTACGACGTGCAGATGCAGGCACAGAATGACTCCTATGTCCTCAGCTCTGTCATCTACGAGCTGAATGTCACAGCTCAGACCTTTGTCAAGTTCCAGGACATCCCCACCTGCAGGTACCAACCAGGTGGTTGGAAGTGAGTCTGTGGGTGGGCGGCCCTGGAAGGCCTGNCAGGCCATCCCTGACTTCCTCCCAGGATGCCTGGCCAGAGNAGATAGATGNTCATGATAATGAGACCCATCCCCATGGCTGGCCCTGTGTATGTAGCTAGTTTCTTCTTACAAGCAAGGCCTAGAGATGTGAGTTCATGAAGAGAAGGCCCAGCACCCTCACAAGGAGAAATGGTCTGTTTGTGTGATTAAAGGGTGAGCATCTGGGAGATCCTTGAACTCAGGCAGGTGTCCTCTCCCACTATGCACTGCCCAACCCTGCCCTACCTGCTCTGCAGGGCCACCAAGTTAGCACTGAGAAGGCAGAGCTGTCCCCACCCACATGGACTTCCTCTGGAAGGACTCTCACTATCTCCAAGTAAAACGCAGCTGCACTATCCGCACAGCAGAGCCAGATGGCTGAGCTTCAGGCTAGGATTCTCAGCCTGTGGGTCATGGCTCCTTTGGGAGGGTTACATATCAATCCTGTATATAAGATTTTTATATTACAATTCATAACAGCAGCAAGATTACAGTTATGAAGTTACAACAAAAATAGTTTTATGGTTGGGGGTCACCACAACTGTTTTAAAAGGTCACAGCATTAGGAAGGTTGAGACCCACTGGCCTAGGCCCAGGGTNCTTACCAACCCAGGATGCAACAGGAGCCCTCACAGGGTTCTTCATTCCTTGAGAGCTTTGGAGACATTCACAGCCCCCTCCTGAGTGCCAGGCACTCCTCAGCCTGAGAGAGAGAACACTGAGTGAATTTAGACTCTTCAAAGAAAAACTCTAAGATTGACAGTCAAGTAAAAAGATGAGGTTGGCGTCTGTGACCTCACAGGACACACAGGCACCAAGTGTTCAGCTGTAAGTGCAAGGGAGACCAGCTGCAGGCAGCACACAGCACACAGGCCATAGCCAGGGTTGCTCCAGAAACAGGCGGCTGTGCTACAGTCAGGTAAGGAAGGGAGAGGAACCTTCTACTTAGGCCCAATCTTTTGATTGACAGGTACCCACGATGTTTACATTTGAAAATCTCATTTTTTTTAAATTCAAAAATAAAAGAACTCCTGGGACAAAGAACAAAAAGAGGAAACAGTAGTGTCCAGCTCAATCCAGAACCACTCCCACCTGAGCTGCCCATGGCCTCTGGGCCCGGTGGACCCTGGAGGGAGTTGCATTTCCACACCAGGCCCCCACATCCGGAACTGGGTGTCTGCTGAGAATGAGTTTTAGAATAAAACACCCACTGGGCCTTTTGGAAGGGAATTTGGAAGAAAACAAAGTGTAGAAAGGAGCTGTGGTTAGAAGTCAGCTGTAGAGGAACTGAAGAGGCGGCCTGGTGGTTAAGAGTGCTAACTGCTCTCCCAGAGGACTTGAATCCAGTTTCCAGGTCCCCCAACTCCAGAGGATCTGATGCCCTCTTCTGGGCTCTGTGGGCATTGCACACATGAATACACACACACACATACACACACACACACACACACACACACACACACACACCAGGCTTCCTCTTTTGGGCTACCAACTAGCTCCCAAATCATGACACAGAGACTTATTATTAGTTTTGAATGCTTGACCTTAGCTTAGCTCTTTTCTTGCTAGGTCTTATAACTTAACCTGTTTCTCTTCATCTATGTTTTGCCTCGGGGCTTTTTACCTTTCTTTTCTGTATGTATGTNCTACTTTTCCTGCTTCTTCTGTGTCTGTATGGTGGCTGGCTGGCTCGGTGTCTCCCTCTCTTTCTCTCTCTCCTGCCTAGCTATTGGCCATTCATCTCTTTATTAGACCAATCAGGTGCCTTAGGTAGGCAAAGTGAAACAGGAACACATCTTTTCATAATTAAACAAATACAGCAAAAACAAATGTAACACATCTTACATTGTTAGAAATGCAGCATAAACAAATGTAACACATCTTTACATAGTTAAATATTCCACAACACACTTAAAAATAAATCTTAAAACAAAAGAGGGNAAGAAGTTACAGAGTGTGAAAGTGAGATGTCACTTAGGAGAGAAGGCCTACCCAGAGTCCAACGTGGGGCCAGCATTGGCTCTGCAAAGACGTTGGTGTCCTCATCTGGCTCCCTATCTCCTCAGTGCCCTGGACTGGGAGTTCTTCTCCGTGGGAGAAGATTACTTCCTGGTGGTTGCCAACTCCTTTGATGGAAACACCTTCTCAGTGAACAGTATTATTTACAGGTAAGGACTGCTGATGGTCGACATTCACCCTCCCACCTCAGGGTTCAAAGTGTGGGGCTCCCCTCCCCTCACAGGTGACCACTGGTTCAGAGCAAGTTGAGACCATCAGGCTGAGGGTGTGTTTTCCTGGGCCTGGCCAGGGCAGGGAAGCTGATGCTGGGCTGTACCTGCTAGAGGGCACCCCATCCGGCCACATCCCTCAGATAATGACTGACAGCTAAAGATACATAGATGGGCATGCTAAGTCCAGTTTTCCTCTTACACTGTAACAATCCCCTTGCTTTTTTTTTTCTAGAAGTTTCTTTTTGAGTGTTTGAGCATGAGTGGGGTGTTCTTTCTACTAGCAAGAAGCTTTTGTGTCTAGTCACCTAGCCAAAATTGTCTTATCATCTCCAAAGCCTTCTCTTGGGAGGAGTCTCAGGGCCCCTAGCCACACTGGCTTTCTCGGCCACGAAAATGGTGGCACCCTTGCCTGACAGGGCTGCTATTGTTTAGTTAGTTGCATAAATAGCTCAAAGTTCCAGAACTCTCTTGGACAGCGGCAGTGGTGGTCCACAGTTCTGCCCTGGCTTTGATCTGAATGTCATGCTGTGTGGCCTGCCTAGTTCCTGATTTCCTTAGGCACCCATAGCACTTGCGGCAGGAAATGTTGATCTGCTGGTGTGATGAGAGATTTGTTCTGAGCTGAGTGGCTGAGGAGGAATTTCTTCATCCTCCTAGATTCTAATTGAGGCTCAGACTCTGATTTATAAAGGAAATGAGTTTGCCTGTGATATCCTGAAGTCTATTACTTTATAAGGACACAATGCAGCTTCTCTCTGCACCTGTGGCCAGACAGTTTAAATAATAGCATGTCAATTTCTGTCATTGTGTTAAATTTGCTTCTGGGCCTCGGACCGCTTTATGAACACCTCCCCCATGCTTCCTGCTTCTACAGGTGTCCTGAAATGCTTCGGTCACCTGTAGTTTATGAGACAAGNTCTGGCTTTGCTTAGACTTTCAGATTCATTGCTGTAGTCTTTTGAACACGATAAAGTCATTTTTAGAAGGTATATTGAAAGGGAACTTGGAGAGATGGCTCGATGGTTAAGAGCACTCAATGCTCTTCCACAGGATCTACATCGGTTCTCAGCACCCACATGATGACTCACAACCAGTCATAACACTCCAATTCCAGGGGACCAACACCTTCTTCTGGCCTCTGTGGGTGCCAAGCATGCATGTGATACACACACACACACACACACACACACACACACACACACACACACAAGCAAAACACTCATACACGTAAAGTAAAAGAAATACAATTAAAAGAGAAAAGTGTAATGTATGTTGAAGAATGGTGGCCAAGAAACTTTTGAAAAATAATATTGAAAAGACTTGGGAGATGTCTCAGTCAGTAAAGTGCTTGCTGAGTTTAGTCCTCAGTACCCACATACAAGCCCAGGATGGCATAGCTAGTTCTCATAGGGTGGCATGGCCTGCCCTCACCTGCTGGTTTTGAGGATCAACACCTTTTGACAAAGTAATCTTGAAAATATTAACATCAGAGCCACTAGTGCCCTTTGACCTAGAAGTCAGCCGCTCAGGGACTCTGTCCTGTGGCCATGAAGCCACCTATGAGGAATATGTCCTTTTTAAAGGCAACCTATAGGAACCTTCTGACCTCAGAGTGAAGAGCAAAGACCATAGCACTATGCCNGGAATGAGCCCGTTTCTGAGGATTGAGACACGAACAGCCAACACTCCTGACTGCGTGCTCTCAAATACTTTGGGTTCCTGAAACAGGCTCCTGGGGAGATGTAAGGGAGCTTTGGGATCTTGGATGGGGCAGACACTCTCCTGGGCCTCAGTTTCTCTCTTAACCCTGGGAGCATGTCCCCTGCACCAGTGCCAAGGGGACCAGGCTGACTATCCCTCCCACAGGTGGCAAGGATATGAGGGCTTCGTGGCAGTACACAAACTCCCCACCTTTGGCTGCCGGGACTGGGAAGCCTTTAATACCACTGCAGGCTCATACCTCATCTACTCCAGTGCCAAAGAGCCCCTCTCCAGGGTCCTGAAGCTGAAGACTGGCTGAAGTCACCCCGGACCCCACTGCCTCCCCGGAGCTGGGCATGAGCAGAAGGCAGGACCCACCCAGCCCTCTCTGGTCCTGGGGCAGGTGTAGATGGATGTAATCTCTCCACCTTCTCTGAGCTGGCTCTTCCCCCCTCCCCCAGCTGGTGGCTGTACCAGAGCCACAGTCCTGGTGACTGGTGGCCATATTTCAGGTGACCCTGGGATCCTTCAGGCTGAGGCCCAGGGCTGCCACCCAATCTCGGTGCTTCCAGCCTGTGTCCTGCAGNAATTCTGCCTTAAAGGGACAGTTGCTATCACATTTTACCTCAAACACAGGGGCCCTGGCAGCCTCTAGGGCCCCAGCTCTCCCAGCCACCCCTGCTGTGCANCCCTGATGTGCGCATCGTGACCAACACCTATTTATTGTATTTTATCTATATGGAAATATATTTATATTGCTCTTTACAAAAAGCATGGATGGCATCCTTTTTCTTGGTGGTCTCAGTAGTGAACACATGCAGAGAAAAGCNTTCTTCTGCAGAGGGATCCTTCCCCTCATGTCAGTTTACCCATAAAAGCACCAGGGCAAAGTTAGGACAGAAATCCCAAGCTCCTGTGTGGTATGTGTCCTTCTCCTTCCTCAGGACCCCCATCAAGGGGACATGGGTGACCTCCCTAGCNGCACTCCAACCTCAACACTGCAGTGAGCGAGGTGCATACAAATGGGCCCAAGAAAAGGTCGGCTTGNTCCTTTCCATGGCCAGGTCCAGCACAAGGCCCCATGCTTCTCTAAATGGCTCTAGAAGTGGCAGCACAGAGGGCAGGGACACTGAGCAATCCCTAGGGTAGGCAAGAAGCAATGAGACCTTGAGGGACAGCCCTGTGGGAAATTTGGGAGCACAGGCCTGCCACTTCAGGTCCTGGAGTCCAGAAAGCATTGGCAGGCTGGGGGGTTAGGTTGTACAGGGAGCTCAGCCAGNCTGTTTCCAGTCCTTCCTCCAGCTGCCAGAGCTGGAACCAGGAGGCACCAAGGCTGCTGTGGGCATATTCAGGGGACTTGCCAGGTTTAACAGAACCCTGATGTTGGGACCTTGAAGTCCAAGGTGGACTTTGAGTGAGGGCCCAAAACCTCTGTTTTATATATATTGGATGTCTGCACCTGCATGGCCACCAAAGTGTTGCTTCAGTGTTGAAACTGAGACTTTTCTCATGCANGCACGAGTGCAAATCACAATGGGCCTGGCCAAAGAAAGCAACACAGAAGGAGCAGTCACACACCCCAGGGAGCCTTTTGTTTTTGTTGTTTGCATTTTTTGTTTGATTTTTATTTTTTGGCAAGAGGGTCTCATGAGGCCCCCACTGGCCTCAGATTTGCTGTGTAGCTGAAACTGGCCTTGAACTCCTGATGCTCCTGCCTCAACCTCCTAAGCACTGAGGATACAGGTATGTGTCTCTTTGCACAGCTTCTAGATACCTTCCTAACAGCTGACCTGAAATCAGACACAGACCATGGGTTACACCAGGGGGAGAAGCCAGCACCGATTGAAGGGAAGCTGGGCACACCAGCCCTCTACGATGACCCAGGAAGTAGGAAGCCCAGCCAGACCGATCTGAGGAAAGAANCCACAGTTTTAGTTGTCAGAGTTAACCTCCCGAAAGAGCCAACATGGAAGCGATTAATTGGTCACTTTAGACATGTCTTTAGAAACTTGATGGCTTTCTTGCTTTATAAGCTCTTCACAGCAAGACACGACGGGCAGCCCTTTAATTCTGTTTTGAAATGGTCCAAGAAATAAACTTCAACACACTAGCACAACAGGCTCAACAGAAAAGCCACACACAGAGCAATCCATTGGTTAGCCCAGGAATCCGGTACTGATGCAGCCCTCATCCAATCATCCTTCACATGGGGTGCTGGCTGGGCAGTGCAGGTCATCCCTATACCCTGTCTTTCACATGGACATGCTAGAAAGACCTCTGAAGCCCAGTCCTAGTGAGGAGAGAGGGTGGTCCACAGTGCGGGGCCTTTCATCCAGCCCCCAGGAGGTGCTGCCCTGTAAGACCTTTGCAATACATCTTCCACTCTCCTTACTTCATCTCTCCCCATGACACGGGCTGAGGAGGAAGTGTGACAGGTGCTGGACACCAGAGCAGGGAGGTGGGTGGCAGTTGCCTCTGACAACATCCAGCAAGCTCTGCCCCCAAGCTCAGGGGGGCCGAGCTCTTGGTGAGTTCAGGATGTGTCTCCGAAGGTTCTCTGCCTCCTTCCTGTCAGTGAAGTCCCCATCCAGCTCCTGGTCCAAGAAGAACCCACCTTCCCAGCCATGCTGCTCCTACCTGCCTGCCACCACACCCACATCTGAGAATGATGCTTGGTCCCTGGATCAGGCCAGCTTCTGTTAAGGGCGGTCCTTGAGATCTGGGCAGGCCTGGATTTGATGATCCCATATATCCTTGGGTAGGGCCAAATAATGCCCCTCTGCAGTGGTTCCAATAGAGACTTGGGTCTCACATCTAGCTCCTGCCTCCCCCACCCCACACACAGTGAGCTGTACCACTGTGCCCATGTCTGCCCCTATAGAGACAAAAGCTCTTGACATATCCCTATACCTCTTGTCCCAAGAGCCATGGGTGGCATAGGAGGGCACCATCTGTCCTGGACTAAAAGGGAACTGGGTACCCAATAAGGGTCTCTTTTAGCCATCACTGCTCTGACCGCCGGTCACCAGAACCAGAGAGGCTGAGGTACCCCCAAGGAGGTCCCAGTGGTGGCACNTCACTACCCATATAGCTCCCTAGCAGATGCCCAAGTCCCTTGAAACCAGCAGGAGCCTCTCAGAAGGGCCACCCTGCCTCCCTTGTGCCCTGCCCTCTGAAGTTTTCCCTGCTCCTCTTAGCTNGACACTTGATGGAGGCACAATACCCGTGACCAGAGCCATCGGGTCAGAGCTGGGGCTTCGACAGCCCCCGCCACCCAGGGTCTAGCACTTGTCCTCAATAGGCCAATTAGACAGTGGGGATGAAAGCAGAAAGGAGACTCAATCTGGCCACACTGGGAAGAGGAACAAAGATACAGTGACTCCACAGGGGTCCTCACATAGATAAATAGAGGGCATGAGGTTTGAGTAACTAAGCAGTCCTGGCTAAGGTGTGGTCCTGTCCACCTCTGTGAAGGAGCCCCACACCAGGCCTGCTCCTNCACTGTCTAGACTCTGATATTTCAAAATAACTGGAGCCTTCAATTCTTTATTTCTTTTTTTTTTATTTATTATATATACAATGTTCTGTCCACATGTTTGCCTGCATGATGGAAGAGGGCGCCAGATCTCATTACAGATGGTTGTGAGCCACCATGTGGTTGCTGGGAATTGAACTCAGGACCTCTTGAAGAGCAGTGAGTGCTCTTAACCTCTGAGCCATCTCTCCAGCCCCTGGATCCCTCATTTCTAACCACTGGGATTCCTCTAGAGCCCATGGCTGGTAGATGTGTGTGCTNCAGGAGGTGGGGTGACCAAGCCAAATGGGACTTAGCTGTTCTGGGTAAGCCTGAGCAGGAAAACTTCTGCCATGAGATAGGCTAGGAAGCCTCAGGACGGGAAGATGGAGGAGTTCTCTGGTGTGCACGCCCACACCCGCAGCCACTGCCCTGAGGCCTGAGCCTGGCTGTCTTTGGCCACCTGGCCCTGAGTAGCAAGGGGCCTTGTGTGTCTGGGCCAGGGCACAGCCCTAACTTTCCTGACTCCAGGAGAGTAGACTAAGAATGCCAGGTAAAAATACAAAATGCCCAATGAAAGCCAAACTTCAGACAAATGAGGAATATTTTTAGGGGGTATAACTGTAACCCAAATATAGTATAAGAGCAAAGCAGGCAGCCTGTGGGGAAGGGCTCATTCCGCAAGCAGACTTCCTGGCACACAGGCAGGGGACTAGTCTCACAGAAGTGGGGAGCCTCATCCACCCCCAGGTGCCCAGCTCCCAACCTGTGATAGTTTGGGTGTCAGTTTGGGAAGAGCTTATAGATGAGATAACTTTTTTCTTTTCTTCTTTAAGATTTTTATTTTATTTTATGTGCATTGGTATTTTGTCTGCATGTATGTCTGTGTGAGGGTGTCAGATCCTCTGGAACTGGAGTTACAGAAAGTTGTGAGCTGACATGTGGGTGCTGGGAATTGAACCCGGGTCCTCTGGAAGAGCAGCCAGTGCTCTTAACTGCTGAGCCATCTCTCCAGCCTCGTTTTTTTTCTTTATTCTTCTCTCA
>LZPO01055154.1:59785-76060 GCA_001675575.1 Neotoma lepida
CACACACACACACACACCTGTATGGAATCTCTCACAGATTCTGTATGGAATCACTCACTCACTCCCTCTCACTCTCTCTCTCACAGCCTTCCATTTCTGCAACTTTCCCCAAAGTTCTTGGTCTCAGTGTCACCACACCACAAAATGCCCCACCAGGCCCCGACTGCCAACCTACCTGTTCCTCCAGGGAGACCAGCCTCTGCTCCATGGAGCCTGACCTCTTCGCACGGTCCATGTCCAGCAGGTCCACCATGGTGTCCACTCTGATAGAGGATAAATAGACAGGCTTTAGGGCCCCTGCCAATGATATAAAATATGATACCCAAATCGCAGACAGCCCCAGCAAACCCAATAGCTCAAGCGTGGTATCCCACTGGCTCTCACTTCAATACTGTCTCCTGTAATTTGAAGGTATCTACAATATACATCTCTATCTTAAAATAAAGCTGCCCCAGAAGAAGGGAAACCCAGGCTCATGTGGCCAGCTCAATGGGCTATCACAGATGTCATCTGGGAGAGGTGACTGCATTCACAGTAGCCCACTTGTCCAGATTTGCCACCTGGTGCTGGGCCATGAGCTCTGAAAGCTGTCTCAGATGACCAAGCTTGTGGTGGCAGCTGGGCTGGTGTGGGTGGGACACTGGGGCTGTTGGGGAATGTTTAGTTTGAACCAGAAGCCCCACTCCCCACCATGGCCAGCTGTGTTTATAGTTAAACTACTGTCAAGTCAAGGCCTGCCTGCCGAGCTCCAAGCTCCGAGTGGCTTGCCTGGGGATTCCTTTACTTTCTCTCACTNGCAGTGCCAACTGCTAGCAATATCCTTTTGTAATAAAGTGAGCCACATTGTAATATCTTATCAGTGTTTCTGGGGATGTGGCCCAATTTAAACAGTCACCCGGCAAAGGGAAGTTAAGGACCACACTGAGTCTGCCGGTGTCTATTTCCCCTCGCATTGTATTGCTTCAGTCCACAAAAGACACTCTGACGCCCCTGCCTTTTTTTCCAAGACAACTTTGTGAGCATGTGAGGGTGATATTTACAGCATGTTTGGAACCCCATGATTCAGTCACAGTGACACATGGGAACCATCTAGATTAGCAGAAACCCCTAAACCTCCAGCCACACTTTGTGGGTGAGTAGCTGGGATCAACTTAGCTCAGCCACAGTGCCATAAGCCCTGGCACACCACATACCAGGGCGTCTCCCTGGGCCTCAGATCCCTCACTGTGACCTCAGAAAGAAAGTGGCCAGGCCAGGGTCCTCCCCGGGTCTGAGGGACTGACTGCTCAGCATTTCCCTGTTGCTCTATGCTTCGCAGCAGTCACCTACTGAGTACATAGATTTTTGTTAAAGATTTCTAGACAACAGGCCAGAGATTCTCCTAAGTTATATCTTAGCACGCTAGACACTGTTCTCCCTAGAGTGTCTGTAAGAACCATCTTGGAATTTGCTATTTTAATAATCTTTTCCAACCTCAGGAAATAACTGGAGAAGCCCAGCTTCCTCCAGGCCCCAGGCTGGAAACTGGACATCAGGTCCATTCTGAGCCTCCTACAAGGAGGGAAATCTGGGGTGAGGGCTGGGTGGGCTTGTGTGACTGACTTCTTCAGAGTCAGCCTAGTTCCCTGAGGCAAGAGAGTGCAAAATCACCAGGACAGGCCCCCAAATCCAGCCTATACTGTTCACTAGCAGTGGACACTGTATTATTCTACGTCTGTCCCTTTCCTGAGTCTTTGTCTCCTCAGTGGCAAAGATGGAGCAACCAACACCTCTTTGTAAGAAAGGCTAGGGTAGGAAAGCAGGTCACATGTTCAGTCCACAGCATGACTTTGACACTGTGCCATCAGAACCTTCATGCTGACTCTACTGACCCAGCTTCAAGATCCTCCTGGTAATAGAGCATCCAGACATGAGCCCCATTTCAGAAGCTTTCTGGGTGCCACATACCCCAATATCTGGGCAGTGGACACAATCATTGTTCAAAATTAAATGGCACCATACAACCATTCTTGATAAGCAGGTAATAGCAGGTGCTGAGGGGGCTGCATGGACCCTGGCACCTGCCCTTAAATAGACAGTGAGAGTGTGATATCAAGCAAAGAATACAGCTCAGACTGCCACAGGCTAGCCCAGGCCAAGGCCCATAGCTTAAGAATCATACAGTATTCACTGTGTTTCTGCCTGACTCTGAGCTTTCTCTGTGGGTCAAGTACTGTGGGGACCCTGTAAGATTCTGTCCCTGTTCATGGAGGAATAGCTGGATACCACCCCAGCCCTCTGTGGTAGCCTGGGCATTTGAGCACTTTTGTCCCCAGTTGATGACCCTGTTTGGGAAGGCTTAGGTTATTCTTGCTAGAGGAAGTATGTCACCAGTAGGTTTTGAGATTTGCTCTCTCTGCTTTGGGCTTCTAGTTCAAGAATGAGGTGAGCTCTCAGCTTCCTGCCCCTGCTGAAGTGCCTGCCACCTGCTGCCGTGCTGTTGCCACTATTGTGGATTCTAACCCTCAGGACCTGTAAGCCAAAATAAACTCTTATGTAAGTTGCCTTGGTCATGGTATTTTATCACGGCTACCAAAAAGTACCTAGTATACNCCCAAGCAATCAGTTGACATATTCACCAACCAATAAGCCTATCTCCAAATCCACCAATAAACCACAAATGAACCTGAAACAGACTCACCAAACAACGCACTCATAAAACCATCAACCAACACACCAGCAAACCTGCCAACCAGCCAGCCTTCGTAATTGTTTCAAGGTACAGACAGGGAGTGTGGAAGCAAGAAAGACACTTCGATACGAGGACCCTGAGTAGACAACTGCTCTAAGTAGAGGGTGGTTCCAAGGACAACTCATTGTCACTGTACCCAAACTCAAGCAAATGGTACATCTTTGTCTAGCTCACCCATCATGATAGGTACAAGGGGCTTTGGTCATCAGCTAGTTCATTGAGGTTTATTGATGTTGCCATCATCGTCACCATAACTACCAGTACTATTGGGAGCAGCACCATCACTCTCAACACCATTCTCTCCAGTGCTCTCATTACCAGCATCATCACTATAGTCACCATCATCTCCAGCACTCCCAACACCATCACTATCATCATCACTATCATTGCCATCACCTCCAGTACTAACATTATTGTCACTATTGCCATCATGTCACATAAACATCATCACCATTATCACCACTACCATCAATACCATTATTATCACCATCACCTTCATCATCACCACCACTGCCATTATCATCACAATCGGGTGCCCTGTTTGCTTGTCTGGGAACAATGACAGCCAGTTTTCTCTCCCACAAGTTGAGCATGGGTCCTCCCCCATGGGACTGCACTTAGAATGGCTTTGAGGCTGCAGGGCACAGGTTTAAGGGTGCATCCATCCTCCAGGGCTCCTAGCCTCCATACTTCTCACTGATGTCCCGGATCTTCTGTTCTGGGTGCTGTTTGAGCTGGTACTGCTGGTTCTGCAGGTAGTTTTCCTTCAGGTAGAGTTCCCAGGACAGGATGGCTGCCTCCTCATTTTTCTCCAGTTTGTTCTCTGTAGGCAGGACGGGGTTAGCAAGGACCTGATGACCTACCTAGGGCCCCATCACTCCACATCCAGGCCCAGGGAGCTACTGGCTCATGCCAGGAGCAGGGAAAGCCCAGCAGCATGAAAAGTCAGCATGCCTATTGATGGCCCAGGGCTCTGGAAGGAACTCCACCCTCACATCTGCACCCAGGATGGTGGGACTGCACAGTGTTGCAGGGGCAGGGGGACTCACTGAGCTGCTTGTGCCGCTCGGCGGGGATCTTCAGGACAATCCTCTTGATCAAGAGCTGCAGGTGGCTGAGGAGGATGAAGGGGGGAGGTGCTGGGGGCCGGCCATGGTATTCCTCAATCAGGTCGTGGCGCTGGAACTTCCAGATCTGGTCTGTGTGTTCCTGCACTTCTTGGAATGTGTAGCTGCCAGGAGACAGAGGTATANGTATCAGAATGTTTGTGGGACACAACATTCCAGAGTCAAATGCCTGGTACAGCAGGAGCAGGTGAGCGGGAAGTAAGCCAGATGCCAAGAAGTAGCCAGCTTCTGCGAACGGGTGAGGACAGGAAATCACAAGGGTTTTAGATTTATACTCATGAATAAACAAAGATGGCGTCTGTGAGGGGCTAGACATGGGCACTGGACACCGCAGAGCTTCTCTGTGTATCTAGTGATTTGAAGAAGCAGAGGGCGGTGTCTCGGGTATTTCAGGTACTCAAATCTGACACAGAAGCCCAGGAGCAGGGCAAAGGACATGTGCCACTTTATCAGATAGCTTTTCCTGTCTGAGGGACAGAGTCTACCCCTCTCGTACCCATACTCCCTGCCCTGACCTCAGATCTAGCTAGCACATGTAGTCCTCAATGTTTAGAACACTCTAAAACAGAAGGGGCAGACCCCTGACATCAGCTGGTGAGAAAAGAGTACATCGTGCACCCCACAATGGAGGGACTTCCAAAGGTCACGGCCACCAGAAACCTGTCTGTAGAGACAGGAGGGCTGAGGGCTCAGAGGTTTCACTGTGGGCAGACAGGCTTTTCACAGCTGAGTTGTTCCTTATCTGAGTAGGAGTGGGTCTTATGACCCCGAAGTCAGTGGACAGGGGCCACTGGGCCCTGGGAACAGCGACACAGACAGGGTGCCATGCTGGCTCCACAGGAGCTCCCCACACACTCTCATGAGGTTGTCACTTGCCTGCCTGTGCACGCCAGCCCAGGAGAGCCCTTCCCTGCACAGGTGCCCACACTCACTTGAACATGGCAATGAGCAGGTTAAGTAGCAGGATGTTGGCAAAGAGCAGATAGAGACAGAGTAGGGTGACTGTCAGCCACTCGGGGAAGGCAGGTGTCTGCCCTATCCAGTCGCTCTCGGGACACTTGGGCTTGTAGGGGTCTGTGCCATTGGGGCTGCACTGGTCCAGGCTGAAATCCACACCTGTGGGGANTGGGAGGAGACAAAAAACATGCAGTCAGTCACCAGGAACTGGCTGCCAGGAACCCTGGCCACTGGGGCACTGGGAGTCCCCATAGGCTTGGACACCTGCATCCCAGNAGTTAGGGACTGGGTGTCTGGCTAGAGTCCAAAGCCTGACAAGAGGTCTGTCTGTACTTGGGTATCTTCAAGCAGGCAATGGGCTATTTAGGGAATCTGGAGCCAGAGCTGTCTCCCAGGTTGGCACTCCGAGCTCCAGGATGCAGCCATCCCTCCCTCAAGGCACTTCTCATGGCTACAGATATCAATGAATGGGTCTTAAGCCTGAGAAATTTAATTAGAAGGAAAGAATCTTAAAAGAAATAACTGGGGCTTAGGGAGGTGGCTCAGCAGGTCAGAGCACATAACTGCTCTTCCAGAGGACCCAAGTTCAATTCCCAGCACCCACTTCAGGTGGCTCTCCACTTCTGGCCTCTGTGGGCACCACTGTCATGTGCACATACCCTCACACAGATATATGCATACACATCATTAAAAAATAAAATAAATTGGGGACTGGAGAGATGGCTCAGTGGTTAAGAGCACTGGCTGCTTTTCCAGAGGTCCTGAGTTCAATTCCCAGGAACCACATGGTGGCTCACAACCATCTATAATAAGATCTGGTGCCCTCTTCTGGCTTGCAGGCATACATGCAGGCAGAACACTGTGTACATTAAATAAATAAATAAATAAATAAATCTTTTTTTAAAATATAAATAAATAAACCAAGAAAATAATAGAACTAAAAGAAAACATAACAATAACACAAAAAGGAGGAAGATAGCCTAGAGTGAATTTAACAGCTCCAGACCTGGCCACTGGACACTGAAGGATGGCTAAGGTAAACCAGTTGTCCAAACAGTCAGAGAGACAGCCTGTTTCCAGCCAAAAGCCCCAAACTTCATGTAGACCCAAGAATTCAGAGACCAAAACGATTTGGAAAACGAAGAGCCAAGCCAGAGGACTCACCTTGCCCAATTTCAGAACTTACTACAAGCTACAGCAGCCGTGGCAGGGAGGTGCTGGGCAAGGCCAGATGCACAAACCAGCAGAAAAAGACAGGAGCCCCAAGATGAATGCTTTAACTAAGGATCAGGAGACTTTCAAAGGAGCCAGGACAGCTCAGGAAGCAATATTTGTCAACTGATGCTTCTGGGACAATAGACAGCCACACAAGAAAGAATGACCCTTGCCAAGCACAGTGGTGCACAACTACAGGGCCAGTCCTGCGGAAGCAGAGGCAAGAGACTCACTGAAAGCTCCAGGTTAGGCAGGGCTATATAGTGAGACCCTGTCTCTAAAAAAAAAAAAAAAAAAAAAAAGGAATGGGCTGAAGAGATGACTCCAAGGTTAAGAGCACTGGTTGCTCTTCCAGAAGTTCTGGGTTCAATTCCCAGCAACCACATGGTGGGTCACACCATCTCTAACTCCAGTTCTAGGAAAATCTGATGCCTTCTTCTGGCCTCCCTGGGCACTAAGCACATGCATAGTACACAGACATGATGCAAACCAACACCAATACATATAAAATAATAATAATAATAAAAACAAGAACAGCCCTTATCTCACATACAAATGTGCGTAGATAAAGCAGATCCATGGCTATACAGGGAAAGAGGACAGTATCACTGATGGGGTGAGGCTGAAAGCTAGTTTTTGCAAATGAGTCAGAAGTCAAAAGAAAGATCGAAAGCTATAAACCTTACAAGAAAAACCTTTTGAGCCTTGGGTTTGGCAATGTTTTCTCCGCCGTGACACAGAGGCACAAATGATTTTAAAAACCAAGCTGCACCTCATTAAAATTCTATGTTTCAAAGAAAGTGTCCTTTCATAAATAAAATAAAAAGATAGCCTCTGTAATAACAGAAAATATTACAAACTAATCCTATGATAAAAGTCTTAAAAGCTCAATAATAAAAATATAATGGAAGGGAAAATGAGTGAAAGCTAGAAATGGACATTTCTGCTGAGAAGATGTACAAATGGTCCAGTAAGCACATGAAGATACGTTCAGCAGAAGCCACAACAGAAATGCCAATCAAAACCACCAGGACACACCGCTGACATAATGAGTGTGAGGTGAGCGTGGAGAAATTGGAACGCATAGCCTCTGTGGGGACAGTTTGGCATTTCTCAGAGTTAAACACACCCGCACAAAAACATAGACGTAAGTTCGCAGTAGCAGCAGCCGCCACAGAAACCAAAATCCAGGAAGAATGCAAGTGGCCACAGCTTATAAATAATTAAAATGTGCCTCATCCTTGCAGAGAAATACAATAAAATGGAATGAAGCACTGATAACTGCTACACCACCCCCCCAGTGAACCCTGAAAACATGACACTGGGTGACAAAAAACAGACACAGCTGACTCCACGCCACGTTAGGTCTAGCGTGTGTGACATGTCCAGGAGGGCAAATGTGTGTGGACAGCAACAGATGGGTGGCTTTGAGGGATGGAGGGAGGGAGGAAGGCAGTGGCTGTTGAAGTGATGGGGTCTGAAGCTAGCTTCCGTAAGACATCATGCATGTGTAGACCTTCTGTGGGTAGCTTATGATGTGGGAAATCTACCTGAAGGATGCTGGTTCTAAAAAACACACGAGACTGGGGAATAGCTCCATCAGTAAAATGTTTGCACTGCGGCATGATTGAGTTCAATCTCCAGGACCCATGTTAAAAGCCAGATGTTATGGCTCACACTTCCAATACTAGTGCCAAGAGAAGACAGGTGGAGCCCTGGGACTCTGCCCAGCTAGCTTAGCCTACTAAGCAAGTTCCAGAGCAATGAGAGATCTTGTCTCAAAAAATGAGGGACTGAAAGATGGCTCAGCGGTTAAGAGCACTGGCTGCTCTTCCAAAGGACCTGGGTTCAATTCCCAGCACCAACATGGAGGCTCACAGCTGTCTGTAACTCCAGTCTTAGGGGATCTGACACCCTCTTCTGACCTCCTTGGTCAGTGCACACACATGGTGCACATTCATACATGAATGCAAATTCATATATATAAAATAAAAATAAAGGAAAAAGTACAAACAAACAAACTAAAAACAAGGTGGGTGGTTCCTAAGAAATGACACCTGAGGTTGACNTCTGGCCACCACACATGTGTACACACTCATACACATGTACTCACACACGTGTGCACACACTCACATATTATACATACCTACACTCACATACATACTCACGTACACATACTCACACTGAAAAGCTATCCTTCTGTCACAGAGTAAGCAATCATTTCTGACTGTAGTGGGGTGAGGGAGAGGGGGATGGGGTGGCTTTCAATGCCATTGACTGTCAGCTGTGCCCCATACATCTCTGCCATAGCTTAAGTTCCTGCTGTCACACGCTTCATCGAAATGCAGGTGCCCTTGACTCTCTGTTGAGGATTGTCAGCATCCAGGACAAGCTGACCCCAGTGGAGCCCTGGGCTTTCCTGGTCCTTAGGAAGCCACACAGCCTGGCTGGAGATGAACCCCGTCTCCTGTAACCTTGGACTCTTAGGGAGTCCTAGAGAGCTCCCCCACTCCATCTCTCTCTACCCCCCTTGCCCCTTAGATGCCCACAACCTGGTTCCTACCATCGATGTAGTTTGGGATCTGCCCAAAGATGGTGAGGTAGGACTGGTAGATGACACCACGGAAGATCCAATCCACCCGGGTCTCATTGTGGATGAGGATGGCTTGCTTGGCCACTCCAAAGGACACCACCCACAACGCCAGGAGAAAGAGGAAGAAGAAGACGTCCTTCATCTGCAGAGAGTGAAGCAATGGGCTGCACTTCCCATCCTGGATTGCCTCTTCCCGCTGTCGCCCTGACATGAATGCAGGATGCCGGGGAGCAACCCAGGGCTTCCCTGCAACCTCCCAGAGCACACTGACATCTTCATGGGGAATACCCCAAGACGCGGAATGGGGTCGGACAATGATGACCCGAGGAAGAGAGGACTTGCATCTGAGCGGCAATGGGGTCCATGCTGCGGCTGTGAACTGAGAAACAGTCAAGGCAGCCCTGCGGAGGTGACATCCAGAAGATAGGATGAGGGACATTCAGAGATTCTGAGGATGAGGCCGAGGCAAGACACAGGACCAATGGTAATCTCTAGTACCATCCTACTCTTTCACGATAGGCACAGCCCTCAGCTTCCCTCACAGCAGCCTNGGGCTCCAGCCCCTCCCAGCTAAGCCCTTGGTGCCCTCACCATGCGCTTCACGATGATTATCTTGGGCCCCAGCGTCTTGCTGATAGTGAAGATGTGCATGAGGCGGAGACAGAACATGATGAAGTCCAAAGACAAGATGATGCGCCCGGGGTACAGTGTCACTGGGATGAGCCTGGCAGTGGGCAAGGTACCACCTCAGCTCTGTTCCCCAGAAGGCAGAGCTTTCTAAAACCTCTGCCTGGCCTGAGGTGGTCCTTGGAGGTACAGGGCTCTGGGGGAGCCAGGCTCAAATATGTCAAAGGCGATGATGACATCAAGGGCAAAAAAGATATTCATGGAGAACTGAGTGGGCTTCAGTAGAGTCCAGAAGCCCAGAAACAATTCCAGGAGCCTTGGCCATATCCATCCCACCTCAAGAACGCAGAGGGCCACCACCTCTCAGATACACAAGCTGTCATGAGTGGGATGTAACCCAGCAGGGAGGGGCAAAAAGGAAGCTGAGACGAACAATAATGACTGGTGGCCCTTACATGTGACAGCAACCCAAGATGGACAAAGAGCAGTCACACACCCCAACACCTTTTCTCCATCAGTGCCAAGGGCAGGCTGGGTCTAGGTGCCCCGCAGGAGGAAGGCAGGGGCACCCTAGCCACTCACCGGCAGGTCAGTCCTGCTATGAAGAGCAGAATGGCACCAACGTCCATCTTGTTCCAGAAGTCACTGAAGTACAGGGACGCCTTCTTCTTCAGGCCACACCCATCAGGATCGTAGAAGAGCTACTGAGGAGACTGCAGTTAGGGGACTCCAACAGCTCCATCAGCACCACACTGACAAAACCCTTTGTGGGGGCCAGCAGTACACAGGGTGGACCTTGGCACTCAACAAGCCAGGAACAGCATGAGCAGAGGTAAAGTGCCTGTCATACTTCACTGCTAGTCTCTCATGAACCAGAGGTCCTATTAAGCCTGTGTGTGTGTGTGTGTGTGTGTGTGTGTGTGTGTGTGTGTGTGTGTGTGTGTGCTGGAGAAGCTCCCTTCTCCCTGCCAGCACCTCCCACAAGGATCTTTGCTCTGTCCAGAATGATGCCTGCTTCCTGACACAGTCTGGAAAGGAAGGGCCTAGAGGAGACCCCAGGATCCTCACATGGTCTGCCTGGTAGAAATCCTCACCCTTTTCTGGTTCCAGGCCCCCAACTGTCATGGTCAGGCATGTCCTTTCCCTGGGCCTGAGGGACAGATTCTAGGAGACACACGTGCTCTCTATCCTGGACTGCCATGTGAGGTAAGTTCAGGGGACACAGAAGCTCTGACCCCGATGGAGGGTCTGGCTACCGAGGCTGAGGAGGCCCCAAAACCTCAGCATTGCTCCAGCCTCATCATGCCCCAGACCCATGGTTCATCCCTTGACTCTCCTCTTTCTTCTTTGGGTCTCCCAACAGACAGGGTGTTCATCCAATGTAAGCTGGTACCACAAGGACACAGTGGGAAACTAACACAGTGAAGGGTTGGTCTGCTTAATGGTCATACAGGCCTTTGTCTTGGGAGGTGACATCCAGCCTTACAGTAGTGTCCTGTTTATCAGGAGTGTGAGCTAGTCCAGGTGATCATATAGGCCACTCAGGACTAGTTCAACCTCTAGAGGAACTAGAGACAGATCAGCCATGAGGATAGAGACATGTCTGTGTGACTGACCCCCAGTACAACCCTGGACCCTGCAGCTTGCAGAAGCTGCCTGGGTGACACTGGCCCTGAATGTCATTACACATCCTTGCAGGGAGAATCAAGTTCTGCCCCTGCTTCAGGGAAGGGACCTCTGGATTCTCTGGGTCAACAGTCTCTGGATGGATGGGTACCTCTAAGCCCTTTTCTAGAATGAACCGTAACCATGCTCATGGTTCTCCATCAGTCTGAGTCTTTTGCAAATGATCACACGGGGCCCCACCCTTGGCAATATTGGGAGACACACCTACTCAAAGGTGGTCACAGAATGGGATTAGGTAGGTGGGGGACCTTGGGCCACACAGAACCAGCTCAACTTCTGGGGGCACTGGAAACTGACAGTCATGAGTGCTTTGCCTCGGAAAGGTCCAGAAGCCTAGCTTCAGGCAAGGCAGCCATGCCATGGAGGCAAGGCCCCCAGGTGGAGGAGTGGGTGCCCTCCTCCTGGGGTTCTACCCAGCTCCTAGGGGCCTGGGTGAGGCTCGGTGGTAACAGACATTTGAGGGGGGGTGGTGAGCACCTGTCGTGTCTCCTCGCACACCAGGGAGAAGAGCCACACGTAGATGAGAAACTCGCACCAGGATGGTGAGGGCTGGAAGTCCACCATGAGCACATAGGCAAACAGGCAGAGGAAGGCAAAGTAGGACAGGATATTCATGTGGAAGATGACCACGGGTGCATTGAAGAAGGCACGGATACGGGCTGGGCGGCACAGAGCCTGCAACCTCTTCTCTCTGCAATAGACAGACAGACACATCAGGTGACTGTAACAGACTTTGGTCTCCAGGATCCCTACTTACCCTGAGAGAGATGTGACTCAGGGGGCAATTATAGTAGGAAAGGAACACCTCACTTGGTACTCAAGATCATATAGCAATTATAGACAGGCCAGCAAGACAGCCTTGGCACTAAAGACTCCAAACCTTGCACAGACCCAAAGGCCAGGAAGCAAGTCTCTGTACATTTTGCTGAGCTGTGAACATCACAGCTCCTATCCAGGGCTGAGGCCTGTCTGTAAGCCTAACCTGGGTTAGGTTCCCTGTGCAGTGTCCTTAACATTACCTCTTAGCCAGAGTTCTCAGGCCTCAGGTGCCCCCACAAATGGGGACCAACTGCTGTTACTGTCATAAAGGTCAGTCTAACAGNGTGGCCAAGTCCCCACTTGGACTCGCTCTGATGTGCAAGTTCTTGTCACAGCTGCTACTGGAAACACAGGTGCAGTGCTGTTCCCCTCAGGAAAGGAGGGCACTACAAGGGTCACATGGCAATGTCCACGACCCTTAGAAGAATGTGAGATTGATGTCTGGTCCTCCTGGGTCCATGCAGGGTGGGAGTCCAGAAAGCAGGGCAGGCTAAAACAGCCTTAGCACCTGAGCTGCTCCTCCATTTCCTCTAGGACACATCCCCAACAGTCAGGGCATGAGAGGGTGATAGAGCATGTGGCCTATGGCTATGAGAGGGCTTGCTACTGGCCACCTGACCTGGAGTTTGGTATCTGCCCCTGAGAACCTAGAGATGCCAGGGAACCCAGAGATGTCATCTAGCAAAACCAGAAATGATATCTTAACAAGAGCCCTTGTACTCTGAGGCAACCACAAGTGAAGCACAGCCAGACCTGCTCTTCAATCCTCCACTCAGTCTGGCTGCAGCACCAAGGGTGCCCTATCCATCCCATGCTCCCTGTTGCCATGGAGCTGAGGCCAAGAGACAGGCTCATCAGCATCACCAGCCTCCAGTATCCAGCAGAAAACTCAGGGCATGGAAGAGTTCGACCTAAGATGGTACTGAAGACTGGCGGTGCCCCCTCTACTTTCTGCACATTCTAGGAGCCCAGACCCCTCCCCCTCACCTGAAGGAGATGAGGCCAGTGAAGAGCAGTGGGAAGGCCAGCATGCACAGGATGATCCGCCACAGGCTATTGTCCACACAGAGCTGGCCCCACCATACCTTGGTCAGGAAGGCCTGTGGACAGGATGGTCTCAGGGCAGTGGGCACCCAGCAGCCTGACCCCCCACCGAAGCCCCCAGCCACCCAAGGATGAGTGCTAGTCACATCCCCCTAATCACTGTGCTCTCTGAACCCCTAACCACAGATGGCCAGCATGACAGGCACCCCATGATCAGCCAGCAGAGTAATCAGAGTTTTGGGTGGTTGGAGCCAGGCCATGGTGTATGGTAAGTGGTGAATAAGCAGGGCTCATCACATGGGGCTCTGACTCCCCTCCTGCCTGCTGTCCCTCCTCCAAGCTTCAGGACCCCCAATCTCTACAAAGTCCTGAGGCCATGCAGTCCCAAGCTGTCATAGGCAGACCCTTTTTGGCATCATGGGGCAGGGCTTGATTCCTACCTGGGTATCCCCAGGGTATCCTCTCTCTGCATATCCCAGGACACATGGAGTTCCATGGGCATGTGCAACAGCATGCTCCAAAGATACCCAAGTAATAAAGGAATATGTTCCATAGTCCCTAATGTTCCCTGAAGGCCACACTGTCCCCCTGTACTTCCTGAGCCCCCCTAGATAACACAGGCTCTTGGAAAGTACACTGGGAGCCACCTGACATTTGAGCATCTTCCTCCATGCCTACCAGCCACTTCCTTTGCCATGTACCAGTTTCCCCATTACCAAACCAGGAGGCAAGTGCCTGTCCATCAGCGTATGTCTAGGTACTAGGCACTATCCCAGTCATCAAAGAGCCACACTGCTAGGAACAGCCATGTCATCAGAGGCAGGGCTGTGCCCCCCCCCTCGGGCACCTGATTCTGGAAGTGGCCCTTGCAGAGTCACCTGGATGCCTCCATGAGACACGAATTTCATGTCCTTGGCCTCTAGGGCAAGCTGCAGGCAGGTGGCCCTCCCCCAGGCCTCTGACACACGGACAAGAAGTTTCTGAGCTCTCTCCTCATCCTTCCGGTAGCACTCAGTGAAGACACCTGAGCAGAGGAAGAAGAAATAATGCCTGGGACAATCAGAGAGCCAGCCCTTCGGCTGCAAAGATCTCCTCAGCAAAGGCAGGACATAGGGTGAGACTAACACATAGGGACCGTCCCAAAACATCTAGGTCATGGACAAGGACCCTAGGTAACAGCAATAGAGCTGACATACAGAGATGGAGACCCTGGTGACAGTGCAGGTGGCCCAAGGGAGCTCACCTATAGCTCTGTGCTCAAACTCATCCGCCAGTGCCAGCATCTCCTCCGAGCTGTCTGTGTCTTCCTCCTCCTTGGACAGCTCCTTCAGGATCTTGCTGCAGGCCAGTGCTGCAGCAATACAGTCCTGGCTCTGGGACACAGGGACACCGTGAGGACCTGGGGGACCATTAGGTTTACCCACCCTATACCTAGAAACCTATGATAGTGAACAGAAATGCTTAGGACCTGAAATTTTGGGGGCCCTGTCCATATGAACAACTAGTCATCCACATTAACACATAAGCCCTCTGATAGCAGCTTCTTGTACTGATCTATGGGTACTATGTGCTTATCTCCCTGACAGGTATAATGAACAGACAGGAGTCAGAAAGATATGGGCAGATCACAGAGAAAAACACTGTCCACATCCTCAGGCCTGGAAGTAATGACAACAGCTTGCTTAGAAAGCCTTTATCTTTCCTTCCTTTCTTTTCTTTTTTAAATGTCAGTTTTTATTTATATATTTTAAGATTTATTTATTTATTATGAATAGTGTTCTGCCTATGTGTATGTCTGCACACCAGAAGAGGGCGCCAGATCTCATTACAGATGGTCATGAGCCACCATATGGTTGCTGGGAATTGAACCTGGGTCCTCTGGAAGAGCAGCCAGTGCTCTTAACCTCNGAGCCATTTCTTCAGCCCTTCTTTCTTTCTTTTAAGAATTATTTTTGGCCGGGCGGTGGTGGCACACGCCTTTAATCTCAGCACTCGGGAGGCAGAGGCAGGCGGATCTCTGTGAGTTCGAGGCCAGCCTGGGCTACCGAGTGAGTTCCAGGAAAGGTGCCAAAGCTACATAGAGAAACCCTNAAAAAGAATTATTGTCCCACCAAAGTTTTTATTCCCCACCACTGGATACTCCAAGCCTCTCTAGGTTAGAGATCTCACCGTCTCACACAGCCACAAACTGTTATTTGCTATAGGAAGCGAGCCCCTGACCCAGATCACTAGTCTAGACATTGTCACATCTGCAATTAAGCTGGTCCTGGTACCTGAGCCCAGATGATGCCTGCCAGCTCCTGGCGGTTCTGGATAATGGCCCAAATGAGAAGGTCGCGGACTGGGTCAGCCTGGTCTGTTTTTTGCTTACAGAGGGACCGGAGGCTCACTGCCTGTACCTGTAGGTGGAGGACAGTCCATGTCCCACAGAGTCCCCCGCATCAGAACCCTAAGGTGGTGGGCAGTGTGTGTCCTGCCTTGTGCAGTCACAGAGAGATGGCACATTTCACTCTTGGGAACTTAATTAAATGATTCATTGGGGGTTGAGGAGATGGCACAGCAGAAAAGAGCTTGCCACACAAGCCTGAAGAGCTAAGTTCGGATTCCCACCATCCACATTAAAGGAAAAAAGATATACCCTGAAACTGAGTCAAAATAAAGCCTTCTTCCCAAAAGATGCTTTCTGGCAGCTTCCCTCCCTTCTTCTAATGTGAAGACTCAGCAAGAGCCCCCACCTGCAGGACAGGGAGAGGGCCTCAGCAGGAACCAGCCCTGTCACTGTCCTCAGACTTATAGGCAGACACACACACACACACACACACACACACACATTTAGCAATTCCTTTTCTAATGAATGTAAGAGCTCATAACATAGCTGAGAACACAGCGGTCACCCACCAAGGAGCCAGGATGTGCACATCACCAGCGTGACACTACACCCTGACATCAGCAACCACATGACTACCCACGTTACCACTACTCACATTGGACTTGGATGACACGGTCAGTGAGCGCCATGACCGGTCACTGTACTGGGGCCGGGGGTACAGCAGCTCGGTGGAGTCCCCCAGGAGTTCACGTAGCACCTGGGCCACGTGGTACAAGTGCAGCCGGGGTGCGTAGGCCAGGCGCTCATGCTCCTCAGCCAGCACCTTCTGCAGCTTGCTGTGGAAGAGGCACGATGGCTCCAGGTTCTCGTACAGGCAGAGTACAGTATCCCAAGTAACAAACTCCTTCAGCCGCACCCCATTCTCCAGGAAGAGCCTCACAAAATCAGGTTTGTTGGAGATGAGGGCAGCTGTCATCATGGGGTGCAGATCTGCAGGCTAAGAGGGAGCAATGTTCAGTGACCATCACGTTAGGTCAGCACCTCCTAGAACTCTGAGCTCAGGACCCTAGAAGGAGCTGTTGTGATATCTCTCCTGAAGGATGGAATCCACCCTGCTCACCTATTTCCAAGGAGGGGCTGGAGCCCT
>LZPO01055154.1:108112-160803 GCA_001675575.1 Neotoma lepida
CAAAAGCCTCGCGCATGCGCAGGACCGGCACGCCGCCAAAGGAACAGGGCGGAGCCTCCTGCCCCGGAAGCCGGGCCGTCCCATTGCGCCCGCGCAGTTTCGCCCTCTCTTCTGGCCGCCAATGGGATCTCAGGCCCCGCCCCTGGAGACTCGGGCCCCGCCCCTGGAGACGCGCCGCCGCGGCGAAGGCCTCTCCCACTAGCAGAGTGTACAGCAAGGGGGCGGCCGGACCCGTGGCCCCGCGGCCACCATGAAGCTAACGCGAAAAATGGTCCTGTCCCGAGCGAAAGCTTCGGAGCTGCACAGTGTGCGGAAGCTCAACTGCTGGTGAGGCGGCCAGAAGCGGGAGGGATCAGCGCCACCACCACCACCACCCCCGTCCCCCGGGGGCGCCTGCTGCCCCAAAGCTAGCCAGGTTGCAGGCCTACNCCTGGGGCCAGTGCCTCGGAGGGGTGTGGTCCTCGCCTAACAGCTAGAATTTCCCTCTAGTCCAGCCGAGGGACTTTCACTAACCCTCTGTGACTGTGTCTGGTATCTGAAAACAAAGGTGCTTAGGCGTGCCTAAAGGGAAAGGAAACAGATTGTAAAGTCATGATTCCATGTCGCTAGGTGCTGGAGAGGTGACCNGGTCTGAGTGACAGCCCAGAACTTAGATGTTATGGGATGGATGCACTCACAGGTGCATGGTTGGCTCACACTAAGACTGAAAGACAGGGCTTCTACTTCTGAGAGACCAGGCGTTAGTGTTAGTGGGATGTGAAAGAGCTACAGGTTTCTCTGGGGACTCAGGTGGGACACTTTGGCCATCTGGAAGAGGCACAGCAAGTACAGCCCCTTGCTCCTAGTGGTGTCAACTCNNTACTGGACGGAGTGAACTTTGTTAATTAAAAGCCTTTCTCTNCCCTGCACATCTGGTGTTGAACCACGGCCCTCTCTGTCCTGAGTCTTCAATAATGCCTTTCTTTGTTGAGCCAACATGGCAGGGCTCCCTCTGTGCAAGCAGAAACAACAGCTTCATTGCAGGCCTGTGAAGTTTGCTTCATAAGTTGCATGATCAGCCTTTGAACTTGGCCTCTTATGAAGACCCCTTTGTTCCATGTCTGTGAGAGGAAACAGCTTTCTGCTATTGGCGCCGGAGAGGAGTAAATTGTGTGTCCTGCAGACAGAGTACACCCAGGCACCAAGCGGTGTAGTGTGGTCAGAAATCTACCTAATCATTTGTGATACCTTTCCTGATATCTGGGTAGCCAGTCTTGCTTACTGTGCCTTCAGATCATAGAATCTTTAGATTTATAGGCAATCGTCATTTCTCNGGGGNTTTTTGATAATTTCCATTCAACGAGATTAAAGTNTGTCTGTCTTTTCTCCCNCAGGGGCAGCCAGCTCACAGATGTAAGTTCTGCCTTGATTTGACCTTCTCCCAGATGCCTTCTTCCCCAGCAGAATAGATGAAGTTACAGAACTGTGGCCATCAGTTACAGTGCCATGTCACTTGCTGGTCCTACACAGAAGAGGGCAGAGTCAAAGCTCTGCTCTTGGAGGAGTCCTGGGTGGTGATTTTCCTCAAAGACATCATCAAGGCTCTCTGCATGGCCTCGTCTTAGTTGGCCCAGCTTCAGGATGCAGACACACACACACACACACACACACACACACACACACACACACGCGAATGGCAGGTAGAGACTAGACAGTGAACCGAGCTGGAACTGTGGAGGCCACAGCCCAGGTCTGCTCTGCAGCTATGACAGTGTGTTATAGCCAAAACCTACTTGCAGTTCTGTCTGACNTGGGCCCAACTCCATTGGCAGGGAAGATGTCTATCCTTTCCTTGTGCCCCAGGAGCGCCAAGAGAAAAGGTTCTGTATCACAGCATAGGAAACCAAGATCCCCAGCCAGATGTCCTTTGAGGGCATTGAATGTAATGATTTCTGTCTCTAGAACTGTCTTAAACTGTCAGGTAGAAACACCCACCCCAGTGAAGAACACTTTAAGGGCNGCTGGACCACAGAGACCAGCATGCAGCTGACTCTTCTGAGTGCCCTGGTTGCACAAGGCTGTACCCCTTGGCCCCATTGATGCAGATGATAGGACCCAGGATAGATGTCTTCCCTGGCCTGAGAAGTGACAATGGGACACTGCTGCCAACTCACCAGCCCCACTCTTCCCTCCCTAGATTTCCATATGCCGGGAGATGCCCAGCCTGGAAGTGATCACACTCAGGTACTGGACCCCTGTGTCACTGGAGTCCTGCAGTATGGAAGCTATGGGGAGCTACATGTCCTTTCTGTGGGGCCCAGGGAAAACAGGAAACCTGGAGACTCCCAGCACAGTCTAAGAGGGCAGCTTCTGGTGACAAAAGGGTTGGGGAACGGGACTTCAAGAGCCTGGCCCTCCTGCAACTCATTCCTGCTTTCTCGGGGACTTGCCTGGGCCTCCTAAGGCTCCGCTCCGCTTGCCCATCCCAGGAGGTAATCTGGCACTTGTAGCAGTGTTCAGTCAGGCCTCCTAATAGTGAGCAGTAGTCAGGCCAGTCCTCCCTGTGGCCACATCTGTCCCTGAGAACCTCCCAGTGCCCTACCTCCTCCGCCTTCCCGATTCTGTCACTTCTAGGAGATCCTCCATCTCCGAATTCTCCCCTGACCATTCTGGGACCCAAGATAGGGCTGACACTTACAGCCCCTGCTGCCTGCCAGATGCTGGTATGGGGGCATTCTACANGTCAACATGGTGCTGGTGTCCTTTCCCAGAGCATGTTAACATACCAGAACAGCCTTGCAGGAGGGAGCGTGGGCNGGGTTAGCTCAGCAGGCCAGGCTCTGGCCACTGTTGAATGGAACACAGAGTGTAAAGATTTGGGGTGTTGGTAAGGACTTTGGGAGTTCCTGAATGCTCTTTTCTCCCTTCCTGTGTTGTGTTCCCTTTCCTACAGAATGGAAATCACCCTAAAATCCTGTTTATCAGAGCTGATTTATGTGTGACGTAGAGCTTGTGGGCATTGTTGCTGAGTTTTAGCCAGNACCTGCTGTAGGGCTAAGTGTATCCCTTGGGGGCTCAGTGTCACCTACAAAGGAGGGTGAAGCACCCTGTCTGCCACAGTGATTCCATGTGAATGCAGAGCTCCAAGCCCAGGAGCTGCCCACATGGTATCTCAGGTTAAGGGGCTCCTCCTAACACTGCCTCTTCCCCAACCCAACTTACTTAGGTTTGACCCATTTCTAAGGCCAAGACCTTTTGCTGCAACTCATGCCTGAGGCAGACCCACAGGGAGAGTCCCCTGGCCTATGGAGGTCCAGACTGTATGGGTCCCTAACAGCGTGCTGGTCCTACAGTGTCAACAGTGTCTCCACCCTGGAACCTGTACGTGGCTGCCGACGCCTGAGTGAGCTGTACCTGAGGCGGAACCGTATCCCCAGTCTGGATGAGCTGTTCTACCTAAAGGATCTACCACACCTCAGGGTGCTGTGGCTAGCAGAGAACCCGTGCTGCGGCACTAGCCCGCACCTTTACCGCATGACTGTACTGCGTAACCTACCCCACCTGCAGAGGCTAGACAACCAAGGTAGGGTGTGGCACATCCACCCACTGGCAACTGAGGTGGTCCCCACTGAAGGGCTTCCCAGGCACCCCCCTCCCTGTCTTCTGCAACTCCCAGCTTGAGGAAATAGGCTTCCGTCCATTGCNTAGTGTCATCAGGAGCAGCCCCTGTGAGAGTGTCCCCTTTCAGATATACCATTGCAGCGTTTAGTACCCACAGGACTCCCGTCTGTTAAACCCATCTGGACTCGTGTGCCTCAACATTCTCTCCTCCTCTTGCCTCCCTCCATGAGGAAAATCCAGATGCCATGGTGAGGGTTTGCAGTGTGGTGACTGGGCAGCATGTGATGGGCTCAGCTGCACTGGCAGCCAGGCCTCTGGAGCCACATGGAGGACACCCCCCCTGCCCCCCACACCATGCCCACCTGTGCTGTGCCTGCATGCTCCTCCGTCATGGTGGAGAGCCCTGCTCTGGGCTCTTGGCAGGGTCCAGTTCACTGACACCAGGGGTTTATGCTCTCAGCAGCCTTTTCTGATCCTCATCAGTGCATGTAATTGTTTTCTCCCAGACACTTACTAAACANGAGTGAGTCAAATATGTAAAGCCGCTCCTTTTAAAATTTGTCTTAGAGACTAGAAATGTAGTCTGATGGCAGAGAGCCTACTAGCATATGCAAGGCCTGGGCCCAATCCCATCGCCACACAGATTTATCTGAATTTGGGGCTTTGCTCTTAGAAGCTGCTGGACCTGAGGTTCACAAGCACCCCTTGCCCTTCTACCAAGTGTCATACACATTCTGGGATGGGGATCAGAAGGGACAGGACTGACTGTCCCCAGNTACGGCCCTTGTACACATAGCAGCAGGCATGCTGAATCCCCGAGATTGGAGCTACATGGAGCTGACAGGCCCCTGATACCCTTAACCTTTTCTGTCCTCCATAAGCTGTGACCGAGGAAGAGTTGACTCGCGCACTGATGGAGGGAGATGAGATCACTGCTGCCCCAGGCAGAGAGGACGCAGGCAATGGCTGTCCCAAGCCCTCCTATACCCTCAGTTCTGTCAGCTCTACAACTGAGACCAGCCAGGGCCTGCTAAGCTACACAGAGGATACAGAGTAAGCCTGCAGGGGAGCAGGACCCACTGTCCAAGGGGCATCCTCAGGCCATGAGGGAGGCTTCCTGTCTCTTGGGAGGGGAGTGAGCTCAAGTAACCTGTGCACACAGTGCTGGGCAGGGGAGGAAGGGTAATGCAGAGGCTTCTAGAAGCAGCATATGGCCTGTCGTGCTCCTCGGGTGGCCTTGAATGTGGGCATTCTGCTGCTTGTTGTNACTGCACTTGGTCAGAAGTGGCATAGGAAGGCTGTGGGTTCTTTAGAGGGGCCAGAGCTGAGTTCCACATGGTGGATGCAGCCTGCCATCTCCCATCTGTGGACGGCATTGGAGATGAACTCTGTGGATTGACCACGGGCCATTCTTCTGCTCTGATTCCCACCAGGGTCACTTCTGTGGCAGTGCCTTCCCTGAGGCCCTGGGTAGAAAGCATTGCAGGTTGGGAGCCCTGGGCACAGAGAAGTTGCTCCCGGTAGCTCTGGGCCCCTATTCTGCACACTGGGCTCCTGTGCCATTATAAAGTGCCTAGATTGAGGGTGCCTGCCTTCTGTCTCCTGCTCTGGGCTGGGGTCACTTGCCAGTGTGACTTGGTGTCTTCTCAGTGAGATTTGATGCACAGATGATGGTGCTCAGAGCCCTGACTGTCACTCGTCACTGTCTGCCTCTTCCCAGCAGAGTCCAGGGCCAGACTGCTGGAGACCAGTCTCCTTCCTTCTCACAGAGGGATGCTTTGAGGAGTCACAAGAATAGGGTGAGTGACCACTGNCCCGCCCCCTCTCTCCAGACAGCAGAAGGCAAGGGGTGAAGATAACAAGAGCCAGGTCTAGCTCTTAGGAAAGAAGAGGGGGTACATGAGCTTCAGTTCTACTTCCCACTCCAGCATGTTGGAGCCCTCACCTCTCGAGGTCACTGTCCCCTCAGGATTCCTTCCCTCTCCACTTGCTGCCCCCGTGTCAAACTCTTGCAAGAGCAGGTCTGTGCCCACAGGCTCCCTTCCCTCTCCAGGTCCTCATTTGCTCCACAGAGAGTTGCCAGAGGCATTTGTCTACTGGTGCCTACCAGGTATCCTCTGACCTACAGCTAGAATAGGCACACGCGCCCCAGAGAAAGGCCCACCTTCCAGCTGGTTGCCCTGGGGCTGGCATCTGTAGACCAAGGACACAGTAGAGGTTTGCAGAGGCCTTAGTGTGCTGCAGAGGTCATGGGGTCAGAAGTTGAAGTGAGTTACTTCTGGCTTGTTCTTCCTAGTGAGCCACAGGTGCTTCCCCTCAGCCATCCAGGTCCTCTTGTCTTTGGTTGGAAACTCTCTTCCTCACCACTTTGTATGAGAGGGTACCACACTGAGCTGTCCTAGGCCCCCAGCCTCTATGCTCAGTTTCTCCATCTGAAGCTAGGGCACAGACCCAAGNCTGGCTGGAACTGCATAGGGAAACAGTGTACCAGTGTCTGTGCGGAGACCTCCCCATGTTGCTGCCTTGGAAGGCCCCACCCTGAGACTGTTCACCCTATAAAGAATGCCACCGGCCAGGCTCTAGGTCATCCTCTCTGTCCCTAGAACATCCTGACTGCCATCTTGCTGCTGCTGCGGGAGCTGGACACGGAGGGGCTAGAGGCTGTCCAGCAGACTGTGGGCAGCCGGCTACAGGCNCTGCACAGGCTGGAGCCCCAGGAGGACATGGAGTGACTTCATATGCCCCAATACCTGGACCCTGTTATATGCTGTGGAAACACAGCTCCACCTGGAAAGCCTCCCTCTGGGTTCCCAACACCAGCCCAGTGCAGGAGCAGTGGCTGCCAGCTGGGCAGACCCCTCTCCTGTGCCTAGGGCTGGCAGAGCTGCTGTCCACCAGCATGGTCCCTGAGGCTTACCGGCTGAGGCCTTGAGGATCTGGGCACTATCTGACCCTTCCTCAAGGGAGGACTGTACGAGCCATACCCTCCAATAAAGCACTTCGTTTGGGCTGGAAGCCAGCGTCTCAGTGACAGGCAGGGCCTTGACTGCAAGGTCCATGCTGTTTCTCAGCACCTAGGGGGAGCCCTGGTGTCTGTCAAGCCTATCCTCAGGAAGGTGCCAGGAATGATGTCTTACAAGGTACCATGTCCCAGGTGTCCTTAGACAACATAGCCTAGGAGAATGGATTTCTCTCAGGACAAGGANGGGCAGGACACTGTCCTTTTTATTTCATCAGGAGAGGGATGTTACCTAGGTAGAGTAACTCTTGGGGACATCCAGAGTTGCTCATCATTGAGGTATCAGATGCCATCAATAAAGCTGTCTTTGTTAGAACAGTTGGGATANGGCCTGTAACTTACCCACCAGGCAGGGATGCCTTGGANTAGGCTTATACTTGCCATGAGAAAATAGAGCCAAGAAAGGTATCAAGATTAGCATATGTAAAACAATGAACAAAAGTCTGAAACCACCATCACCACCACCACCACCATGGGACAAGTAGACATGGTCCAAGAAATCTGCTGCATACAATAGCTGGCTCTGTAGGTGACCTGTAGGGGTCTTAATGCTGAAGGTTCAGGGCCACTGGGCCCTTGACCTTGCTCCACCTCTGGTTCACTTCCAATCTTGGGAGTACTTTCTCTCTTAATAAACTGTTTCTATCAGTATCTGTGTCCCTAGTCCAAATTCCTTGTCCCAGGACATAAGAATCTGGAAATGCTAGCAGGTGTCCTCTGGACCACACCTCATGCTTGTAACATCCTGGTTTTCCTTCCTCCTGTGGCACACTCATGCATACCTCAGGGATGGACAAACTGTACGAATTGTGTACCAATCCCTGATCTCCACCTCCAGCCCTCTCTGCCCAGACTGAGGACAAGCTACAGCACAGCATGTAGCTCTACCTGGAGCTGAGCAAGGGGACCTTGAACCCCCTACTCTGAATCTTCCAGGTGTAGCCCCTTGAGCAAGACAGGAATTGGCAGGTGATGGGGCACCCTCCTATCCAACTCAGCAGGGAGANCTGAGGCTGGAGGTGTCACCCCTTAGAAGGGTGGATGCAGTACAAGAGAGCTCAGGAAAGAGGTGGCTGCTCTGTGTCCTGGGTGTCACCTAAAGCCATTGCCNTCACCAGGACCCACAGTTGCCGTGCAGCTGAACAGGTAAACATTGAATCTAGCAGGTGTTCCATACTGGGAGCTGAGTCCCATCTGATGGAACCAGGGAACGGGACAATGACCTGACCCCACCTGGCAGTGACCAGAATGAGCCACACAGGTCCTGTGTCTGGATCTCCCGACCTTGATGCCTCTCTGTTGCAGAGCCCCCGTTTAACAGATGCCCAGACTCAGCAAGGGGGCCTAGTGGGTGCTGCTCTAATCTTCAGGTGTCCAACTACAGCCTGCCTTTGTCCCCAGACCCCAAGCTGCCTTGGGTGGAGAACACACTAAACAGTTGTGGATATTCATGGTGACTCTGGAATCAGCACATGCATCCCCAGCAGAGACTTCTTAGCCTATCAGCTGAGGAGCTGGAGAACCAGTGAGAGGCCTTATGATGGTCTAGAGGCCACTTCCAGGATGCCATCATCTCCAGATTGGCAGCACCTCCTAGCAGGCAACCCAGATACAAAGTGGTCCAAGTAAAAAAGGCAGTGCTGCCCGCCAGCCCTCCTTGCTGTCACCATCCTCTACTGACATCAGAATCCAGAAACCTACTTTTTCACCTTCCAATGTAGACTGAAGACCAGAGGCTTTCCAGGAATCCTCCAGGCACTCAGCGCCAGATTGGGACTATTGAGACATGCAGCTACAGATTTAGCAGCTACCAGGCTCTCAGCCTCTTGCGCATGAAGACAACCATTATTGGGCTACCCAGCCCATTTGTGTAAACCAGTCTGGCAAATCCACTTTTACAGTATATATACATCCCATTGGTTCTGTTCCTCTAGAGCCCTAACACAGCCTTGTTGCCATGTGCTCAAGACACAAACCCTCCAGGGTCCTGTAACACCTATCATTCCAGGACTCCTGTCCCAGCAGTCTTGAGGACACCAGCGGCTTGGGATTTGAGCCAGGTGGAAGCAGCTGGAATGTTGCCTGGGAGAGAGATGGAGGTCCACAGCATCCTTGCAGTGACCCATGGGGCTGGCCATTGGCATCTCAGCTAAGTGCTTGCCCAGCAGCCCCTGGGTTCATGCAGCACTCCTGAGCAGAGCAACGTGACATCATAGACATCCTGTAGTTTTTCCTATTTGTTGGAAAGTCTGTGAAGAGCACCCCTGAGTTCTGTGGCCAGGCCTGGTCTCAGACATTCCCTGGAAGGTCCACTGTTATTCTGTACTTGGGCCAGCCCATACATCTGCTGCAAAAAAAATCCCCACCCATTAGGAAGAAAGGTCAGTCCTCTAAAGTGCAGAGCTGCACACAGCAGCAGCTATGCAGAGTGGGCAGCCGTTGAGCTTAGCCTTGGGGAAAATGAAACTTTCAAAAATGCTGCCCCCTCCTGGGCTGAGCAAGCCATTGATGTAGCATGCTCCATTGACCCTGACCCTGTTTAGTCTTCACAAGGGTCAGGGATGGTCTGCTCTGCCCTGTCCCCAAGTGCCCAGTCAGATATCTAAATAGGTGAAATCACCCAGTTCATGTCATCAGACTAGATGACATCAGGATGTGAGGCCACGGGATGGTAGGGACTCTGATGGCTGCTGGGGCAATGGTTTAGATGTTTCCTATGTCTCCCATTTATGTCACTAAGAGGAGAGTGGCAAGGTGCTTTGGGAACACTGTGTAGCCTGCCACCAAGTACTGCTGCAGAGGGCTGGTGCAGTGGGTCAACCTGCTCAGCAGTCATGCTTTGGGAGATGCTTCCCGAGGTTCCCTTACCACCTTAAGATTTATTCAGAGGTCTCAAGAAAGCACTAAAACAGTGACCCACACAAACATACATGCTTGGAAACAGCCTTCCTTCTGACTGAGCAGGACACAGGGACAACAGGCCAGGCCAGCTCTGGATATTAAGTCACTGTTACTGTCCCCAGTATACTGGGCACCAGAGTGAGGGCTGCCCTGCTCCATTGCGGTCTGTCCTCGGCAGGACAGTGGCTTCCCAGTTCTGTCTCCTGGGGGCCAAGATGTAGGAAACAGCAGAATGGGGACCAGAGGCTAAGAAGCAGCAGCCATATGTGTGTCAATGCTCATCCTGGTCTTGGCCTCATTAATCCAGCCAGACCCACTGCCCTTTAGGTTGGGACTAAGGCAGCCAAGGGGAAGCCCTGGCAATTCACCTGGTCCCTAATGCTGCCAGGTCCATAGGGAGACCCTTACTCAGGGCAACCACTCTCCCCATGTGGCCAATAGGCCCAAAAAGCCAAAACCACAACCTTTGACCTCCATACACTCAGACAGGAAACAGCCTCCATCTATTGTAAATATCTAGCCATTGCAGGGACTGGACCCAGCAGTGGCTCATGCAGAAACCCTGAGCAGTAGATTGGAGCAGGACCTGAGGTGGGGGGCAGTCAGGGCTCTGACCTTCACAGGCTTCTCTGATGAGCCAGCCTGTAGGCCCCGAGAACTGCCTGGGGGTCAACAACCAGCGAGGACCACTATACCGACAATGACCCAGGGTCCACTGTCCACAGGTTGAAACCCCAGCCATTCAAAGGGCAGGTGTGGGGCCTGCACCAGGCTCAGTAGCTCTCCTTAGCCCTGCAGGCAGAGCTAAGAACTCAGGTCTTCCTAGTGCCCCCTGTAGGTAAGGCTTACACATGAGTTCTAACAACCCTCCCCCTGGACTCCTCAGGTCATGCTGTCCAGGTCACCAGGCTCCAGTCAGGTGAGTTTATTTCTAAAAAAAAGGTAAGGTTCTTTTCAGCCATGTGGTGAGGCAGCCAGCTGGCCAGTGAGGGAGAGGCAGTGTGGGTCTGCCCAGCCAGGGCCGGAAGGTGAGAACTCCCCAGCTGGTCCGTTCTGAAGGTGACTAGGGGAGGAAAGCCCCAGAGCAGCACACTAGACCCCCGCATCCTGCAGCCATAGGCTCCGAGTTCCATGTGAGTTCCCCTCAGTGCTGGGATCTGTGGCTGGCACTGAAAGGGAGAGAGTCCGGGAAAGCTGGAAGGGTGGTGACAGTGGCCTAGAAACCTTTGTCTATGCTCAAGGTGCGGCGTGTGACGTGCTCCAGCTCCCCTGACACGTAGTCTGCCATGCTGATGCGGTAGTGTGCCAGCATCTTCAGCATCAGCCGCAGATTCAGCCACCACTGTTCCCGTGGCATACGGTGCCTGAGTAGATCAAAGTTGGGTAGTTACAGAAGCCGAATCCCGAAGCCCCTTAAACCCCGAATACCTAGGTGTTATTGTGACCTGGTTGGTATATGAGGCACATCTGGGTGCCCCATTCCTNTGGCTGCTGCTGAGGTGGAGTCAGGGGCAAGAGCCACAGGCTAATCAGCCTGCTCATCACAAATCCTCCCAGACTGCCCTGTGTTGGCCTTAGAACACCCAGACAAGACTCCNGCTCTTTAAACCCTGACGAGGACCCTGTCCAGGCATGCTCTGGGCCTCCCAGGGTCCTCCCTGCTCCATGAACCCCCAAAAAGGACTTACTCAAAATCAGTATCTTTCTTGAGTTCCGTGACTGGACTGAAGGCCACCACCTTCTTCCNCAGGCCGATCACACAGGCTGAGTCCGGAGCATTGGCGAACACCCGCCCTATGGAAACAGAGATGTGGTGGGCAAGGCCAGGCCCCAAAGACCTTCAGAGGGTCAGGTCGGGCCAGCTCACCCCACCTACCTTTGCGATAGACATCACGCAGCTTCTCTGACATCCACAGCATGGCCTTCACCCCCAGTTTGGTCCCATAGTTCCGGTCGAAGGGGGTTGGTGCACCTCCCTGGAAACAAAGGCGGTACCTCATCCCTGGAGCTAACCAAGCCCCAAAGGAGACTAGACACAAAGGGGGTCCTAAGCTAGCACGTGAGCCATGATTGTCTCCTTGTGTCCTTGCAATGAGCAATGACCACTTTGCCACTTCTGACCTCTTGTCATCCCAGCCTCTTCCTATAACCTGGAGGGCCTCAAAGTGCAGCCTAGAAGCTATTTCAGAGGTCAGAAATGGCCCCTGGGCCTCAGGATCCATAGGCAATGGCCCCACCCCAGGCCTCCGGAAAGCCAACATGAGGCAATAGGGTTTATTTAGTAGGGGAGGGAATAGGCAGGGAGGACATAGCCACAGGATGACAAGGGCTTGGACCACCTCCCAGAAAATGAGTGCTCAGTCAAGGGCCCAAGTGCCAGGTTTGGTTGGGTCTCAACCCTACAGTCTTCTCTCCATGAAGGAGTGATGGGAACATTTAGCACCCGAGTGCTGGAGAATTAAGAAAACAGCGTGGCGAGCACCTTCTCGGGGCATGCACAAAGGATAACCTGTCCCTCATGGGTCCTCTCAGGATCCCCAGAGAAGAAAATGGGGATGGAGATGGGCACCCTGGCAGGTGAGTACTGCTGGGGCCGGGGAACTACCCTCAAGAGTTGTACCTGCTGCAGATGGCCCAGCACGTTGGTCCTGCAGTCAAACACACCCTTGCCTTCCGAGGAATACAAGTTGTACAGGAACTCTGTGGTGTAATGCTCATGGCATTTCTCGTTTCTGTGGAGACACACAAGACAGTAGAGGCTGCCCCAAGTCCAGGCCCCCCGGGCCAGGCACAGGTAGAGTGGGATAATTGAGGAGGGTGGCAGCTCCCAGTCCCTGTGCGCTCCCTGCCCGGCACCCACAGCAGCCTCACCGGAGCACCAGGCCCCTCTGGATGTCTGTCTTCATCTTCTCTGTCATATGCTCCACATTGGCCTGGGAAGAAGAGGANGTGAACTGAGAGGTGGGAAAGAAAGCAGGGCAGGTGGGACCGGGCAGCCTCAGTGGGGGGGTGAGGCAAGGATGCTGAGACACCACATGACTTGAAGAAGGAGACTTGCTGTCACTCATGAAGTGACTCCANTTCTGAGCCCTCTGCTTCTATGTGTCTCAGGAGGGGCCTGTCAGAGTCACAGGTAGCTGCAGAGCACAAGAGTGGGGCCAGGCTCACCTTTAAGTCGTGGATGTTGAAAGGGTCCTCAAAGACGTAGGCGGCATCAGCACCCACGGCAATGCCTGTCACAGTGGCTAGGTAGCCGCAGTAGCCCCCCATGGTCTCTACAATGAACACACGACGTTTCGTCCCCGAGGCTGACTGCTTGATGCGGTCACAACTCTGGAGGGATCAAGGGGGCAGTCAGAGCCCAGCATGGCAGCTCACTACTATAATCCCAGTAGGTCGGGAAGTTCAAGGCCAGCCTGAGCTATATAGTGAGTTCTAATCTAGCCTAGGCAANAGAATGAGACCCTTTCTCACAAACAAATGGGCGGGGAGGACAGTCAGTATCCTCGATGTCCATTCCTCTCACTCCCCATGGACCATGGGACACTGTTAACACAGGACCCATGACAGGATCACAAGGCAGCAACAGTTTACCCAGAACCAAAGGCTCCCACAATAACCATGACAGCTGTGTAGGACAGAGCCTGGGCCACCTCCACTGGGTGTGCACAGATCCAAGGGCTCAGAGTTGGGAGTGCCTGCCCTCTAGAGGTACAGACAGTTTAGTTATCACTGTCATCCCATAGGCAGAGCCCAGGAGACCCACGAAGCAAGCCACACACGGCTGACTGCACTCTCCAGGCCACCTCACCTCCATTGCAGCGTTGACAGCAGTGTCTGAGCCCAGGCTGAAGTCAGTGCCAGGCACATTGTTGCTGATGGTGGCTGGAATAACACACATGACAATGCAGAGTTCCTCATAGCGCCCCCTAGCCTCCACGAGCTGCAGCACACCCTCGTAGGCCTGCAGGGCAGAAAGGGAAGGGAAGCAGGAGGGGTGGGATGAGGCAGGGTTCCACCAGGGCTAGGGAGCCATCTTGCCCTGCCCCTGTTGATGGCTATGTCTGATACTGGGTTGGCACAATCTACCCCCACCCTAGAGCTGGATGGGAGGCCTGAAACTGTCTGAAGACACTAGTCCTTCCAGAGAAGCAGGATCCTAATGAGGACTGGGGGTTCCAGCTGAGCCCCTAAGTTCAGAGCCACCCAATGTTCATGCTTATCATTTGGCAAGGACTCACCAAGCACCTGGGCATGGCATCAGTGCGCCTCGTTACTCCTCTGTCCCCTACCTCCTTTTTTAGGCTTTCGACTCTCCTCCCTCTTGATTTCCTAGAACTAGGCTAGCTGTACTCTAAAATATTCAGAAGGTAAAAACCCCAGCCCAACCCTACACTTGACAGCTCTGACCCTTTGGCTACCCCAGCCCAAGGTCTGTGTTTGAAGCCACACTTCCGGCCCTGGGTTACAGCAGCACCCACAGTGACCCAAGATGAGAAGCCTCACCTCAAAGCCACCAATAACCAGCAGGGCATGAATGTTGTAGGTGCGGAGGTTCTCCACAATGGCCTCCAGGTGGAGCTTGGGCAGCGTCCTGTGGATGGAGACACATCAGCCTGGAGAGGGGCCATGAAGCGCACAAAAACAAGAGTGCATCTCACCTCAGAAAATATGTGGCTTGGTCTTTCCCAAAGCCGGAAATCAGTCACCAAAGGGACCCTCAGTGAGGCTCCATGTGAGATAGAGATACAGAGGCCAGCAAGTGAGAAGCCTGTGTGCTTACTCAACAACCTCACTGGGCCTTGGTTAGCAATGGCCCAGCCTCTGCCCAACAGCCTACTCTGGGTGTCCCTTCTGGCTGAGGTGGTGACAGGAAGGGGCACTTTCTCCAGNCTTTGCAGCTCCACAGATTTGGACAGGACAACTTCCCCACCACCACACAAAGTGACCATCCCACCCCATGAAACTCTGTGGGGGACCTTGAACCCATTCTAAGACCACCAGGCCTTGAGATAAAAACTACAGCCACAACCAGAAGGAACAGCCCATCTCTCATGAGGGACAACTCTGCTCCAGCTGCCTTCCCACCGAGTGTCCCCACACTGCAGGGCAGGCATGAGACACTGGGCAGCACCCTCTGCCTGGCTCACCCAGGAGTCCAAGGGGCCAGCCCTGGACTTCAGGACTAGTCACTGCCTGTCCCATCAGCTAGGCTGTGCACCACTCAGCAACCAGCTACTCACCTCTTGGTCCCCAGCATTGAACCACCTCGCCCCAGCCAGCCTGCCACATCATGCCAGCTCACTTCTTGCACCTGCCAGGAAGAACATGGCTTCAGGAAGGTGGTCCAAGGTCTCACCAGTGTGACTCCTCAGGCAGGGGACAGAGACTCTGTCAGTGCTGGCCATCACTCCAAAGCAGGGGCCTGGGCCTCAGAGCTGATTAAGAGGACAGAGTCCCAGTTTCCACTCCCAGGGCAGCCAGCCCCTCCCCATGGGCTATCGTGTTTCTTCGTGTCCCTGAACAGGGCTGTTGTGTTTACACATCCAACACCCTTCAGGTCTTTGAATGTGAGTGGTTAGGCCCACAGCCCCAGCCACCACCTGCATCGCCATGACACCTACCTGACCCTTGGCCAGGCCTTCGAAACCATCATGCACAACGTACACTGTATGTCCCTCGGAGATGCCAGTGCGCACTGCTGAGCGCACAGCAGCATTCATGCCAGCGGCGGGGGCTCCCACATTCAGGATGGCCAGGGAGAAATTGGACTTCAGAAAAAAAGAGAAATGACAGAAATATAAGCCATGGGGCCAGATGGATCCCTAGCCAGCCCNAATGCTATCCACCATGGGAGTAATATATCTGTTCTATTCATTCCAGAAAGTTCTGGGAAAGACTAAATGAGAGAGTACAAGTCCTNCATACATCACAAGGTCACCTGGCATGATAAGTGGACACCGCCTGATAGCAGGCTCATAGGCACAGCCTGATAGGCTGGGTAAACAGCTGCTTCAAAACCCTCAGGCATCGGNCATCCTCAGACAGAGGTGGTACGGCCATGGGGGATGGGGGGAGGGGCCACCCAGTCTTACAGCAGCTANGCTGTACCTTTGGTGCTATGTTGATATAAAGTGATATATCCATAAGCTATATGATCCAGTGTACCAGCTCAGAGTATCTGAGTGGGGCCCTGTCCTGGTCCCTGGAGTAGCAGCCATCAGCCCTTTCTTGCNCTGGAGATACNTTCCTCAGGGTCTCAGCTGTCCCCTTAGCTCAATGCANGGAGACCTTCCACCAAGTCCCATCAGGGCCACATTATTCCAGTCCTTGAGAAGCACTAGACTGTGATACAGCTGGGCCCTGTGGCCACAAGCAAAGCTGAGTCCAGTCCTCAGGGCATAGCTAAGATCTCAGACAGGAAGAAGGAGTTGCTGCCAGCCATAACTATGCCCTAAACTTGGAACTCAACTCCCCATGAGGCAGCAGTGAGGCAGGAGGAAGCAGAAGATGGCAGAACCACTGCAGCCATGCGCTCTGCCCTCCTCTTTACCTTCTCCTTAGAGATCTTCTGGTGGGCAAGGAGCTTGTAAATTTTCCAGTTGTTTTCGAAGCTCCTGGAAAGGGAGAAGATNGTGAAATTCACAGCCCCACATCAGCCCTGCAGCCACACACAGCCGTGAACTCTGAGGCACAGAGACAGCAGCTCAACAGGCAGAGCAGGGCACAAGCATGCATGGGACTCTGAAGCTCAGTGCCTTCTCAACACAGGGCCAGAACTCAGATCCTAAGGAACCAGATCCAGTGCAGTCAGCTTGTCTTGTTGCAACATCTCACACAAACATCTTCAACAGGACACAAGGGTGTGTTCCCTCCCGTGACAAAGCCCATGGCCTGNGCATCCAGCCAGAATATATTAGTCAGGCCTACAGGACCAGGTGCCTGTAGGAGGTGGCACCCCATGCCACCAAGGACTAGAGTCCACATACCTGCTGGCCCTCCCTGTCCTTCAGTAAGGCACATCCAAAGCTGNCCGTGACCTCTGTCCATCCTGTAGTACCAATACTCCCTCACAAGCACCCTGTAGGTCCCTCCCTGGCACAGCAGCCCCACACCTCACAGTTGGCATTGTCATCAGAGGGACTACCTCCCTTCAGCTCCTATCACAGTGGGTACTAGTGCAGAGTGCCAAGGGGAGCGGGGCCCAGGGCCTGCAGAGCACTGTCAGCGGATGCTGGTCCATGAGCACTGTCAGCAGATGCTGGTCCATGCTCATCCCTATCTCCTCACTACCCTAAAGGCTAGCTACCCTTACCTGCCACGGAGCTGGATGGCCTCATCAAACCTCTTCTCATCCATGGCCTTCTGCACTTCCTTTGTCTTAAAGAGAAAAGGGAGCCGGCTTGCCAAGGAGGCCACACAGACACAGCCTGCTGGGCTCAAGAAGGGACTCTTAGCCAACACCTTNGTGTCCTAAGNCCAGTTTTCAGGAGGCCCAAGAGGCCCAGCTGGCCCCAGACATNAGTCCCTCCCCTACTAGGGANAAATAAGCCCTGTGCTTCAAATGCTTTACTGTGTCTCAAACCCCTCAGAGCNTGGCCAGAGCCTTAGGAATGGGAGGACCCCCACCCCATCCCTCAGACACATAACCAATACCTAGCATGACCTGAAGCAGGGCCAGCCATGGTAGATTTCCTAAGAGGGTCANGACCAAGCCTCCCTCCTGCCTTCAACATTCCTAGCATACCCTGTCTACCCCTAGCCACAGAGCCCCCACCACCACCACACCTGAGCCAAAGCCAGCATCGACATCTTGCTTGGCCTTACAGCCCTTTTGCCCTTACCTGTATCCATCCTAGCGTCCCTGCTCTGGCTACGCTAATGACCCCCACACACCTGCCAGAGCCGTACTCAGTATTCCATCATTTTCCTACCCACCCTAATCCCAAATACCCAGTCACCTACCCAATGCCACTGCCCCCAGGAAGCGGAGGCCTTGCTCTCCCAGCTCCCTGACTACACTTCCCAAACTTCCCTCTGGCCAGCTTTTCCTGGCTTTCTGAAGCCTGGAAACCTCCCCATCTCCTACAGCAACCCTCGTCCCCCACCCTAACATATACCAGAAGCAGAGGATTTAGAGGGAGGGCCCTGACAGGACAGCAGCACTCACCACTTGCACGCACTCCATGAGAGGCAGCCGCACGGACTGATTCCCCGAGAGGCTGACCACACAGGCTGGTGTGTCGGGTGTGGCCTCCAGCAATGCCATCACAGCTTCCATGCCCATCTTGCTGCTCTGCACACGAGAGAGGACAATACGACTCAGGCTGGTAAAACCCACCCCACTGCACACAAGTGCACTCAGCCATCCACCGCTCTGCAAACCAACACNGTCCCTCTGCAGATGCACACACGCCAGCTTCCTAAGACTCCTCCACATTGGTCCAGGCTCATATCATGCAGTCTTGGCATGATCAACAGTCACAACGGCCAGTCAGGCCCCATTTCCCATCAGAGTCCCTACAGCCTGGCTAGTGGGCCTGGTGAGAGGGCTTGCTCAGGGTCTTTGGGACTGAAAGTGGCAGGGAAGGATGACAGCCAGGGCTCCAGGGCACCTTCCACAANACTCTTAGAGCCTCCCATGTCACCCTCTCCTGATACAGAGGAATGATAAACATGGGCTGACAGGCTGGGACACCTAAAATGCCAAGAACTGTGCTACAAGGGACAGACCACAGCTATAGGTTCTGGCACAGCAGACAGAACAGACAGATAGACGAAAATGAAGGACCCATGGGAGATCTGCTTCTTGAGCAGGTGTCCCCTGGCATCACCCAGGAGACATTTGGGCTCAGAACTGGCAGAAGAATGCTGACACTCTGGTGATAGCCACGCTGTAGTGAGCGGTCTCTTTTGTCCTCTGCCTCTGCCTAGGCAGCTTACACTCCCACCAGCATCCAGGGCATTGGCTGGGCATGGTGATCTCAGGACATTTTAGACCTTGGTGGGGTGGTATTGGCCTTGTGCCCAAGTCTCAGACTCCCCTGGCCTCTTTAGAGACTCAAGTTTCATGTAGGGTGCAGGAGAGGCCTAGATGAGCCAGTAGGGCCCCTTTCCNTGGGTCTGTGTCCAGTTCTTCCACAGGGCCAAGGGAGGTGGCACACTGGAGTTCTTAGCTCAGCAAAGAGGACATGGTGTTATGCAGGAGCCAAGCCAGTACCATCTGGTCTCACATCTACACAGTCCTGTCTGTCAGGCAGTCTCTGGCCAGGCTCTTAGAGTACCAACCGTCATACAGAATCTTTGACATGCATGGGCCTTCATGGCCAAGAACCTGTTTTCTTTCGGCTCAGACATGATGTCTATTCTGTAGTGGTCTCAGAAAGAATCTGGAGCAGCCGAGAGACAGCCAGCCCAGTCCCTCTGTGCGTGCACACACACACACACACACACACACACACACACACACCCTCACACCTGTCTCTTATACACATCTAGATGTGTATAAGAGACAGCACCCATGACCATACACACACCCACCCCCACACACAAAATGTCCCTGCAGAAGCTTGTAAACATACCAGGATTCGGTCAAAGGCTGAGGGCGTCCCTCCTCGCTGCACATGGCCCAGCACAGTCACTCGTGTGTCAAAACCCAGCCTCTGAACCACCAGCTGTGTGTCAAAAGAGTAGAGGATAAGTGAGGGGGGGGTAGCACACGCCTTTAATCCCCGCACTCAGGAGGCAGAGGCAAGCGGATCTCTGAGTTCAGGGCCAGCCTGGTCTACAGATCGAGTTCCAGGACAGCCAGGACCACACAGAGAAACCCTGCCTCAGGGGGGAGAAAAAACGAGCAGAGGGTCTGTAGGGTCTGCAGAGGGTCTGCACTAGTTGCTGCCCAGCTGTCTGTGGGCCCAGTCTCCATGGTNCACCCATGTAGCCTTAAGACACATGCTACAGCATCTGAGTGTGGAGTTCATGTGAGTGTGAATGTGAGTATGTGAGGATCATGTGACCATGTCAGTGTTCATGGAGGGTCCATATGTGCATTCATAGGGCAGCATGTTTGTGCACACAGGACTGGTTATGTTTCATGTCCTGCAGCCCTGGCTAGTCAACACTCAATGTAGTCTCCAGCCCCTCTGCTCAGTATCCATTGGACCCCTGTGGTTCTGGGGGCTTAGGTACAGTGAGAACAGCAAATAGGTTAGAGTCCCAGCACAGAATCAAAAGATACAGGGACCCAGTCACTGGCAGAGGGGGTGGGGGCAAAGGTAGGGACACCGGGCAGGGGCTGTGTTTCCCTGAGGGATGCCCACTACCATCACCAGAGGCTAGAGGAAGGCTCTTCAGTCCCAGATGTTAGTTTTGTTTTACTTTGTTTAGTTTTGAGATAAAATTTCATTATGAAGCCAGGGCTGGCCTAGAATTTGTATGGATGCCAGGCTGGCACAGAACTCACATTCCTTCTGCCTCATGGGATTACAGGTGTGCAACACATCTGGCAAATCTACACTGTTGCAGGTGCTGAGTCTGGAGTGGAGGATGGGCACTCCATCACTTGGAGAGCTCACAGAGCTAAGACCTAACACTAGGGTGCCGAGGGGCCCAGCCAGACACAGACTGAATGAAGTCAGGACCCAAAGGGTTGGGGCCCATGATACGGAGGGACAGTGCCTTGGACCAGACCTGAGTCCTCAGCTTCTCTGGAGACCCCAGCCAGCCACCCCACAACTGACAATGTCAGGATGAGGAAGCATCTCCCAGTGGCAACTTCAGCCCAGGGAGGGGCCAACCCAGGACCAGCAGGACCTATCTGCAGGAGTCACAGCTGGAGCCGAGGGACTGGAGAGAACCTGTCCTGCCCTGGGAGGCTGCTGTACTCACATCCTTCACGTAGCTGGATGAGATGGGCTTTCCATGCCGGTCAATAGCACCCTCTGCGATGATGATGATGTTTAGTCTCGATCCACGGCTCCTAGTCTATCAGAGACACTGGGTTCACTCTCCAGCCATGGACCACTCACTGCATGTGGCCGTTAGGGACAGCAAGCCTCACAGCAAGCTTCACTGAGGTCTAGGAACTGTATCTACAACCCACTTGAGCAAGGATACCTCTCAAAGAGGAAAAGAGATCTGGAGTGCATGGTAGAGCTGAGGCCAGCCAACCAGGACCACATTGTCCTCATGGGGTGCAGGAAGCAATAGGCTAAGTAGTGGGGATAGGGGATGAGCGGGTACTGGGTAGGGTGTCTGCAGGAGGCAGACCAAAAATAGCCATTCCTGCAGGCAGCTAACCAGGGACCTTCAGGTCCCATCTCAAGCTGTTTCTGCATCCTTCAATGGGGGACCCTTCCAACGCCAACCAATAGCCAGAGGTTCTAATAAACTCGATACCCCTGAACTAATGGGAGGGCTACAGTTAGCACAGGGGACCACTAAGTCTGAACAACAGCTCTCCCTAGGTGTGTCAGTGTCATATGCTAATCTAACCATCACAGAGCATTTTCACTCCTTGGCTTTTCCCTTCAGTGATCCAACAGACAGACCTTCATGAGATTTGCTGTGTGATACACAAGTCTACAAGGCTGCAGTGACACCCAGAGCCTCAGTAAGGACAGGGTGGAAGCAGCTCGTGAGATAGTCTCATTACACAGCCAAGGCTGGCCTACAATTTGTATGGAGCATGGGCTGGTAGAGAACTCGTGCTCCTCCTGTGTCAGGAAGCTGGAAGCAGCTTGTGAGTGGCCTGGGTATTAGCAGAGGGCATTAGCTTCATAGAGGAGGTGACTCTGGCAAGGAACCAGACCTCCAGGCCAAGGTTGCAGGTCGAGTGTAAGAGCCAGGCTCCTCCCCTCCCTTGAGCTTNAGCAATGGACAAGAAGGAAACACCTGCCTCTTCAGGAAAAGAGCTGAGGCTCACAGAAGCCTTTACATTGCCTTACACAGGCAGATGAGAGGCAGGTATGCAGACCCCAGGTGCTCAGGCCCCACCTGGCACTGCAGCCTCTATTTGCCATGCTCCCTGCACTGGCCACAGAGATGAACCCAGATAGTGGCCTGAACATCTCTGTCCACTAGCTCTGCCCACAATGGGTAGGAACACAGGTGTGTCCAGCGGTCAGCACTGTGGACCTCACATCGGCACATGTAGCAGTCAGCAGTGTGGCCTTCCCACAGGCACATCCAGCCATCAGTGCTATGACCTTCCCACAGGCACATCCAGAGGTTAGTGCCATGACCCTCACACAACAGGCATGAACAATCAATAGTCAGTGCTATGACCCCCCCCCCCAGGTCCCCAGAGGGTGCTGGCAGGTGCTGCCGAACCAGTGAGTGAATAAACGGGGTTCCAGGGGCACCTGCCTCTTAGATCCTCAAGTGGTTGAAGTAGAAATCCCTGCTAGCCACTNACCTCGCCCAGCCTCTCACACATGAAGTTCTCCCAGCCATCCTCGGGGGGTGCTTCAGGGATAAATAGCCAATCAGCCCCTGAGGCCAGCGCAGACACCAGTGCTAGGTACCTAGAGGATCAAANGGGCCAGGCCTGCTCAGGACCTCCTCCTGGTCTCTCTCCCTGATGCCCTCAAGGGCTGCTTCATACTCATATACCATTAAATGATTGACTGGCACATGCCAGANACTACGTGTCCCTACCCTACTATCCCCAGCAGCCCCCGGATGCCCCACCTCTCCAATATTAGATAGTTCTCCTCACCCNCAGTGACGCCCCATCACCTCCAGCACAAAGGTCCTCTGGTGGCTGTGAAGATGAAATGGGTAGAGATATCAGTGCCAGGACTTGTAGGCCACACATCTTAACCCACCAGACTACTTCAAGAGGATAGAGGTGCTGACCAAGGGCAGTGCCCATCTCTTCATGCCCAGGGCTACCTGCTCCCTGGGTGAGAAAACATCCACCAGTATTCAAGACAGTTCTCAACCATCTTTTGTTGTTTTTGTCTTGAGACAGGGTTTCTCTGTATAGCTTTGGAGCCTGTCATGGAACTCGGTCTGTAGACCAGGCTGGCCTCAAACTCAGGGATCCGCCTGCCTCTGCCTCCCAAGTGCTGGGATTAAAGGTGTGTGCCATCACCGCCTGGCTAGTTCTCAACCAGCTTGAGAGCTTGGTACTAATCCAAACCTGGTGATATGTAGTTGGAGCCCAAGAACCCCCTTCAGGTGCACCACTACNCTGNAATGCAGTAGCCTCTGATGGCTGGGGTGCACTACCTATGTTCTACTGACACCTGGAAGGTTAGAAGCTAACCCCAGCATCTCCTTCAGCAGAAGGCACTAGCCTAGAAGCCAAGAGTTGAAGATATAGCTATAGAGCCCACTGGCTACCGGCACCACTGCCCCTGCTGTGGCAGCCCCCATAAGGCCAACTTCACTACCATGAGGGGACAGAGACTCCCAAGTCAGCCTAGTTAGCATGGGACCCCACTTACCTCTGGGCAGTGGTGGTGATGGCATCGATGACTTCCATAATTCGATGCAGGGCCGAGTCTGTGCCGATGGTCATGTCGGTGCCACAGAAGTCATTATCGATGGAACCCACCAGTCCAGCAATGCTCAGGTGTGCATAGTTCTGAGCCGTGGACTCTGAGATCTTACCTACACCAGAGAACCAAAGGCTTGGTGAGGGCCACNACCTGGCCAGCTACTTCGGCCACCATACCTTTTTCTCCCTTGTCCACCATCTATAAGAAGAGGTATACCCCAGCAGGGCCCCAGNCCTAGCTTAGCCCTTTTCAAATGCCTCNGCAGCTGGTAGGGAGCCTCTAGGGGACCACAGGGGCACTTTGCTCCAAGTTTCCCACAGGAGGCACAGAATGGCTGAGATGCCACCTTCTAAGCAGCAAACCTTGGAACTTCAAGTCTAATGTCACCTAAAGCATAGCCTCACCTCTGCAAACTGAGTGTGTGTCCCACATCAAACTCTCTGGGGAATCAGTTATAAGCAAGGCCATCACGCAGCCGGGGGGCATGCTATACTGGAACATGGGGCACCACCTGTGACCTCAAGGAGCCTTGGGCTCATGCTGACCTCGCCACCTGCAGACTGCCCCATATCAGGAGCTGCCCTGGAGGAGACGACTTCCAGCCATTTCCAGAGCCAGGTAGGAGCCAGCTCTGCACAGACCCACCTTCCTTCACCAGCTCCTCCAGGAGGCTGCCCCACTCGTTGCGGAAGATGTTGGCACCCGTGAGGCTGCCNTCTCCACCAATGACACACAGGTTGGTGATGCCATGTTGGAGTAGATTGTAGGCTGCTGCCAGGCGTCCTTCTCTCGTAGTGAAGGCCTTGCAGCGGGCACTGCCAATAATGGTGCCGCCCTGCATGGAAAAGGCAGGAGCCTTTAGGTGGGGTGGCAGAAGGTCCCTGGGGGCATCAGAGAGATGCCACTGCTGGACGAGGTGAACCCCACAGAATTAGAGTGGGAAGTCTCTAGAACCTTGTGTGGTTCCCACTCTCTGGCCTTTCTCATTGAGTCCAAAGCCTTGGGTTTGGGGAGTTCCCACAAAGAGAAAGTACACACGCAAGCATGCATGGGCGCACACACACGCACACACAGAGGACACAAAAACACACCACCCACCGAGCAGAAGAGAACCATCCCTGTCTCCACCCACAGCCTCCCTGGTCTAGACTACTGCCTCTTGGTGTGTGTACGTCTGTCTGTCTGTCATTTGACATGTCTCTATGTGTCTGTGCACCCAGGAGATCTCTGTGTCTGAGTGTCTCTATGTGTGTGCACACCCACACATGCTCACACACTGCCAGGGTGGGAAGGAGCCATCTGACTTCAAGCCTCACCAGCTGGATGATGTTGGAAACACTGAGCCAGTTGGCTGGCTTGATGTTCTCACCTCCTTCCACGAGGCCCTCGTAGCCCTGAAAGCAAAGAAGGACTGATGAGATACCAGCCCCACTGTAGCCAGCAACACTGTGCTCACTGGTGAGCTGGCTCAAGGAGCCCAGCTGTAAGCCCAGCTACTTGCAGGCCCAGTAGCCTATGCAGGACTCCAAGCATGCTCTACATGCCCAGGAGTTTGTTTTACAGAGGAAAACACTCAGTGCATGTTTGTGGTGCAAGCAGACACCTGAGGACTGTCCCCAAGCTGAGCTCATGTCATTGCACCCAAATCAGAAAGACAAGGCCAGGACACCCAAGCCCTTAGGGAAGCTCGATGTCTTTCAGAAGAGATCTGCCCAGTGTGAGTGGTGGAAATGACCTGGCTGTGGTCTGAGGGNACTATAAATGCTTCCCGCTATGTGACAGCATAGTGTGACACCCTCCCCTACCCATGGANATATATGACACCTAATTTCAAAGGCAGAAGTCAGGGTGCCAGGGACACACACTACACAAGTCTCCCCATGGGAACACGCATGCATTTTGGGTGGGAAGGCCCATACCCAAGGGAAAATTCTCAAGTCCCATGGATGTNTGGGCAACCACAGAGGACAATGTCCCATGTGTCCCAAGCCAACTCTTCACCCCAGAGCAAAGAGGTGGAAGTACAGGGCAGTGTACCCACAGTACTAGACAGTACCTATCTTTCATCCTGGAGGTTATGGAATGGACNCTTGTGGGGATTCAACATGGTTTCTTTGTTGACCTCTGATGCTGCTCATCAGANAGCAAGTACCAAGTNCCTCTACCACACAGTGCTATCTGTCTGTGGGTTTTATACATGATGCACATGGGATATGGGTGTTTTGCAAATGGTTAAGACAAGATGGATGGCCTCTATCATGCAACTCCAAACTCCTCAAGGGGCACCACTGGTCTTCCAGCACCTGGGAGAAGTGGGCATTGCCNTGCTTGGGCTGGGATGTCCAGCTCAGCTCTGGGCTGTGCTCCTCCCTAGCTAAGTGGTAAGTGAACACCACAGTTAAGGGTTGGCTCAGGCCACAGCAGCCACACAAGCATCTCTGCCTTCACCCCTGGAATCTAACCAAAAGGTTCTCAGGAGCCACAGGTAGACAAGGCACCCCCATCTGAGGAGTAAGTAACTTTTCCTAGCTCAAGCCAGGCCAACTGTACCTCTTCTGGGCACTCAAGACCCCTAGCCATGAAAGGAAAAGTAGGACCATTAATGTGCAATCGGAAGACTTCNGACACCACTGATAAAACAAAATCACCTACTAAGTGTCAAGAATTCCCAAAAAGATGCTGTATGTGCAGAGACCGATTGGTTAGAGCTGCAGGGATGTGGACTCTGTTGCTGGTCCAGAGGCGGCTAATCACAATATCCNGCTTTGCCCATCCCAGTGTCAGAACTAACATCCTGTGTCTAGTAGATAAAAACCTTTTGGAACCTATTAGCTTAGCAGACCACTACTTCCACTGACCCAAAAGCTAAGACCGTCATCAGAGAGCACCTGAGCCCTAGAGAAAAGCTTCCCCGGTATGCTTGCTGTACCCGCCTCTCTGATGTCCCCACCAATGTATTTTAAACATGCCTTGATTTAGGACTTTCTTTGTTCTGTAAAACTGTTCATGAAACTGCTTCCACATTGGAACATGGAATTTGGGGTAACTTAAATCCGTGTTTCCAGGCCATGGCCCCTAAATTTAGCTTTTTTTTTTACATCAACACGAGTCAAAACATGTCTGTCGCCTATGAATGTCTCAAAGATGTCAAGGACAGGCGATCAGCTGTGCTCACTTAGGGCCAGGATGCTCTAGAGCCTTGAGCTTCCAACACTCCCCTCTCATGCCTAACCTCAAACAGTATCCCTCATAAACCTCACAGCTTTGTTGAAAGAAGAACACTATTCTACCTTTAAACCTTGTGTATTTCACCCTCAGCACTGTGACTTGGGATGACCCACACAGCCACTATATTAAAAAAAAAAAATCCCTTGAGAAGCCCTCACCCATCCTCTCCCATGCTCTTGGGGTGCTTCGTTATGTATAAAATGTCTTTTTATAACTCCACCTGCTTCACACTGGCTCTATCTGAAATCCCTCTCTACTTGNAAGTAAGGAATATTGGTGGTGTCTGTGTGGAGGTCTCTGAGGAGAAAGGCACTCTACAGGACCCTGCAGTAGGTGGAGAGGAACATCATCTCTGTCCTTTCCTATTGCCACTGACCACCGTAAAGTCCGGGCACCTCTCCTCCTCTGGGACTCCAAGCCCAAAGGTCCAAGAGAACAAAGCTGTCCCCACTTACTGCACAGTCATTAGAAGACACCACCCATATGAACACATGGGAGAACTCATATTCCTTTTTATATTTATTTATTNATTTGGCTCTATAGATCAGGCTGGTCTCTTAACTCACAGAGATCCTCCTGCCTCTGCAGCTCAAGTGCTGGGTATAAAGGCACACATCACCCGCACCTGGCTCTCTGTATTCCCTCTTAACAAGAGAGGCTAGGATACTGGGGAAAGGGGCCTTACATATGGCTTGGACCGAGCGCTCCCTATTTGGAACCCCTATATCCTCAGGTCACCAGCCACATCTGCCAGGCTCCTGTGCCTCAGATCTCTGAGACTCCACTGCAGGGTATGCAGGGTTCCCCCTCATCCAAGCCTGAAGCCTGCACTCAGAGAGGGAGCTGCCTGTATCTCCTATACTAGGGGGCCCCCACTATCTCTCCCTCCCCCACATCTGTAGAGCAGAGGACTGGGTATGGCCCTGCCATAACCTGGGGCCAGGGCAAAGGGACAGGGACACACCCATCAGTGAGAGGGAGGGGCAGAGGCCCTATGAAGAGGCCAAGCTGGGGTTGGCTACATTGCATATAAAATATTAAAACAATATAACCAGAAGATAATACAAGGGAATTCGGGAGCCTGTGGGAGAAAGAAGACAAAACACCCAGGGAGTGGTGTGTCTACCTAAGCAATATCGGGGGGCCCCTCACTCCCACCTTGCCTCCTACAGGCCACAATGACAGAACAAACCAGGACAGACAGTGTGGCCCCCAGGGCAGGGGCTCTGTCCCTAAGACTCTAGGCTGACAAAGACCTGGGGAGATGGATTATGTTACTGGCCAGCAAGAGACAAAGCAGGGCTGGTCTAGGTAGGGCCTGGACCCCGCCGCATTGGTCTTGTTGTCCTGGCTGGTCTCCTAGTGACCTTCCTTCCATAACCTCCAGGACTGAACAATGCCCAGTGGTGGCTGTGGGACAAGTATCAGTGGACACCAACCCCACAATATGTCTCATTCTATAGATGCCTTGGCTCAACTCCCTTCCCTCAGACAACACACATCCCGTTAGTCCAGGCTCAGCCACCTGAAATCTTCCAAGGTGACCAGAACAGAAAACACACAGAAAAATGTGTTCCCTGTAGGAACACACAGGTTACCTCAGCATAAGCTACCAGCACCATACCCCATCACACCCCCACTGCACCCCCACCACACGTGGCTTACCTCGTAGATGAGGAAGACTTTGGCCCCCACATATATGCCCATACGTGTCACAGCCCTGACAGCAGCATTCATACCTGTGAGGGAATTGGGACACACCATCAGTCCAGGCAGGGAGAATTGGACATTTCCATAGCACTCCCATCCCAGTGGGCTCAGAGCCAGGAAATTAGTCTGGCATTAAACTACTCCCCGGAACACTTAGGAAGAGGTGGAGGAGGAGAGTGGCAGCGGCTCTTGAGTGGGTCTGGAGTCCTTCCATTTCTCTGGCCTCTGCTGCCCTAACCATGGCAATAGGAAGGCCTTGGACTCAGTCAGCAGAGCCCCCATTCTTGCAGGCCCACAGAATCAGGTGCTAACCATGGGGCCTAGGCATGAAATATGGGGACAGTGGAACATAGAGCATAGGGTCCAGACCTCTGCCATAGACTAACATAAGTCTATGGGAAGGAAGATGGGCACTGAGGACCATGCTGCCCTCTCTGGCCATACCCCACTCCCTGGGCCTCAGTGCCAAGCACAAAGGGTCACAGGATGTACCTAGCTGAGCAATTGCCTCCCCCTGTTCTCCAACCCCAGCCTGGAAATGCTGGTTCTGCTCTGCCTCACACCTTCCCAGGACCCACAGCCGGAAAGAGCATTGGTCCAGAAGTAGCAAATGCCTCCCATCCCCTAAGCAGATGGAAGTATTATTGCTGAGGCTCAAGTGGGAGGGAGCCGGGAACATCCCACACACCCAGACAGCTGAGCACCAAAGCCTAGAAAGTCTGAGGCGCCCACAGCAGAGGCTGGGTACGGCCTGCTGGCTTCCCCTGCTCTCACCTGAGTGGGAACAATGACGGAGCTCAGCTTAGTCAGTCCACAGCAGCCACCACCATGCCTCCTTCCTCCCCTTAGCCCATGCCAGCAGGCCCGGCGGAGGGGTCCTGGGCCCTGGCAGGTAGGATAGGAGGCCCAACATCTGGGATAGAGTTTGGAGATGTCAGAGGCTCCCATAGTCCAACCCCTGGTCACCTATGGCTCCAGGGAAAGGCCACATGCTCCTGTGAAAGCCAGTCTCAGTTGACAAGGCATCTCATCAGGCAGCTGGGGGGGTGGGGGACAGCACAGGACTATGTAACAGGTGCAGTGTAGCCCTTCCTTGTAAATGACTTNAAGACACTGTAAAATAAAACCTACATTGAGCCCTAGAAACTATATAGGTGCCAAATCAAGCACCCATGTTCTGCCCATTCCTGTTGGAACACAGACCTTGCGATGGGATCTGGTACTTGGGAAAGCAGATGCNCCTAAGGACCACAAGGAAGCTGCTTTTGCAAAAGTTACTATTTTTTACTAGTTCCTATTACTAGTTTTTATTCATTCATTCATTCATTCATTTGTTTATTTTTGAGGCAGGGTTTCTCTGTGTAGACCAGGCTGTCCTGAAACTCACAGAGATCCTCCTGCCTCTGCCTCCCAAGTGCTGGGATTAAAGGTGTGCACCACCACAGCCCAGCCAGTTCCTGTTATTATCGAACCACTCTGTAGAGTGCCAATCACTGTGCTGAGGATCTGGGAGTCTGGGGTTGGAGGACAGGGAGACCCCTAGGCTTGGTACACACAATGACCCTTTGTGCTATGCACTGAGGCCCAGGGGGCAGGGTATGGCCAGAGGGGGCAGCATAATCTTGGGTGCCTATGTCACCTTCCTGCTCTGTATTCTAGACTGTGACAGAGGTCTGGGCCCCACCCTCTGTGTTCCACTGTCCCCATTCATTTTATAGCTCAGGCTAGCCCAGAACTCATAGCAATCCTCCTGCCACAGCCTCCCAATTACTGGGATTACAGGCCTGAGGCACCACACCCAACTAAAAGGCCTTTTCAACTGCCCTTTAATTTGCTTTTCCTTCTCAAAATAAACTGGGCAAAGACCAGGCCCAATCAAAGAGCTCTCAGCAGAGGGCAGGCAATTGTCTGTCCACTGGCATTCATAGTGCCCTGTGCAGACCCAAAGCCTGGTTATGCATTTGCTGCAAAAATGAACCTCAGAGACATAACCTCTGGGAAAACAATGTATTTTACAAGCACCAAGAGATGATCCTGGGTCTATCAGAGTATTTCTTATAAGCTAATAGGCCTGTGTCCAATCCCAGACCCAGCAGTGCAGGCAGCGCACAACACAAACAGGAAATGAGTGCCTACACTGACCACAGGGAAGGCAGAGCCCCTGAGTTGTTTAGGTACAGGGAAGGAGATGGAAGTACCTAGCCTGGGATGTGACTGAGGCCAGCCAGGCTGGTTTGTTGGTACTGTTGTTTGGTTGATAGGTTTTGTTTCACTTTTTTCTACCTGTAATTACTTTTAAACAAATTACTTTGGTGAAACAGACACTGGTGAACACAACAGCCCTCCCCAGCTCCCTAACATGACTCTTGGCCCACAGGAAGGGAGAGACTTGGGCCTGAAAAGGACAGTTCTTCCTGCCTGGCTAGGAGGAAAAAAGAAACCTTTTCATAGGCCAGGGGCAGTGCAGGCCAAAGGAGTTGGTCATCTCTAGCCAGGCCAGGACTCTGGGTCTAAGCCCAGATTGCCTCCACTAGCGAGGAGGCCTGGTGTTCACATGTTCGATGCACGCAGGTGGGGCTCTGTGGAAGCACACCTAGAGGTGTACATTCTCCAGCTGTTGTCAGCCAGCACCACTGAGGGCTCATGAGGGCACCGAGGGCACATAGAAAGCACGAGGGACCCAGCAGCTGACTGACTAGCCTAGGGAACACACCCACAGGCAGCTTCCAGAATTTAGGCAACAGACGGTGCCACTCTGCCGTGATGCCAGCTGCTGCTGCCCCTTGCCCACTGATACTGACCCTACCCAGAGAGGANGCCACAAAGCCTGTGGAGAACTTGCCCTGGGGCTCAAGGGAAAATATAAACAGGTTCTGCCTACCCTCACCTAACCAGGAAGGGCCTCCTGCCTCTAGTCCCTCCACCAGCCTCCAAAACTCCGNGTCTGTCACCCTGGTGGCCCTGGCCTGGCAGCTTCCTCAGAAGGATGGCAGCAGGAACTCCACACCCACAGAGACCATTCAGTATTACCATCCCTCAGACACTGGGGCCTCCCTTGCTCAGACAGGAGCCTGGGGTGGATAGCACATTCCTGCCAGAGCCTGGAGCCCTGCAAACGGGATTCAGGACTCTGCTGGCCTCACTGAAGTGCGTATCTAATGGGTGAGGTGGGCCCAGCCAGGGCCTCTCTTGTGGTTCCTACCATGGATAANTCTTCCTCAGGTCCCTGGCCCAATCTCAGTCCCAGCATTGAGCTATATTCTCTTGAAGAAGAGTTTGCTGACTGACAGCCTCTGCCAGGACCAGGGAACTCAACAGGGATCTGAGATTTCCAACAGGCTGGGAGTCAGTGTGACTTTTTCTGCCTTCCTAGGCTTACAACCATGCTTGTAAGATGTGTCCATCATCCTCTTTATCTCTACCCCTCTCTTAGGTAAAGGCTGGGCGGTCAGGAGCCTGCACTGAGGAGCGTGTGTGTATCTGCATTTCCTGAACTCTTAGAAGGAAATGACCAAGCTCAGTTGCAGGGCTCAGGGAAGCTAAGTCCCTGAGCCCCACGTGTCTTCCTCAGCCTCTTTTCTCCCTGCGGGTCAACTGGATGGTATCGCTCTTCAGCTGTGCCCAAGTGGAGCCAGAGACTATGGACTTCGGCAATCAGCACGGAACCAGGCCACCAAGAGAGGGGCCAAGAGGAGGCAGTTCCTCCCAAGCCAGGCTTTTCTCTAGCCTTACCAAGCCAGGCAAAGGTTGTGTGGACCCTGGGCAAACAACCATGTGGTACTTGCCCTGTTACAGGAGTGGGAACAGGACTTCTCTAAGAAATACCCCCAAAGTCCCCCACCCCGGACTCCCGCTCCGTGTACTCGGTTCTCCACCTAGGCCTCCAGCCAAGGGACAGGAAACAGCCCAGGCGAAGGCATGTGGGCAAGCCTGCCCTACCCTCACTCCACCCAGTGCAGACAGGGTGGGAATCAGAGGCTGCATGGGGAGGGTATAGGGTCTCTGGTCCTTTCAAATTCCTGGACTCTAGGATTCGGCCNGGACCATCTCGGTGAGGTCCTGACACGTGTGACCCAGAAAGGAGAAGCGGAGTGCCCTAGGTCTGCGTGCTGCGCGGACACACCCCCAAGCCGGGCGGACTTAGGCAGCGCGAGGGCGGGGCGTGCCAAGGCCCGTGGCCTGCAGCACGTACGCTAGCGACCCGGGGGTGGAGTCTGGGGACAGAGACCTGGAGCCTCGGTACCCCCGAAGGAGATTGGCTGGACTCNTATCCCCAGGTCCCAGGGCGAGGGACGGCAGACGAGCCGAAGGAGCCCGAGGACAGGCAGAAACCCCGGATCCATCCATAAACACGCCTTCGCGCCCCATCACCTTGCGCATCGCCGCCGCTGGTCAGCACTCCGATGGCCTTGCCAGCCCCCGACATCCGCAACTTCTCCAGGTCCACGGTGGCCATGGTGGCAGCGGAGACCGGAGCCCGAGCTCCTCTCCCGCCNCTCTACGTTCCGCGCCGCTGTCGCCTGTCCCCGCCCTGTGCCGCCGCCAGTGCGCCCAGTTCGTCCCGCCCCGCTCCGGCTCCGCCCCCAGTGCAACGCTTGACTGACAGGCTTCGAGACCTGGTAGCCCCTCTGGTGGCTGCCGGAGAGAGTGAAGCGCTACAGCGCTTCAAAGGGCGGAGCGCAGGCTACAAATGCCTGCCTAGCAGTTTACGAACCAGCAGTCCCCAGCCACACAATCTTGCTCCCCAGCCACCCAGCAACTAGGATCAACGTCCCCGCCAAGAGAATCCACCACCTGTGCCTGACTGAAGTTTCTGAGCATATGGAGTTCATGGTACAGCAAGCTGGTTTTACAACTGTCCAGGTGCTGTTAAAGAAAACCTGTAGCCAAGTCTCACAGGCATTTTAAATCCCATTTGGCCAGGATCCTGGGCCTGCCCGGGGGTGCAGGTGTGGCTCAGGTGAACATTCCTCAGCAGCACCTTGACTCCGAGTTAGACTTGCCATGGTCTCCTTCGAGCTGCAAAACAAAACTAAACAAAAACAGGCAAAAGCTGCAGTTATGTCTGGGAGTTCTCTAAACGGTGACCACAGTTACCCTCCGCCCTCCACAACTGCTGGATGTAGCTGCGGGATTTGGAGGGGCAACCACGTGACATCGGCTCATCCTTACTTCAGGGGGATTAGCTAAACTTGTCCGCGAACCCTACCCTCGCAGCCCATAGAGAGCTCCTGTTTTCGGGGAGTGACCTTTGCCTGGGGCATAGAGTAGGGAAGCGGTCCCCCAAGATTGGTTAGAGAGATTCAAAGCTGATGGGGGAGGGGCCAGATCCAGGACTCTAAGGAAAAGTACCCACAGTCCAGAGCCCTGGATCTGGGGTGTCATGGATAGGCGTGGCCTCCGGGGATGAAGGCACCTGGGTGCATGAGGTATCTATGTAAGTGCCACCATCTGATCCTGATGGTTTACGCTTTTTGCCTGCTTCTGCTATGTTTGGTNTTGGTTTTTCAAGATCGGGTTTCTCTGTGTTACAGCTCTGGCTGTCCTGGAACTCACTTTGTAGACCAGGCTGGCCTCCAACTCACAGACATCTGCCTGCTTCTGCCTTCCAGTGCTGGGATTAAAGGTGTGTGCCAACACCGCCCGGCTTTGTTTTTTGGTTTTTGTTTTTTTTTTTTAAGATTTATTTTTATTGCTGAGCTGTGGTGGCCCACACCTTTAATTCCAACACTGGGAAGGCAGAGGCAGGTAAATCTCTGAGCTCAAGGCCAACCTGGTCTACAGAACAAGTTCCAGAACAGCCACAGCTACACAAAGAAACCGATGGGCACAAAAGGAATGAAGGAAAGAAGGAAGGGGTGGGCCACTTAACTCAAGTTCTAAGAACATAACAGAGCCTTTGTGTGGGAAAATGTTTTACTGGGTTGGAGGGATAAACCTTTTCATAATCATATAAGGTGGGGGAGAGAAAAGGGAGTTAATTCCTTGTTGTAAGCCCAAGTTTTACAGTATTTGGTAGAAAATACTAATATTTGCTGTTGCTTGCAATGGGCTAGAAACATCAGGAAAGAAGCATAAAAGATATATATATGTTAAGTTTCAAACCCCAGACAAATGGCTGAGGTGCCTATTTAATATATCAAAGCAGACCTGGCCACCTGGTTCTCCCAGCATCCCTCAGTCCCCACCTGTTAACAGAATATAGCTGGCATACCCCGCCCTCTACCCTAAACTCTCCAGCCAAGGGGCTGGGCTGCCCTTCCCCCAGGGCAGGATTCCCTACGTAATCCAGACATTTTGGTCACCTCTTTGCTTTTGGACCTTTGGCCTCGTGGCTTATGCACTGAGTTCTCTCTCTCCCCTCCCCTTCTCCCCACATGGCCCAGCTCAGTCTGGTCATGTTATGTCCACTCTGGATTTTCCCTGTGCCTGTCTCTACCTATGCTTGTCCACATATCTATAATAAACTTTCTCCTTTGTCATACTTAGGAGCAGTCATGTCCTTTTCTTTCCTTTTTAATTTTTTTATTCAATATGCAGATTACAGAGCCCTCACAAGTAGCCCCTGGACTGATGTTTTTGGTCATTATTTTCTTGTAATCTTAGCACCTATGTGTATATACATGTGTGCCCTCCTGCTTTGTTGGTTTGTTTGTTTTTGAGGCAGGGTCTCTCTATGTAGCCTTGACTGACCTGGAATTCTCTATGTATACCAGGCTGACTTTGAACTCACAGAGATCCACCTGCCTCTGCAAAGGCATGTGCCACCACTCCTGGCTCCCACTTGTATTCTTAAAAAACAATGAGATTCCATTTCACACTCATTAAGACAGTCACTAGGTAGTTATCAATCTATAAATGACAAAGGCTGATGAGGGATGGTGTCATTGGAGCCCTTTGTCATTGATCACAGAAAGGGAATGGTCTGATGGATCCTCAGACTTAAACACAGACTCACCATCTGATGGAGGCCTACTGCAGGACTTGATCCCTGTTCTCCATGCTACAGGGCCCCTGCTGTCAGACTCTGCCCTGTGAAGCATGTCAGCCCTAGCTGCCCACATGAGGGCCACAATCTGCTGGGTTTTACTTGTGGCATGTGTGTTCTGTCTCACGGACTGGGGAATCAGTAAAACCTGCAGCCCAAAGTTCAGGGGACTAGAGATTGGGCCTGTTATGATTAATTTGGCTATCCAGAAGGCAGTGGGCGGCCTCCTGGGAATTAGCACTCTCCAGCAGTCAGGAGCAAGTTACTAAACTCACAAGGGAAAAGGTATAAACTCCACCTCTGTGAGAGCCCAAAGTGTGTGGCCCTGTTTCAAAACCACCAGCAGACCCTTCTGGGGCAGGGACATGCCAGGGCTGCTGAGATCCTAAGACTCAGGCCAAGGTCAAAGGACAAGGCCCTTACTAAATCCTGGACTGGGCTGCAGGGGAGGAGGGGCTGGAGGTGAAGGTAGGGCATGGTCACAATGAGGGTGGGGTTGAAGTGTGGACAAGGCTTCTGGTGTTCAGTGTTCAGAATCCCTAGAGTCAAGGCTGCTTGTGGTCAGGAAAGTAGTCATCCTCCTTCTCAACACTGGAAGGGCCATCTAACTGTCAGAAAGTCAAAGCCTTGCTCTAAGTAACACCCACATCCTCACTTTCGGCAGCACAAGGGCCAAGGAAGAAGAATTTCCTCAGACAGTTTTACTCAGGGCAAGTCAGAGATAGACTATTTTCTCAAGTTGGCCTGGCCTCCAGATGAAAAGGGGGCTGAGAGAGGTCTCCATGGTTAAGAGCACTGGCTCTTCTTGCAGAGGACTGGGGCTTGGTTCTCAGCATTCACATGAAGGTTCCTAACCACACATAACTCTGGTTCCAGGGGATCTGACACCTTCTTCTGACCTCNGAGGGCACCAGGCACACATGTGGTAGACAGACATACATGCAGGCAAACAGTCATACACATAAAATAAATTCCTAGAGGAGGAGGGAGGATGGAACAATGGCAGGTGTCAGGCCACCCTCAGTGAGAAAGTACCTTGCCATAAGTGATGGACTGTAACCTGGAATTGTAGGCCAAATATATCCTANGTGCTTTTCATCAGGANCTTTTTATTATTATTTGACTTTTTTCTCATAAGCCAGGCATAGTGACCCATACCTTTAATCCCAGCACTCAGGAGGCAGAGGCAAGTNGATCTNNGAGTTTGAGGAGTTGAAGNACGCTGTCATTGAATGANCAGTCATTCTACCAGTTTCTTCAGCAGAATAATAGTATTAGGTTTTCCCTAGGCCACNACCTATCAGTCTTAGGTTCTTGGCCACTTTAGCAGTGTCAGGCATGGGTTCCATCTCACGGAGTAGGCCTTAAATCCAATCAAAAAGCAGTTGAAAAAAAGAGGCTATGAATTTGAAGGAGAGTAGGGAAGGGGTCTATGGAAGGTCTTGGAGGGAAGAGAGGAAAGGGAGAAATGTTTTTTTTTTGTTTTTTTTTAATTATTATTAAAACATTCGATGTACAACTGCAGGAGAGATAATATACAGATAGTTTGAACATAAATAGAGGTACAAANTNTTATCCTAATAGTGAAATNTTTCACTNAAGCTTGCCCAGTGACTGGGCAAAACCCAAACTTATTTTATGCTACAGTCATCCTAGGGTCCTTCCTGCTAGGTAGCCTCCCTGGATCTGTGGGTTGCAGAGTGATTGTCCTTTGGTTTATATCTAGTATCCACCTATTAGTGAGTACATAGCATGTTTGTCCTTCTGNGTCTGGGTTACCTNACTCAGGATGATATTTTCTAATTCCATCCATTTGCCTGCAAATATCATATGGTCATTGTTTTTCTCTGCTGAGTAGTACTCCATTGTGTAAATGTACCACATTTTCTTGATCCATTCTTCAGTTGATGGNCATCTAGGTTGTTTCCAGGTTCTGGCTATTACGGGGAGAAATGTTTTAATGAATCATAACCTCAAAAAATTTTGTTCAAATGTTTGGTTCCTCCCATAACACGTGTGCCACTATTGCACCAGTATATTTTGCAGGCAGATTGATGTTGTAGATTGCAGTGTTTGTAGCTGGGTTGATAATTACCTTTCTCCTCTAGTAGCTGTCTCTTATACACATCTAGATGTGTATAAGAGACAGGCCTTAGACAGCACCTGTATCTGGTTTAATTACTCACCCTCCAGTTCCCTGGAGACTGGCTGGGTCAGGGAGGATCAGGACCATTCACTGAGGACTCAGGGCTACAGCATGCTTAGTGGGAGTCTGGATAGGGCCTGTCTCTTATACACATCTAGATGTGTATAAGAGAAAACATTCGATGTACAACTGCAGGAGAGATAATATACAGATAGTTTGAACATAAATAGAGGTACAAAGTCTTATCCTAATAGTGAAATGTTTCACTGAAGCTTGCCCAGTGACTGGGCAAAACCCAAACTTATTTTATGCTACAGTCATCCTAGGGTCCTTCCTGCTAGGTAGCCTCCCTGGATCTGTGGGTTGCAGAGTGATTGTCCTTTGGTTTATATCTAGTATCCACCTATTAGTGAGTACATANCATGTTTGTCCTTCTGNGTCTGGGTTACCTNACTCAGGATGATATTTTCTAATTCCATCCATTTGCCTGCAAATATCATATGGTCATTGTTTTTCTCTGCTGAGTAGTACTCCATTGTGTATATGTACCACATTTTCTTGATCCATTCTTCAGTTGATGGGCATCTAGGTTGTTTCCAGGTTCTGGCTATTACCTGTCTCTTATACACATCTCCCTCCCGCCTCAACTCCCTCAGTGCTAGAATTAGGCCTTAGACAGCACCTGTATCTGGTTTAATTACTCACCCTCCAGTTCCCTGGAGACTGGCTGGGTCAGGGAGGATCAGGACCATTCACTGAGGACTCAGGGCTACAGCATGCTTAGTGGGAGTCTGGATAGGGCAGGTTAACTCATGAATGTGTAGGGAGACCTTCCGTCTGCTCTTGCCCAGTTTGACCATCTGCTTGATGGCAGAAACACCCAGGTCCCCATCTATCACCCACACATTGTCCACAATAACCCTTACTTGCACTCCCACCAGAAGCCTGTCTCCATGCTCCTGGCTCAAGATATGGTTAAGAGTCACTGTGAAACACAGGCTCTGCAATGTCANTGCAGAGCCCAGTGGGGGCAAGGCTCTGCTCAGAGGCAGGCAGGCATGGTGACTGAGGAGGGGCTCTGTCTCCATAGCACAGAAGCCGTGTCTGCCACCAGCTACATCAGGGAGACTTTGACCTTGCCCTGCAACGTGGGCAACCTTTGAGATCGGCTAGGTTTGGTTTGNTTCTCACCTGTCTTTCATTTTGCTCTGGGAAATTTCAAGCATGGTTATCAGAGCCAGAAGCAACTCTGAGAGCAGGGAGAGGAGCAGGGGTGGGTGGGAGCTAGAGGCAGAGGAGCTAGGGTGAAGTGACTGGAGGCGGGGAGGTGGCACATGAGTGGTGATATTCTTGGGAAGCAACAGTGGGGATAAAGAGAAGGCAACTGATGTGTAAGACATGTAGGAGGGCTATTTGGGGATCAGGGATGCATAAGNGCAGGGTGNNGGAGGGNTGGATTCACACCGCAAGGGTCAGCAAGAGCCAGGGCTGGAGGTTCTTACCTCTGGAGGCCTGTCACTCAAACAGGGCTGCTCTCTCCACTGCCTTCCAGGCCCCATCTCCAGCCCCTCTGGAGGACAATGAGTCTAGAGATAGTGATGAGGACAGGAGAGTCAGGACTGACTGCTACCTCCTCACAAAAGGCGATGTTCAGGCCATTCACCAGGCAGAGGTGTGTTTAGGCTGCCCTATGCTGGACAGATGGACACATGGGNCTCCAGGCTCAGGCACAGCCTGGTGGGCATTGCCCAACCCATGTGCAGCTGATAAAGCACTGGTCACAGGCCTGTCAGTCATTTCTCTAGAATCNTGTTGTTGGAGTTGGAGAGATGATTCCATAGTTAAGAGCACTGCCTGCTCTCACAGAGAACTCGGGGTTAGTTCCCAGCACCCATATGGTGGCTCACAACCACCTGGAACTCCACTTCCAGGGGATCAGACACTCTCTTCTGAATTCCAAGAGCACCAGGCATGAATGTGGTACATAGACAGACTTACATGCAGGCAAAATACTTGTACACATAAAAATAAAATAGAATTTTTTAAATTTTAAAACCATTTTTTAAATTTTTGTTTGTTTGTTTGTTTGTTTTGAGACAGAGTTTCTATATGTATCCTTGGTTGTCCTGGAACTTGCTTTGTAGACCAGGCTGTCCTCGAATTCAAAGATCAGCCTACCTCTGCCTCCTGAGTGCTGGGATTAAGGTTGTGTGCCACCACCTCCCAGTTTACACACACATTTTTATGAGCTTAAGTTTCATGCCTTAGTTAGGGTTTCTATTCCTGTGATAAAACACCATGACTAAAAGCAAATTGAGGAGGACAGGGTTTATTTCACCTTACAGGTCACACTCCGTCATTGAAGAAGTCAGGGCAGGAACTGAAGCAAAGGCCATGGAGGAACACTGCTTACCGGCTTGCTACAACCTGAGACTACCTGCCCAGGGCTGACACCACCCACAGTGTGCTGGGCCCTTCTACATCATTAATCAAGAAAATGCCCCAAAGACTGGCCCACAGGCCAATCTAGTAGGAGCATTTATCTCAGTCGAGNTTCCCACCTTCCCAAATGACTCTAGCTTATGTCCAGTTAACATAAAACCAGCCAGAACACAGGGAAAATACCCATGCACATAACATAAAAATAAATAAAATATTAAAAANCGTCAACAAAACTCAGTTCCCATCTATTTTCCCTACCAAGCTCATGCTTACTTTGTTTTTAGTATCTGAATAAATGCCGCGCCCCCTGGTGGCGCTGTGTCCTCACTGCTAGAGCTGCAGCCCTACAGCGTGAGCCAACCTTCAAAGCTGTCTTCCCAACCCCCAACCTCAGGCAACGATAAGGCTGTCTCTTATACACATCTAGATGTGTATAAGAGACAGGCCCAAGGGTGGCCCCACTCTCATTGGGCTGGGCCCTCCCACAGTGATCACTAATTAAGAAAATGCTCTACAGGTTTGCCCACAGGCCAATCTAGTAGGGGTGTTTTCTCAGTTGAGGTTTCTTCTCACGTGGCTCTAGTTTGTATCAAGTTAACAAACAAACTAACTAACTAACTAACCTGTCTCTTATACACATCTAGATGTGTATAAGAGACAGCCCCCTGAAGTGCCCATTATTCCAGGGGACCCTTCAAGTCCTCACATCACCAACAATTTCCAGGAGCTGAGACCTCTTCCAAACAGCCTAAGACAGGATCTGGGCACTGCAGTCATAAGGCAGGGATGCTGGCCAGCTGTGCTTTTCACCCAGGAACAATTCAGGGCCAGGCCTACAAGCCCCACTGTGCAGCCTGTGGGGGAGTGGTTTCCAGCAGTGCTGGCTTTGCCAAGGCCAAGTGGGCTCAACATCTTCTAGATTCTTTCATCTGCTTCCCCAGTGACCCTCACCAGGACTTGGGGGGTCCCACATAGGTACCTCAGTGGGGACCAGAATTGCTCAGAGCTATTAATACCCAGTCCTGGGCAGCCCAGCACAAAGTCCAGTGCAGGGCTTGTTGCCCCACACACACACACACAAACACACACACACACACACACACATACACACGCGCGCGAGCGCGCGCGCGCAGAGGAAGAGACAGAGACAGACACATAGAGCGAGAGAGCAGACTCGAGGATGAGGGCACTTTAAACTGACTCAGCAGGATTCTTGCTCAAACTAGTCAGGCAGTGGTGATGCACACCTTCAGTCCCAGCACTTGGGAGGCTGAGGCAGGTAAATCTACTGAGTTTGAGGCCAGCCTGGTCTACAAAGCAAGTTCCCGGACAGTCAGGGTTGTAACAGAGAAACCTTGTCTCGAAAAAACAAACCAAGTGGAACAGGGACAGAGGTCAGGGCTGAGGCAAAATCTAGAACCAGAGCCTGATTCCAGTTTGCGAAAATCTGCGCCCTAAACAAATGAGTGGAAGTCCTAATCTCAACATTGTTGCATACAGAGACAATTGTTATTTTGTTGTTTGTTTCTGAGACATTGTATCCTGTAGCCAAAGCTGCCCTTGAACACGGATCCTCCGGTTTCCACCTCCCAAGTGGTAGGTTGTGGTGTTACATTGTGTACCCTAATAAAATTTCCTGAAGCTCAGAGAACAGAACAAGCCACTAGATTAAACAGAGGCCAGGCAGTGGTGGCACACACCCTTAATCCTAGCACTTGGGAGGCAGAGATCTGTCTGGATCTCTGTGAGTTCAAAGCCACCCTAGATTACATGAGATTGACTCAGTNTAGGAGAGAAACAGAGCCAGGCAGTGATGGCACACACCTTTAATCCCAGTACTTGGGAATCACCCGCCTTTAATCCCAGCATGAGGAAGGAAGTGATGGCTGGGCAGGGAAAGGTATATAAGGCATGAAGAGACAGGAACTAAAGCCCCTTTTGGCTGAAGTCCTTTCTGCTAGAGGCCTTTCAGCNAAAGAACTTTTTTCGGCTGAGGACTCAGGCTTTCAAACAGANGATTTGTGGAGTTGTCGAGGTGAGATGTAGAAGTGGCTTGTTCCTTTGTCTCTCTGATCTTTCAGCATTTACCCCAATATCTAGGTCTGGGTTTTTAATTACAAGACCATTTAAGATTTGTGCAACAGTAGGTTACAGGCATACATCTTCACCCAGCTTAGAGATGAAGGCCCTTTAAACAGTTTACAGTCTAACACATGAGCAGATCGTTTACACACTGTGGTGATTATATTGTGTCCCCCAAAATATTATGTACCCTAATAAAACTTATTTGGGGTCAGAGAACAGAACAGCCACTAGATTAAACATAGAGGTTAGGCAGTGGTAGCACACGCCTTTAATCCTAGCATTCCCGAGGCAGAGATCCATCCAGATCTCTGAGTTCAAGGCCACGCTAGAAACAGCCAGGCATGGTGGCACACACCTTTAATTCCAGCACCTGAGATCTCATGTCNTTGCTTGAGAAAGACACATGCCTTTAATCCCAGAAAAGTAGTGGCAGGAAGCAGAAAGGTATATAAGGTGTGGAAACCAGAAGCTAGGGGCCTCTTAAGCTTTCAGGCTTTGAGCAGAGTGGAGCTGAGATTCATTTGGGTAAAGACTCAGAAGCCTGCAGTCTGAGGAAACAAGATCAGCTNAGGAGTTGGCAAGGTGAGGTTGGCTGTGGCTTGTTCTGTCTCTCTGATCATTCAGAATTTACCTCAATACCTGGCCTGGTGTTTTCAATTAATAAGACCGTTTAAGATTCGCTCTACAACACACATTGTCATTTACCGCAATTTTACACGACACAGTAACTGATCTTTTCTTTTTAAATGTCTTAAGTCCCCCTGCCACCTCAGCTCTCAGAAAGAACATGAGAGGCTAAGACTCTGCCTCGCACTGACTGTATAAAACGCATTGACATAACAGCTCAGTTAATTCCTAGTTCAGAGTTTTGCATGAAGGAAAAAAAATCCTACCCTGACATATTGACAAAAGGACAGAAAATGAGTCTACAGACCGCAGGAGCTATGTGACTAAAAATACTTTGTCAATCACCAGTTAAGAAATGGAGAAGGTTCAGCTGGAGAGAGGGCTCAGCAGCTAAGAGCACCTGTTGCTCTTGCACAGGACTGAGGTTAGGTTCCTAGCACCCAGATGGTGGCTTACAACCATCTGTAACTTCAGTTCTGGGAGATCTGATGCCCTCTTCTGACCTCTGTGGATACCAAACTTGCGTGTGGTATGCAGACACATATACATGCAGGCAAAACACTCATGTAGCCGGAAGTTTCTCTGGTCCAGCCCCATAGCCGCTTATAAAATAATTGCTCAGAGGTTTAATATTAATTACGAATTGTATGGCCTNTGGCTCAGGCTCATTATTAACTAGCTCTTATAACTTAATTCAACTCATTTTTATTAATCTATGTGTTGCCATGTGTTCTGTGGCTTTACTTGTGTTTCATTACATGTTGCTGCTTGGATGGTGGGTTGGTGTCTCCCTTTCCCAACTCTGCCTTTCTTCTCTCACTATCTCTTTTGGATTTTCCTGCCTGGCTCCTATCCTGCCCTGCCATAGGCCAATGCAGCTTTATTTATTATCCAATGGGAGCCACACATATGCACAGCATACAGAAAGATATCCCACAGCACACTCATACACATTAAAAAAAATCAATATGTTTAAAAGCATTTTTTAAAGAAATCTGACTCTAGATTGGTCCCATGACCACAGGGTTAAACCATGTTGTGGTGATTATATTATGTCCCCCAAAATATTGTGTACCCTAATAAAACTTATTTGGGGTCAGAGAACAGAACAGCCACTAGATTAAACATAGAGGTTAGGCAGTGGTAGCACATGCCTTTAATCCTAGCATTCCTGAGGCAGAGATCCATCCAGATCTCTGTGAGTTCAAGGCCACACTGGAAACAGCCAGGCATGGTGGCACACACCTTTAATTCCAGTGGCACACACCTTTAATTCCAGCACCTGAGATCTCATGTCTTTGCTTGAGAAAGACACATGCCTTTAATCCCAGAAATGAGTGGCAGGAAGCAGAAAGGTATATAAGGTGTGGAAACCAGAAGCTAGTAGGCCTCTTAAGCTTTCAGGCTTTGAGCAGAGTGGAGCTGAGATTCATTTGGGTAAAGACTCAGAAGCCTGCAGTCTGAGGAAACAAGATCAGCTGAGGAGTTGGCGAGGTGAGGTTGGCTGTGGCTTGTTCTGTCTCTCTGATCATTCAGAATTTACCTCAATACCTNGCCTGGTGTTTTCAATTAATAAGACCGTTTAAGATTCGCTCTTACACCATGTCAATGCAGTTAACAAGTGGCAGCTGGATGCCTCAGATTCTTGTGGGGGTCTGGCTACACCTATAGTCTGTCTTGGAGGGTGGTAAGCAATTAAGCAGTGAAGGGTTACAGATGGCGAAGTTCAATCTCCCCTGGGCTGAGCTCTATTTATAACTTAGCATATGTAAAACACACTATACATAAAATTAAGGCAAGAATAGTAATTCATCAAGAGACCTACCTGTGCAAGAGCAAGCAAGGCTCATGACTCCCTGGCTAGCCTCCCGAGCCCAACAGAGGCAGCTGTTTCTCGGGGTGGCCACCAGGTGGCATTGAGGTCACGGACAAGAAGGCTCTCAAAGGTTCCAGTCTCTCTTCCCTTACTTGACAGTCCTTGTGTGTGACTGGCATGTGGTGGCAAGCCAACATTCACATCAGAGTCGTCCTAGGAGCTACCCTGGGACTCGGGGCTGCTTTCTGTAAATTCTGTCTGTCTATCTGAAGTCTGCAAATTATTCTTCTTGCCGGGCCGTGGTGGCNCACGCCTTTAATCCCAGCACTCGGGAGGCAGAGGGAGGTGGATTTCTGTGAGTTCAAGGCCAGCCTGGGCTACCGAGTGAGTTCCAGGAAAGGCGCAAAGCTACACAGAGAAACCCTGTCTTGAAAAACCAAAAAACAAAAAAAAACCAAAAAATTATTCTTCTTGAAGATTGCCTCCTTTTGAAACTGGAGGATCTCGGGGATGTAGAGCAGTCTTTTGGAACCTGATTTGCTGCTCCCAAGACTGGCTGCACTATTTCAGTTTGTTGAGAGTCTTGGGATGTCAGTCTGGTGCCCTCTGNGATAGTGCTCTTCCCATCNTATTGGCTGCATCCTCTCATTAGACTGCTTGCCTGTCTCCACAGCAACTGTGCTATGGACATCCTTGAATCGGAACACGCCATATTATTGTTTTAGTTTTCCTCTATGGCTTGCAATCTTTTTGCTAACTTTGGCCCTCGTTTTATCTTCTTCACCTATGCTTGTCCAGGCTGAACATCTAGAACGGACTTAGAGCATCCTGGAGCAANAAAGCTCTTTGGTTTGGGATCAGTGGCCAGGCACTCATTCATTTGCCTGTGTCCTCAGGCCTCCTTCCTGTCAGCTCTGTGTGTCTAAGGACCCATCTTGAAGGGGCTGGTGGCAGGGCACCATGGTGAAAGCCATGGCAATGATGGTGGGGGCTCAGTCTTTAGTAAAACAGGAGATTGGGTCCAGAGACACTGCCAGTAATCTCAGCATTCACAGTGCTAAGGCAAGAGGGTGGAGAGCTAGAGGCTAGCCTGGGCTACATAGTAAGACCCTGTCTCCGACAATAACAACAAAAGGCGATCCAGGCACATACACACATGGGAGGTGCCGCGAAGAGACCACCGGTAAGCCATGGGGAGTAGCCACCTGCCCATACCTTGAAGGAGTTCCAGCCACCAGGGGCAGCAGAGCCCATGTCTGTTATGTAAGCACTGCTCTGCAGTCCTGATCATGGCAGTCCCATTCCACTCAGGAGAAGGCAGGCTTAACTGCTCTGTAGCCTGGAACAGCTCTCACACACCAGCTGCCTCGCTCAATTACCCACCTGGTACTCATTCACTCCCCCTATCATGGGCAGGCCCTTGTTTGGGTTCTGGATGAAGGAGACAAACCACCCACAGACAAGAACAAGAGATGCCTTGATAATCCTATGGGCTGCCCGTGGGAGGGCCAGAGAAAATGGGGTGAGGGCTACATGGACCGGGATCTACTCCACCTAAGGGCAGAAAGCTATGTTTCATCACTTTCAAAATACCAGCTAAATGCCGGATGTGGTGACGCACACCTTTAATCCCAGCACTTGGGAGGAAGAGGGGGGCAGATCTCTGTGAGTTCAAGGCCAGACTGGTCTACAGAGTGAGTTCCAGGACAGCCAGGGCTGTTACACAGAGAAATCCTGTCTCGAAACAAAACAAAACCAAAAACCAAAAAGCTAGACTCAATGACGAAGTGAGGCAGGCATATTGTGGGTAGTGGAGGGCTGATGACATACAGGAAGTCCAAGAGGATGGAAGGAAGAGGTGGCTGGAGACTATCCTGCTGCACTTCCCTCTCCCACATAAGTCAAAACACAAGTTTTTGTTTCCTCAAAGAGCCTGTCTATGGGTGGCTTCATGGGGCCAGGACCTGGACTCAGGTCCCAGGTAGGGGCAAGCTGGAGTAAAGGGAAAGGGCTTAGTTTCATGGAGGTCCATGGTCCCTGTAAAAGGGGGGTGAACCTAGATTCGGGTCCTTCTTGGACCCGTCCAGAAAAGCATTCTGGTGATGCCAGGCTCTTTATTGTCCTCCAGGATTCCCAAGCTGAGACACAGGCTACCAGTGCTGCCCTGTAAGGGGAGGCCAGTCCATGGCTGGGAAGGGCTGGAGTTGGTCCCTCCCTCCACTTTTGGGGAGGGGTCATTTGGAGAGGACTCTATGGAACCCTGTCAGTATGACCATGGTGGTGTCTGGGATTNCCTGGGCAGCTTCTTGGCANATCCCAGTCCCCACCACCACCACCACCACCAAAGGTGGTAGACTGGGGACTTTAGCTCTTCATTTTGTCTGTGACCTCCCCCACCAGAACATCTCACAAGGACAGCAGCTGTGTGCTGCAGTCCCGCCTTCTGGATATCNTCCTCCCCCACCACAGTAAACAGGGACCCAGTGCTNACACACAGNCACACAGGCACACACATGCCCACACCCATTCAGGCAGAGCCCNGCTCCATGTGTCCAAGTTTCACAATGTGCAGTTCTGAGCTGANGCTTCTGAGCCCTTCCCTACTTCACCCACCTCCCACANTGAGATGCCAAGTGTGTCTGTGGCACTCATTCTCCAAGTTAGGACGTTCAACTGCACCTGTGACACTCAGTTTCCACACTGAGTTNAAGTGCAGCTGAGTGTAGTGGCGCACACCTTTAATCCCAGCACTTAGGAGGCAGAGGCAGATGGGTCTCTGGGAGTTTGAGGCCAGCCTGGTCTACATAGTGAGATGTTCAAGTGCACCCATGGGACTGAGACCCTTCCGCCCCTTGCTGTCCCCTGCCTCTGACCCTACTTGGCACAGGCAGCTGCCCACTCATGTATGTAACAACAGTGTGGACAAAGGTCGGGTACCAGCTATCCTAGGGGCTGCCTTCATGCTCACCTGCAGCCTTCAGGAGTNCACCTGAGCTGCCCTCACCAGGGTGCCCAGGACCAGGGTGGTCATCACCTCCAGCTACAGTTCCCTACTGGACTATTTCAGGACACACATAGGGACACACAAGCCATATGTCTTAGCTAAGGACACTGGCCTAGCTCTGAACTCCATGCCTGGTAGTGTCTGCAGCCTACCTGGCACTTGGGATATTTCAATATGCTATATAGTTCCCATGGCAGGGGTGGGGAGGCATCTGAGGGCTCTATCTGGAGATGGGGGCAGAGAGAGCTGAAGACTGGGCTTAGCCCTACACTTGGTCAGGGGCTGACAGTCAGAGAAAGGGTCAGAGAGCCAATCTCTCTGACACCAACCCAAACCCCCTCTCTCATTNTAAGAAGAACTTCTAACCAGTCTTATTAATAAACACACGGAACAAGAAATAAGGGTGAAAATCTGACAGAGATCAGAGGAATTAGGAGCAAGCCACCACTCACCATCTCATTGTGATTGTCTAGGTACCAACCCCATGCCCAGTGTCTGTGCTACAGGAAGGTCAAGCCTTCCCCTCTGCACACAGGCTCCCTGCCCTCCCCCAGGGTCCCAAGCCATTGCCCAGCACACCCTTGTCCCCTTCTGATCCCTGCAGTTTCTGGCTTCCCAGTCATCACTTTGTCTAAGGTAGCACTGTTTGCAGGATCTGTGCTGCCCACTAGGATACCACTAGGATATCCCTCTGGAACGTGCCTGGGAAAACACTCAGCAATAGAAGACACACAGCAGAGATTGAATAAAAAAAAAAATGAGTAAATGAAGTGACACTCGAGGTGCCTGAGGTCTCAAGGATGAGAAGCCGGACACATGGCATAGCAAGGACAGGAAGTTCCAAGTGGCAAGGGCCTGGGATAGGACTGAATGATGAGAAGGGGCTTGCACAGGGGGACTGATACAGGGGTAGAGATGGGACAAAGCCAGGCAGGGCTTTGGAGGCCATGACAANGCCTCAGGCTTTGCTCCAAGGGCACACATGCTGGTCACTCCTCCTTGTGCTTCTTCCTCAAGGCTTTCTTCTTCCATAATAGTGAACTCCTTCCACGCTGGCATAACATGAAACACCAGGAGTATGGCTACCCCAAAACAAACATCCACTACAGAGCACCTCAAAGAAGTGACTTTAATTTCAGGACACGGGGTGGCCTTGGGTCCCCACAAAGACCAGGACCATCTGCAAGCTGAATACTGACAGCTGGAACCTGCCAGCTCTTGGTCCTAACCAGCCCAGCTGCTGAGGGGACAGAGCATGTCCTCTCAGAACAGAGTGGCTGCAGGTGTAAGGCAACTCCGCTTCATCCGATGATGTGGAGTGGGGGCCAGTGCTAGGCTGCCCACTCTCCTGGGCCACCTGGGGTCAGGAGGAGAAGGGTGGTGTCTCGGCCAGCGGGCGTGACATGCTCTGGATGGCCCACTGCAGGATGCCGTCAAAGGAGTGCTGGGAGAGGGTGGCATAGACGTTCAGACCAGCTGGACCTCCTCAGAGCTGGTGCCCACTCCACTATGTCTATGGAATTGTGACCATCCTGACATGAAAGTGTCACCCAACCTGACCCTCTAATTCAAGGTGGGAGACTGAGATTGAGGCCCCGTAGGACATGCCAGTAAAGGGAGGACTCCTCATCTAGTGCTTTGCTAGAGCAACATATAATCCTAGGGCTTGGCTATCAGGCTGTCCCTTCCTCTTCTTGGTGGACTACAGGTAGGAGAAAGCCAGCTTATTTCACGNAGGGCTTTGCTTCCTCTCTGCTCAGGAGTCAGACATCCTATCAGGACTAGGAAGTCATGGTGGGGGGTGGTCCTCACGTTTTCAAATGCCCATCCATGCTGTGCCACCCATCTTTTATACTTCCATAGATCTGCCTGTGCATGGCCCACGGCATAGGGCAGTCCTCTGCCCGGATGAGCCTCCCAAAGTGCCAGTGGACCNCCTGGGATGTGGGAATGACCGAAGGAGTTTGTGCCCTTACAATAGATGGAGCCCTAAAAAGGTCTGGCTTCTCAGTAATTCTATCTCCCCGTCTCCTTTCTTTTCAGTTGTTAGAAGAAATGTATTCCTACTATTTCTAAATGTGTGTATGTGTGCGTGTACAGGTGCCTGAGGAGGCCAGAGGCGTCAGATTCCCTGGAGTAAAATTATAAACAGCTATAAGCCACTGGACATGGCTGCTGGGAACCAAACTTGGTCTTTTGCAAGAGCAATACACACTCTTAACCACTGAGCCATTTCTCTGGCCCCTCAGGTCTTTGAGATAGGTTTCATCATGTGGTCCAGACTAGCATCCACCCCACAATCTTCCTACANCTGCCTCCCAAGTGCTGGGAATCCAAGACCTGGGCCACCACACCTGGCCCGACCCGTCCATCTTATGGTGCAGGAACCTGAGTTGGGAGAGGTAAGAGAGAGGTCCCTGAAAGACCACCCTACTATCTCTCCCTCAAGAGTCAAGGGCTTAAGCCCTTCTGGTTCTGAGGTCCTGAGGACAATAGGACTCCCAGGTGCCAGACTCTTGGAAGCGGGAAGAGGNCTACAGGTAGGAGGAAGCCAGCTTATCTCACGTAGGGCTCTGCACCCTGGGGCTCCGGCATGGAAATGGTGATACACTGTTCCGGGAAGAGCAGCTATGGGGGAGGGGCAGCACGGGACTGCTGGGAGCTACCTGACTTGAGGCAGCAAAGGAGCTGAGGGCACAGCCCAGGCCAGGTGACATATTACCTCATTCAGGAGGGACTCCAGATCATCCCTTTGCAGGACAGGCTCATGACCAGCAGAGTCATCCCCCACCTAGAATGAACCAAAGAGTTAACAGTCAACCCACTCTAGCACAGACTGGGGTCCAGAAGCAGGGCTTCAGCTTGCAGAAGCAGCAGCCTGTACCCCTCCACAGAACAAAGTGACACTGAGATCCTCATGCTGGAGGTGCAGGTAGGGTGGGGGTGATCGACCTGTCCTATATACTGCCTGTGGCCTTCAGGGGCCCCCAGAGAGACACAGTGGCCAGNACNCAGCCAGTGTCTCTCTTTGCCTGTCACCAGCTCTCAGTGGTCACATGAGCTGTACTTAGACCTGTGCTCCTAGCTATAGTGACACAGCTCCCAGAGTGCNGGCTCCTATCAGGAGCTCACAGCAAAGCCANTGGGATGGCCCAACTGCCCAATNTCTTCCTTGTTCTGGAAGTGATTTTTCACTTGTCCATCTTCTCTGCTTGTGTCTAGACTCTAGAGCAGTGGTTCTCGAACTTCCTGATGCTTTAACACAGTTCCTCATGTTGTGATGACCTCCAACCATAAAATTATTTTTGTTGCTACTTTATAACTCTAACTTTGATACTGTTGTGAATTATAAGTATCTGGTATTTCCAATGGTCTTAGGCAACCCCTGTGAGAGGTCATTCGACAACCCCAGGGGAGTCACAACTCACAGGTTGAGAACCACTGCTCTAGATGNTCAGCAAAGCTTGNCCCACGCCTTCCTGGGTCCTCCNCCACCAGCAGAATCCTAGTCTCAGTAGGTTCCTATGCAGCCCCCAGATGGTNCTCANCNGCACAGGGCCAGTCTGTGGCNAGGGGCCTGGATTTATCGTGGAGATCTGGAATCTGGCACTGAGCTGTGCATGCGCTCTGCANTCTTGCATAACACATCTTCACAAGATCTCTCCCTCCTACNCATGAGCCCGAGGGACAGCTAGGGGCCCGTGTCTGCCTTGACAGCACTGTGGAATGGCAACTGGTTAGAAGGACCCTGTTCTTTTCTCCCTGGGCCTCAGATCTCCAGCCAGCACTCAGTCCCTGCCCAGCCAGTGAAAATAGGGGTGAAGAGGAGGTCCACCTGGCAAAGGACTGGGGCAGGTGGCTCTTGGGGTCAGCAATAGCTGGCAGTCTTGGCTCTCCTCCCCAATTGGAGTCTCCTCTCCCTCCTCCCCTCTACCCAGGGCAGTAGTTGGTCATCCTGGAGGTCCAGGCCTTCTAATTCCTATTTTCCAACTCAGCAGATGATCTGGCCTCTAGNCGTCTACCAGCTGTCTTGTTTTGGGTTAAGCCAACTGCCCTGTGGGTCCAGAGCTCCCTGAATACAGCAAAGGCCCACGGACTCCCAGGTCCATGGGAACCCAGTACCAACAGTGAGTTCACAGCTATTAAGGGTGTTTCCCTTTAAAATATATCACTTGTTTGTTTCTTTATTTATTTATTTAGTTTTATTGAGTTTTGTTTAGAAAGGGTTTCACTGTGTAGCCCTGGTTGACCTGGAACTCACTATGTAGACCAGGCTGGACTCAAACTTACAGAGACCAATCTGACTCTACTTCTAGGTGCTTGGGGTTAAAGTTCTGCCCCACCACACCCAGCCTTTCCCTTTTAAATAGATTCAACTTATCAAAATACTGTCTATTTATAGAAAAACACTTTATAAAATTAATGGGGATTGGCCGGGTAGTAGTGGTACACACCTTTAATCCCAGCACCCAGACAGAGGCAGGCAGATCTCTGTGAGTTCGAGGCCAGCCTGGACTACAGAGTGAGTTCCAGGACAGCCAGGACCACACAGAGAAACCCTGTCTTGAATGGGAAGCTGGGTATGGTGATGCACACCTTTGATCTCAGCACTAGTCGTTTAAAAAAAAAAAGTAGTGGTACACGCCTTTAATTCCAGCATTTGAGAGGCAGAGGCAAGCGTACCTCTGTGGATTTGAGGCCAGCCTGGTCTATATAGAGAGTTCCAAGACAGCTAGAGATCTGTAGTGATACCCTGCCTCAAAAAGATAAAAACAAAAAAATTAATGGGACACAAGGTGAGTGGGTATGGTCTTAAATTCTTNTCCATGCCCACAGGATCCCACTTCAACTGGCCATACACTGACCTTTGCAAGCCCAGGGGCTGGACGCACAGAAGTAGGTGCTGCCTCGACAGGAGTGGGAGTCGGGTCTGCAGAGCAGGACTTGCAGCGGGGGTTCGTCCTAGAGGAGTGGGGAAAGCTTGCTCCAGGGTCCGAGAACCTTCGGGTGGGTGGGGATGTTGGCCACCTTCCCGCCCACGCCACCTCACTCACCCTGGCCGGGCTTCGGCCATCGGAAAGTGGCAACGCCAGTGGAAGGCCGCAGCACAGTGTGCGCACCGCAGCGTGTCCGAGCCATCCCCGCACACACCACACCGTGCACCTGGTGCCGTACTCTGCAGGAGCATGATCGANCAATGTGGACCGCAACTCAGCCTGTGCCATGCTCATCATATGCCCCATCAACCCGGGTTAACCCGGAAACCTCATGGCTGCAAGTCGCAGGAGCGGGACTATAAGTTCTGATGCCTTGGTGTCCTGAGAAGGTAGGGGTGACCTAGCAACTGTCAGAAAGCGCCTTCCNTGCCAGGGTCAGTCTATCCAGCCCTGCTCCTGCCAACTGTCAGTCCNGCTCCAGAGGAGCTTGGAGGAAATGTGGCTGCTGGAAATGGGCAGGGTTTGGAGGATTCTAATTCTATTGGGGACAGCAAGGAGATTCTGCCTTTGCTGTCCTGCCTCACGTTGGTGGTGGTGGTGATGGTGGGTGGTGGTGTGATGGTGGTAGTGGTGGTGGGATTTATTGCCCAGATAACCAAGCTAGGCCTTTCTTTCTTTTTCTT